>CM061914.1:198224292-198544372 GCA_031002005.1 Vandiemenella viatica | reverse complement strand
ACCTTGGGTAATCGAGGAGGAATGGGCTTGGTCACGTGATGAGAAGGGTACAAATAGACTAGCCAAAGAAGTAACTGGAAGTAAACCACAGAGTAGCTGGATGAAACAAGTAAAAAAGACCTGTTCAGTCACTGGCCAGAGTAACAGAAGAGGTGGCGATACAGAACATTTTGGGGGAGGCTTATTCATTACGATGTCCAGTCCTCTGGAGTGAAAACATTGATCACTCTGGTTTAATTTAATTGCAATGGAGCACAGGCTCCGGTGGCAATTTCCCTACACACCATCTTCCCCCTATCCTGCACCTACCTACATTTGCCATCTACAAATTTTATCTTTAAATTCTTTCAAAATTTCGGTAATTATTCATCATTTCTCTTGGTAACTCATTCTAATCCCTGACACACTTACCTAAAAAAGAGAATCTTCTTACACCCTTGTGCCTGAAATCGAGTGCCGGCTTGTGATCATGGTCATCTTTTCCCTTCCATGCACTACTTTTCGTACCTATTGCAATATCTTTCCATGCCTCATCACCAGTATATGCCCTGTACACTCCCATTACCCTCCTCATCCTCCTCCTGTCTTGCAATGAATCCCACTCCAGCTCCTTTATCATATCTGTCACTGATTGCATTCTGCGATAATTTCCAGAAACAAATCTAGCAGCCCTTTTTTGCACCTTCTCCAACTCCTGTATTTGATACGTAAAATGTGGGTCCCATACTACACTACCATATTCGAGCAATGGTCTGACCAAAGTTTTGTTACCCAATTCCTTTACTTCTCCCGTACATCCCCTCATCACTCTCTCCAACAAGTGCAGAACTTTGAAACCTTTTCCTACCACCTGTCCTATGTGTCCTGCCCAGTTAAGCTTGTTATCAAAAGTAATGCCAAGATATTTACATTTCAAGTCTTCAGCAAGCAATTCTTTCCCCACCTTATATTCATAATTAACCTTTTGTTTTTTATTTGTGTATCTAATAAGCTGACTCTTCTTTGCATTTATCTTCATCCCATGTTTACCAACCCAACTAAATATCCTGTTCAGATCACCCTGCAACTGTTTACAATTCTCTATCGTTTTGATTCTTTTATATAGCATTATGTCATCTGCAAACAATTTAATTTCAGATAGTAAACAATCAACACAATTATTCATTAGAATAATGAACAGCAATGGTCCCAATATGCTACCCTGTGGCACACCCATTTTTACTTCAACTTCTTTTGATACTACATTTCCTACCCTAACTTTCTGTCTTCTACCTTTTAAAAATTCTTCTACCCAGAAAATGACTTTCTTATCCACTCCAATGGTTTTTACCTTATTTACTACCATTTTATGGCTTACTCTGTCAAACGCCTTAGACAGATCTAGTGCTACACTATCAATTTGGCCTCCCTTGTCCATTTCATCTGAAATATCTTGCATATATCCCACCAACTGAGATTCGCATGAATATCCTTGCCTGAAACCATATTGCCTGCTTGAAAACCACTTACGTTCCTCATATATATTTCTGATGTGGTTGCATATCAATCTTTCCATTAATTTACCTACCACTGATGTCAAACTGATTGGCCTGTAATTCTCAACTCTATTTCTCACCCCTCCCTTATGTACCGGTACTACTATTGCACTTTTCCAGTCCTGTGGTAAGCAGCAAGTGTCTAGACTCAATTTAAATAATATTTCAAAATAAGGTACAATGTCACATCCGGCTATCTTTAAGATATCTGTAGTAATATTATCTTCACCAGCCCCTTTATTTTTTTTGAGTTTTCTTATTTCCTTAATGATTTCCACAGGGTGTATATCAAATGTTTTACTATCGTCATTTCTAATTGTGTTAAGCTCGTTCTCCGAATTAGACCCTCCTGTTTCTGATTCATTGTCCCTAATGCTTTCACTGAACCAGTTACTTAAAATCTCTGCCTTTTTCAAATCGTCAGTAACTTCGTCTCCATCCTTATCTATAAGTGTCTCTACACCCTCCCTTCCCCTCAGTTTCCTGATATAGCCATAGAAATTTCTAGATGCATCAGTCAATGGTCCTCCTGCACTGACAATACTCCTCATAAACCTATCTTTAGCCATTTTCTTTGTTGTTATTAAGTCCTTGTTTAGTTGTTTTAAATATTGCCTACTACCCTGCTGTCTCTTAACTCTGTTATGTTCTTTTCTTACCAACCTCTTTAACCTCCTCACGTCCCTATTATAGTACATAGGTTCTCTACTTCTCTTTATTTTCTGCTTTGGAATAAATTTTCTTCCCCCATTCTTTTTATCTCCTTGAACTCTTCCCACCTTGACTCTACTGTACCTGAGCCTGGTAAGGCAGGTGTCCGTGCTATGTGTGTAGGCAAATGAGCAGTCCCGTCTTAACGGGAAGAATTTCTCTGAAAGAAGATCAGGAACTTGTGCTGCAGGTATAACCCACCCACATTCATTCAAGTTTTCTTTAGAGCATACTATAATGTTAAAACAAAAACATAAAAAAAATAATCCTTTATAGAAGAGAAAGGAGTGATTAGGATTTTTTGAAAGGTAAAACCAAGAACTTCTTGGATGACAACTCTTCAGAAAACTTGCACTAATGGCCTCTCAGTTTACATAACCTGTCATATGTTTTCTTCTAGAAAAATGTACATTTTCTAAACCAGATTTTCCTGTTAACAATTTCAATATGAGAATAAAATCCTTACACAAAAGTCAGACATTATCATCACTAGGCAAACAAAACTTTGATTATTCTAAAATATCTAATTATGGTGATATAGATTGTAGATAGCAAATATAATTTGCATAAAGAGCAGCTAGATTTGTTTGTGGAAATTATCACAGGACCCAGTCAGTAACTGATATGATAAGGGAGCTGGATTGGGAGTCATTGGAGGAAAGGAGGAGGGTGAAGAGAGTGCTGGGAATGTACAGGGCATATGCTGGTGATTTGGCTTGAAGGGATCTTGGCAAAAGAATTAGGAATAGTTCACTCGATTTCATGCTTAAGGGAGTGTAAAAATTTCTTTTGTGGGTAACGTTATCAGGGATTGGAACATATTACTAAGTGAAGTAATGAGAAATTTATCAAAAATGCTTAGGAATTTAAAATTAAAATTTGTAAATCAGAAAAGTGAATGGGGGAGGAATTAAACACTGCTACTATAAAAGAAAATTTAATACATAAAATTGGGTAATTAGATAACTGGGGGAATTGTCACTGGAGCATTAGCTAAATCAATTAAATTAATAATAATAATGTATGAATTTTTAAAGAACAAGAACTAGAAATTCCTACTTCTTCATTTAAAAATGTTTAAATAACACTATTTCCTGATGTCACCTTGTAGTATTCTTAACGAAACGTTGTTGCAAAATTTAATATATAAGTTGAAAGATATTAACATTGTACATGTATCTAAAAAATTTAAGAAGTCTTTTCTCAGATAGGATCAATGAAAAAATGGAACAATTGTGTCAGTACCAAAACATAGTCCCCCTCCTGTCCTCCACACAATAGGCATGGTTGCTGAGATGGATATAAAACCAATGGTAATAGTTTCCATGGAACAGATATTAAATATTTTTATGATTGAATTCATGAAACAGTATGCTTGTTTACAAAACTATTTGTTAATTTCTGTTTTGATAGTAGTTCATTATATATGTGTTCACACTATGCCCTGTGTATTTTTTGATTGAAATTACTTTTAAAGGAAGTTTACATGAGGCAAAACTAAAAAATATTCTTTTTATACATATAATTTATTAATGGAGATATACAAGTTCATACTTATACAAAGTTTAAAAATAAATATTCATTTCATGATACTGATTTGAGTATTGGCAAGGCGAGGGAGGGTGAATGATGTTGTAGCTGCTTTGGGCGTATGTGAGTCTTGTAAACGTATTACTCTGTCCAGAGACTCTGCCTCTAATGCCCCGCTGTATTTCCCTCTATAAATAATACACTTAACGCAGTGTGTAAGTTGAAATTTATTTATCAACTTCTCTTTTTACCATGAAATGTGAAAGGATATTTACAAGGTTACACTGGCTGTAATGTGAAGATGAAGCCTTAGCAGTGTGCTCTTTGGATAGGTGATTTTTGTTTGGCGACTAAAGTGAAATCGAACGAAGCAAATGCGTGCAGACGAGTCGCTCTGACGAGACGGGAAGCAGCTTTTGACCGCCGGCAGTTCCGTGCACTCGCGAGACACCACAGCCAGCGGACCACGGTACGGTCACATCGAGCACGTCTCTGCTTCCGATCAGATTGTGCACCTAATGAAGCCGTATTTGATACAGATCAGCTCTATCTGAACTGGTTTCCAACCTTATAATATCGAGGACGACCTCTCTAACCTGCTCGCTATTGCAACCGCAAAGTGAGAGGTTAAGAGAAATCGTGATGCGAGAGTCCACTCACATCTAGCTTTGTGATGATGCACGTTCCATTGTCCACGACTGCTCGACTCTGGCTTTCCGTAACGGTTAGCTACTTTCCTGCATTTATCCTGAAGTGTAAGGAAGGTACTTCATTCCATAAGTGAAGTAAAGTACCAAAAAAGCTCCTTAGTTCATCTGACACAATACTTAACGTCAAAAATTACAGCAGGTATGGAAAAAAATGTCTTTATGCACGCTTTAAGTCTGTGACACTCGCTCGTCGGTAGAAGCGTCCACACGGTGGATGGTTTGTGGAGTGTTGCCCGCCCCGGCGACGGTTCTAGAAGACGCCAACCGTAATCGCCGTGTTCCACGCGACCCACATCACAGACAACATGGCCGCCATGCGCACCGCCTCGTCCAGTATGTGCAACCTGTGGAGTGCGGAAGAAATGGCTCGCATCAGTGTGCATTTCAACAGTGGATGATCAACTCGTACAGACATTAACGTCAATGAGGCCTAAACACAAAAACATTAAAAGTAGACTACAACATTGAAATCAACCCAGACAGTTGTTTGTGCTTGCATTAACAGTATATATAAAGGAGAAAGCAACTGGCATATTTCTAGATTTGTCTGAAGCTTTTGATGTGGCAGATAATAAAATGGTCCTGTCTAAGCTTTATCATTGTGGTATCAAGGGTGTAGCAATCAAATGATTCAAGTCATACCTTGATGGAAAGAAAAATGTTGTCACCTTAGAATGTAAGGACACAGAAAGTGAAATAATTAGAGAGCATGTATCAGGCATTACAAGTATTACACACGGTACTCCACAGATTTCGGTCTTGGACCCCTTCTGTTTGTTTTGTTTATCAATTACATAAATTAAAATGTTGAATTACATGGTAATATTCTCTTTTCAGATGAGACAAAACTTTTAATGAAAGGTGGAACTGAAGAAGTTCTTCAGCTAAGTATTGATACAACCACTAAACAGCTATCTCCCTGGTCCAAAAACAGCCATTTAATAATAAACTGTGATTAAACCAATTCAGTAAATTTTCATACTGCTCAAAACAGGAACCCTGCCAAGCCAAATATTACTTTAAACAATCAGACTTTAGCAAACAGATTAGACTCAATATTTTTAGGTTTATGGTTTTAGGTTTATGTACAGAGAACGTTGTACTCCCGTCCAGCTGCCGCCGTAGAGGGCTTCATATTAGCTCGGGCTGGAACAAGAACCTTAGCCACGCCCACGGGCAGCCAACCGCCAGTTGGTTGCGGGCCTGGCTCATAGTAAGCCATCGCCGAAGCCACGCGGACTTGTATATAAGGAAGAGCGGCACCCGAACCATCTCAGTACCTGTGGGTCAGCCGACCATTACACATGTCTCATCACCTGAAGAAGACGGCAGAGCCAGCCGTCGAAATATTGTGTTTCCACAACACTATCCGGCGGTACACCCGTGAAGACTACATTGCAGTCATACGCCGGGAAAGTCTTCGTTCTTACGTCATTATTCTTGGTAATGGACGTTATTTAATAACATTTCCAAGCATCCGTGAATAAATTAACTGACAGAACACTGAAATAAAGGTATGTATTGCATTAAAATTATATATCAATCATTTGATGCTTATATTTACATAATATTCTTTTGATGTATAGAAGTATTCTTTAAATTCTTAGTCCATAGGTATGTAAGATTAAAGCTTTGTGTTTCAAGCATCAATTGGTTTGATTGTTACTTAGCATTTGTCAGAACTACAACTGGCATTTGACATTATGGCAGAGGGCATGAATAATTTAGATTTCTTTTCAAAATAATTTAAATTGTGTCCTACTATTGAAATTATTAATTCGTTTAAACAGAAATAGTTGTACACTGAACGCGATCCGAGGATCCTACACTACATTTGAAACAAATATAAGCGTGGCATATTGTAAGTTTATAAGATTTATTTTAATTTCCTTTGCTTCCACTGTGTTATATTACCGATCCTATTATTTCAGCAACTGTGTTAACCTTTCAAACGTTTTAACATCGTTCTGAATCACAGATAACAAAAATGAAATGTGTAAAAAAACCTTTGATGATTTTTGATCAAATTTATATCGCGATGCATTATTGCCACTAAAATGTGGTACTGTTCATGTATTAATATGTGTGGGATAGAAGTATTGTTCTCCTGGTGGCAAGTTTATCATAGTACGTGGTTAGGTTGAAATGCAACATGGACCCGGATGGAAAATGAAACTTATTGTTTCAGTGCAAGGCATGAGGAATTACACTGAATTTTATTTTATAACTATTCTATTTAGTTAAACAATTGCTAATACATGAATTGGCAGAATACTGAAGAAAAGTATGTATTGGGTTTAAATTGGCATATTAATTACAAGTTTTTTTTACTAAAATCATCACATGGTTCGATTGAAAGAAGTTCCAAATTGATCGTGATATATGTGGCCTAAACCACAATTAAACATTACGTGGCATAGTGTAATTTGTTCAGGTTTATTTTTTGCATCCTTTGATCTCACTGGGGACATTATTTCAGCCGATGTAAGCTGTCTCGGCTGTTAAAATATCAATATTCATCACAGGTATTAAGAAAGAAAGGTGTCAGAACCTGTGAAGAATGATGACACTGGCATACGATACAGGGACTCTATTAATTCGCGTGTGATTAAGCATTGCTTTTCTATCAGCAATATTAGCGGAGATTGTGGTTAGGCTAAAATGCAGCCTGGACCAAGTTGATAACTGAAGCTTTTTGCTACAGCACAAAGAATGATAAATTACAATGAGCTTTATTTTTAACAATTCTATTTAGTTAAGAAACTGCAGTGAAATAAATTACCATAATACTCAGTTAAACCCATCATTTTTGACGACCTTTTGGGCTAGTGAATAATATAAGGTGTATCTTTGTCATAAGCCATTATCTCACTACATACCTAACCAAAATCGATAAATGAGGTATCGTTTTAAAGATTAAGGTGATCAGATCATATTCAAGAAAGGAATTTTTGGAATTTCACCCTTAAAGAACATAATTATCATTATATCCATAATGTATTTTTTTTTTGTCACAAGTTATTTAACTCTCTTGATATCTAACATAAACCTAGGAATGGGGTATTATATTAGAGATTAAGGTATCCTCTCTGGCAAATCATATTTTATGAAAGGAATTTTTCAGAAATTGGCCTATAAAGGGAAAAAGTATCAATATTTTTGCAATGTGTTTTGTGTCACGAGCCATTTCTGTCCCTTCATATCTAAATGAGGTATTGTTTTAAAGATTAAGGTCTCGGAAGTGGTCACATTATATTTGGAGAAAGGAAATTTTCAGAATTTGATCCTTAAAGGGCAAAATTATCATAATTTTCATAACTTTTTTATTTTTATTATTATTATTATTTTGTTGTTGCAAAAAGCTATTTATATCCCTTGATTTCTAACCGAAATCGAGAAATAACATATTATTTTAGAGATTAATGTCTCCGCTTTTGTCAAAGCATATTTTAAGGAAGGAAATTTTCGGAATTTGATCTTTCAAGGGTATAGGTATCATTATTTCCATAAAGATTTTTTTTTTCTTTTCTTTTTATAAGCTGCTTATCTCCATCAACACTTAACCTAAATAGATAAATGTGGTATTATTTCAAAGAGTAAGCTCTCCACTCAGGCAAAATTATAAATTAAGAGCGCAATGTTTTTCTGAATTTGTGGCAAAAGTAATAACTGTGAAAGTTGCGCGTATGAGAGAGTTCACAGCCTAGCCGCTAGATAGCAGCAGCACATATCACAGAGATATTGATAAACTACTTCACTGGCGTCGACTTTTGTTATGTACCTATTACACTAAACAAATAAACAGTTGGAACAAATGAGGCTGCTCTTCTTTCATCCTATTAGAAAGCACCGACGTTACTACTCACTGTATTCGCGAAATTTTCGCACGGGTAAGGTATAAATGGGACTGTACAGATAGTTTTGTGAATATAACACTGATTTGGATTATCTTCTCCTACACTTAAGTACTGTATTCACAATACTTCAGATTAAGCAGTGGTATAAAAATACGTGTTATTCAGTGTATTTCTCTAATACCCTTTATATTTAAAATACTGTCAGCGTTTTTTTCACCGCTCAGAGTTATTTTATTTCCTGAGAGGAAGCAAAGTTATGAACATGGAAGTAATATGTTAGTTCTAAATGGTGCTCAAAATTGAAATAAAGTGAAATCATATTTTGGAATTTCTTCACATTTCTAAATGTATGCGGAAATTTATACAAATTACAGCGAAATGCGTGATCTCTAGAAAGTGGACTACAAGTTGCTGAAGAACCATATTGTGAACTTCATTTTTCCTACTCTATTCTATCTTCCTAATCTGTATAAAACGAAAAGCGGATTGATTTGAACTAGAAAAATTCAGAAACTACGGAGCATATTTCAGTGGGGATTTCACAGTTTTAAAGCTTATAATCCTAATTGAATTGTTTGGTATATCTTATGTTTCAATGTTACGTAATGCTGGAACATTAAATGATATTCTGAACGTTTTGTGACAAATACCAAAGATGGAACGACTAGATGTTGCATACTCCGCAATAACACACAACTAATATGTCTCTGACAGTAGCCTTTAATGAAAGCAATAAAATCAGTTCAAAATAATGAATATATTTCTTAGCTTACTGTAACAGCAGTATTGCTGTGCAGAGAGTATAAGAAACATCCACATCAAACGAATTTTGATTAAGAAAAGCAACTAATGATTAGTATGTCGATTTTTACGAAATACATAGATTTCCTTTAGTGTGCCGATAGCTCATTTAGTCGAGGATGCGTACCTAAATAGAACTGTTAGTTAATAACGTGCATAACCTCGAATATCTCCGGGCGTTGTTGGTTGGGCAGTGGTGGCGGGAAGCGTGACTTCAAAGTGTGACGTCATATCGTGACGGAACATCGTGACCGACATAAGCGTATTATAAGTTGATTGATGGCAAAGCTCGCGTAAGGTTAGGGATAATGGAAGAGAGCCTGAAAATAAAATGGGCATCCCTAGGTTACATTTCTATGAAACGGAGCTTTCCTCAATGCACAACAGTACTCTCTGCCCAGTATCCGATTCAAACATTTAACGAGCCGGCGCAAACACTTGCGATTGCTGCTTCTACAAACATGAATTCGCCACCCGTGGTAGTAAAAAAGGTCGCCCACACACGAATATGCCATTAACCAAATCCTCAGACATGATTTTTGCCGCCCGGGTAAAGCGCCCTGGTTCTGGCACTGATATGATGCAAATGCCGAGAGATGGAGTGGTGGGAACACCAGAGGTCCAGGGATTATGGGGTCCGGTCAAAGGACATACCCGAGTTGACACTTACCATCCCTCTCCCGGATCAACCCATGTACCAAACACCCAACATCCGCCGCCACAGCAGAGACATAACCCTTCCGAATTACCCGCCATTACAGCGGGGACGGTGAGGCCTGGCACACTGCCCGCGGGGAGCCACGAGGACGCGGCGCCGGCCGGAGAGGAAACCTGACCGTGTAGCTACGTACGTACAGCCTCTCTGCTAGTCACACGCAGGGGACAGGGCGGAAGCCGCAGCGACCGAGCACAGAGTGGGCCTGCCCTTGACGCACGCCACCTAGAGCGCGGACGCATACGGCGGGCTACAGGTTCCCGCACTACGGTCGCCACTGAGTGCTCACCTGTTCCAGCGGCGCCTGGCGAGCGGCACGCTGGCGGGGTCCTCCTTGAGCACGTAGCGCCGCACGCCGCTCACGTAGCGCTGGAAGTAGCGGTCCCACTGGAAGCCGCGCAGGTCGAACGGAAACAGCTGCCGGTCGCGGGGCGCAAGGCGCGCGAACAGCGCCGTGGTGCGGCCGTTGTCGAAGTTCCAGTCGCGCGAGCTGAAGTACGAGGTGAGGTCCAGCAGCTGGTGGATGCGGCGGTAGGCGGACACCATCCTGCGCGACACGGGGCATGTGTGAGGCAGTGCACTGGGAACCGCGTCGAGTGCGTAGCAGAGCAGTGCGAGAGACTCACTTGGGCTTGCCGGTGGCGAGCGCCAGCGTGGCGTCGACGACGAGCGCGGGCGCGAGGTGGACGACGTACTTGTAGAAGGCGTAGAGCGCGCGGCTGGTGGTGAGGCGCAGCGAGTAGCCCCACACGGTCGCCAGGGGCGGCGAGTGGCACGTCTGCGAGTGGTACAGCTCCATGAAGGCGCGCCACGGCAGCGGCGCGTCGCACGACGACACGAAGTTGTACACGGGCGGCTCCCCGCTCCTAGACAACACACACAGTGCTCACTACAAGACGGCAGCCTCACTACACAGCAAGCAGTTATACTAGTCGAGTCCGTGGGTACTGTCAAATGCAGACTGGGACTGCAAATATCCGCTCAGGAAAGGATTCCGCTTTACTCCTTCAGAACAGCTGAAGAGCCTGACACCCTGAGGTCCATTAAGGTCCTGGCGGGGAACCCCGCCAGGATCGAGAAGAAGTAGCCACCGCCGCTGGAGTACGTGCAGTGCTTTAACTGCCAAGGTTTTCAACATGGCTCCTAGCAGTGCAACAACCCAACCCGATGCCTGCGGTGCGGCGGTGATCATCGGCTTTCAGAATGCCCGCAGCCACGGGATCGAACATGGTCTGCAGTTGCAGCACAGCTGGACACATCGCCTCCTACGGTGGGTGCCCGGCCCGCCTAGATCTCCCCTCCACCAGCCGGAGGCAGCCACATACCAGGCCCGCAACAGAAGGGCACCACAACCGACAAACGCCAGCCGCCACTGCGCCGGCAGACATCAAGACGAGAGGGTCGCGCAGGCCACGCGCGCCTGCAACGCCGCTGCCGCAGCAAGGAAACTAACACCCGACGGGGCTCGGGATATGACAACACCAAACCCAGACCAACATCCCACAACCAGTAACTGAAAGCGCAGATGTCGCCGGAAAGAGCGACAGGCACCCCTCCTCAGGTGCTGTTCCCTCCGCTACTGTACATGTCGTAAAGGAGCAAAAAAAAAAAAAAAAAAAAAAAAAAAAAAAAAAAAAAAAAAAAAAACTTTAGTGCAATGGTACCCACCATCCTTCTGTGGACCGTGTTGATAGACTGCAATGAAGTTTTGACTGGTGTACCGCCGGATTGTGTTTTGAAAACACGATATTTCGCCGACTACCTCCGTCGTCTTCATCAGGTGCGGAGACTTCTGCACTGGTCGGCTGACCGTCGGATACTGAGACAGCCCAAAACGAACGAACAAACGAATTGAAAATTGTGACGTCTTGGGTCTCCCCGTGACGTCTCTGGGTGCGTTGGGCAGCTTTTACCGCCCCTCCACACTATTATTTTAGTCGCGCCATTTTATAATATGCCGATGGCCCCTGCTTATAAAGCCGACGGCTCTCTCCGCGGCCCGCGCCCGTCGACTGACTGCGAGTGGGTGGGGGTACAGTATTATGGAGCCTTCTAGGGCGGCTGCTGGACTGACGTACCACGCTCTCTGTGGAGAGTTCCCAAGAGTGGTTTCCATGCCTCACTAAGACATATCCCACCATCTCTATTGAACGTGTCGGCCAATCGAATTTCAGTCCCTTCTTTGGCTATTGAAACCCAAAAATATGAGGTCCTGGTCAATATCGTAACGTTTTTTAAGTCAACCCTGTGGCCATTGTTGTACACGTGCTCGGCGATCGCTGACTTGCTGTGTTGTCCTAGGTGCAGATAGCGTTTGTGTTCTTCACATCGGTTTTATACAGTGCGGATAGTTTGGCCGATGTAGCTCTTTCCACACTCGCACGGGATTCTGTAAATTGCGGGAACTCTGAGACCAGGGTAATCCTTACTCAGCGGAGTATTTTAGCTGTTGGTGCGGCAACTGGGCTGTTTCAGTATCCGAGATATGAGCAAAATTTTGAAGACAAAGCAGCCAGAACTGATTTCGTAGAAGGTTTCAAACCAAGATTTAAAACAGGTCCGAGAAATAAGGCTACCGTCCATCATGTAAGTGGAAGTTAGTGGAAAAGTTAGAAATATGTTGTTGGAACAGAAAAAAATATTCATTGAATTTTCAGCTGTGACGGCTAAGGATTACATTACAGTACCGAACTGTGTAAGGTGCTGTGATTGGGGTCATGTCAGCAAGCACTGTCAGCAAGCTGACTCAACATGCGGCCACTGCGGTGCGACTGGACACAAGAAAGACCAATGCGAAAAGAAAAACATTGCTCCTGTATGCATCCCATGTGCGAAGAGAGGTAAAACGTGCAAAAAGAAAGGGAAGGAGTGTCTAACCTATCAGATGCTCCTTCAGCGTATGATCAGCCGAATAGATTATGGATAAGCCAGTTAAAACAGCAAAAGGGATTGAAAAAACCCTTATGTATGATAAACATGGGATAGTAATAACAAACAAGAGAAAAAATAAAAATCCGTCACGGAAGCGCAGGGATGCAGAACGAGCGGCAAACTTTAGAAGTAAAAAACAAGGCCGAGACTTAGCACCAAAAATGATAGACTCAGCAGTACAGACGGAAGAAGTCGCAGAGACACAAAACACAACGAAAGATGCTACAGTTCAGACTGAAGAATACGTAGAGACGAAACACATAGCGAAAGACACTGCAGTTCAGACCGAAGAATACGCAAAAATAAAAACCAGACTGAAGGATACAATCACACAAACTGTTACCACCCCTCCTTACCCAGGAAGAAGGGCAGGACTTGGTTGGTGTAAAGGGCCTAACTTGGTCGATGCAAGCCCGACGGCAGCGCAATCTACACACCCTAAAATATCACTGCAAACAAAGTTTGAAAAAAGAGCTGCGTTAGATCCCACAAAAATATACATAGACCTTGAGAACACGGTAAAAATTAGCAGATTAGAACAAGAGCATGTGTTGGCAATGGCGCTTAGGCACCTCACTAGGATGCTGCACCCAGCAGGGAAAACAGTCACCTTTCCCCAACTTGAAGCAGTGGACAGAATACAACTCAAGGCCAGCAACTTACCCACGGATCCAGCCCAGTTGTTGACGCTAGTTAAAAAATTATTCAACAACAGAAATGAGATTTTTGACCCGGACCAAATATATAAACAATTTGTGATGACTCATGGAAGGATAGTTTTCGACGCGAAACTTCCATGGCCTCAGAGTAATGTTTACACTAAACACCCATAGATGAAAGGTACAATCAAAGTTGCACAAATTAATGCAAGACGGACAAATATGGTCCTGCATGAGCTAAGGAATCTTGCTGCGCAACATGACTGGGATGTTATCTGTGTGCAAGAGCCTTACTCTAAGGGCGGACAAATACCACACATGCCAGTATCCTCACAAACCATAGTAAGTGGACCTAAACCTATGGCAGGAATCATTGTACTAAACAAAGAACTAACTGTAACCAAAATATCGCAATACTGTGATGAGCACACAGCATGTGCAGAGATCGATACCGGGTGGTGTAGCGTTACTTTGGTATCGATGTACTGCCAATATAAGGACCCTATAGATGCTTATCTAAATAAAATAAGAAAAATTTGCACTGAGTTACAAGATCAAAGGATAATTATAACAGCAGATATAAATGCACACTCCCCGCTCTGGTACAGTGATACAACGGATGAACGAGGCTTAATGGTAGAGGAACTGTTAAATGAGTTATGCCTGGAAGTCAGGAACTGCCCTAATAATGCTCCAACGTTTAGTAATAGAGCCGGTGCAAAATCGAATATCGATGTAACGCTGACCAATCAGCTGGCAGGAAACCTAGCCAGAAACTGGAGGGTGGTTGAAAACGAAACTACAAGTGACCACAACTTGATTCTGTTTGATCTGGCCAAAGGTAGGTTGCAAATCAATGAAATTAACGACACAAGGAAAAAATATAACTTACGTAGGGCAGATTGGGCAAAACTAAGAGATGAATTCCGTCTACCAGTGGATCTATTGGAAGGTAATGATGTAGATGTCATAGCAAGAGGGATCACGCGTGAAATTCAGCGCGTAATGAAAATGGCCATTCCCCTCAAAAGACCAGCGAATACTACAGACATACCGTGGAGCGACCGACTGCAAAAACTACGATCGGAGATGAGGAAGGCGAGAAAAGAGTACCAACGGTGCATGATTGCTGCCGATAGGTGCTTGCTTCTCGATAGATACAGGGAAAGGAAGACTGCCTTTAAAGAGCTGCTAATAAAAACAAAGCAGCAGAGTTGGGAGGCTTATGTAAACGCTAATTTAAAGTCAGATCCCTGGGGCGTCCCCTACAAGATCGCAGCTAGCAAATTGAGACCACCGACTACACTATCAACCGTAAGAAGGGCAGACGGGACCATGACGGCCAATTGGAGCGCAACAGCTGAGGAACTGTTAAAAGTACTATTACCCGACGATGAGGCAGTAGGTGAAAGTTTAGAGCAAGAAAATCTCCGTAAAGGTCACAATGAAATTTATACCTCAGCTACTTTAGCGGATGATGTGACACCAGACGAAGTAATTAAAGCGATTAACGCCATGTCGCGGAAAAAGACACCTGGACCGGACGGAATCGCTGCTGAAGTGCTCCAGGCATTAGTGGTCCAGTTGACTTCACCACTCTGCATACTGTTTAATAAATGCCTTCAGCAAGGCAGGGTTCCAAATATCTGGAAGCAGAGTGAAGTGGTGATCCTAAAGAAGGGGAACGACAAGGATCCATTAAATCCTAAATCCTATCGGCCGATCTGTCTGCTAAATGTGCTTGGAAAAGTGCAGGAAAAAATTTTAGTATGGAAACTACAGGAACACAGGAAAAAGTATGGTATGAGTGTACATCAGTTTGGTTTCAGAGCGGGTAGGTCGACCGACGATGCCATAAATAAGGCCGTGCATCTAGTGAAAAGTAGTAATAGCAAGTATGTAATAGCTATCGCCGTCGACATTGCTGGAGCATTCGATAACTTATGGTGGCCGGCTCTTTTTAGCCGCCTGCGAGAAATAGGAATTCCTAGTAACCTCTATGGAACGTTACGCGACTACTGTAAAAACCGATTTGCCAAACTGAGATGTCCACGAGTGACTATAGAGAAAAAATTAACTAAAGGCTGTCCGCAAGGATCGGTGTGTGGACCAGTGTTCTGGGACGTAACATTCGAAATGGCCATAGAAAGCATGATTGGGCAAGAAGGACTCCTGGGGCTTGTTGCCTTCGCGGATGACCTTCTACTGCTGATACAAGGCGGAACAAGGGACGAAGTAGAGACTAGAAGCAGAATGGCATTAAGACATTTACAAAACTGGTGCTCCAAAGTGAAATTAACCCTTGCACCACACAAGACTCAATTCATGGTTCTCAGTGGCCGCCCCAAGCGAAATCCAATAATAAAAGTTAACGACGTCTCCATAAAAAGAGTTAGAACTTGTAAATACCTGGGAGTCACGCTAGACGAGCGACTAAATTTTACTGACCATATAACGGAGGTGTGCAGTCGTGCCAAAATAGTGATGAACAAACTGATCAGTATTGGGCAAAGAAGATTTCATCTTCCAACGTCCATAATAAGGAGGTATCACGACAGTATATTATCCTCGATTGTGGGATATGCTGCTAGCAGTTGGGCGCATAAGTTACGACAAGTTAAACCTCGCCAGGCACTAAGAAGCGTACAAAGAAGCATACTGATAAGATTAAGTGGTGCATATAGCACAACAGCGACCGACTCTCTGCTGGTTGCGTTGGGCGTTTGGCCACTTGACCTAGAAGTTAGAAAGAGAGGGGCACACTATTGGCTACGAACCGGTGACGCCGAAAAAGTAGAACAAATTTTAGGAAGACCGGTTACAGAAGCACGGGAGATAAAAACAGTCTTGATGGAAGAATGGCAACAACAGTGGTCGCGTAGTACGAACTGGCAGGAGAACCTACAATATTTGGCCAACAATTCAAGAGAGATTAAACCTTCGTCACCTAGATCCGTCAACCGGACTTGTTCATTACATCACTGGACACGGGCCATATCCCAGCCTACTACATAAAAGAGGACTAAAAGACACAAGCTTGTGTGAGTGCGGGGAAGAGGGTACACCCGAACACATCGTCTGGGATTGCACACAAATGGCAGAAGCCAGAAACGAAGGATTTCATGAACTAAGAAACATGAAAACGGAAGACATACTAAAAAATGAGCAACTTTGGCGCAAACTAGACGAAGTGACGCAGAATATATCCAAACTGCAAAAGGAGAGATTCATGCAAAGTTTAGCGACAGCAAGAGGAAGGCCAAGTCAAGCCGACTATGACGTCACAGAGTAACACCCGAGAGCTGCCACAAGCGAATGCGTGTCTAAGCACTCAATCAGCGAATCATATATCGTGCTGAAAACGCAACCAGCTGGTCTGCGGAGAGGAGTGCTTAAACCATATTAAAGACTTTAAATGGACCAGTTTCGCAGCAACACCACTGGAGATTCTACCTACAAACAAGAACTTGCTGAAGCAACACGTATAAAAGTATATAGTGTATGTATAAGTTCTTTACTAGTGCTCACATGAACTATAGTCCGATGCATAAAATGTGGTCTGACATTGCAATAACACAAATAATAGATAATAGTTGCAGTCTCGAGCCGCTTCTGAAGTAAAACATTGTTATCTCTTAAAATATGTAAAAATGTTAATAGTTAGTTAAGAGTAAAAGTTGTAAATTATGTAGCCAATAATCTTAAAATAGGAATTTGTTCAAATATTGAAAATAACAAATACCGGCAGTAGATGTTAAACTAATCTAGTTCACCTGTGAAACGAACAACCTACTAGCCGGATATTAAAGACTCCTTACTTCTGCAATTACATATATATCATTGAAAATTAGTTCTCACAACCAGTGTTGGAGGTGGCCAGTCTCCCGATGGGCGGCCTTCTCGGTCACTTTGGCTGCCAGAGAGACTGAGAACGTGCGCTATTCCGGGAGATTTGGAATTCGGATTACCGCACCGATACCAATGCTGGAAAATGCTTTCTTAGATGGTAGAGTAGTAGATAGTAGTAATAGTTTAGTAATAGTAGTAGTGGTAGACGTACGAAGTGACATAGTGAAATATTAAAAATTCTAACCATAAAGTGGACAGGAAACTGCAGACACCATACAAAACTAGAACACTATAATAAATCAATTATGACAAAATGCAGCAAGTTTAGAAAGTTATAATATATGTTAACAGCGGAACAATCGTATGTATCGTGCCAACAAGAAAAGACTGTACAGATATTGCCAAAGCCATACATAACAAAAATTGAAATTATTCATTGTGAAATTATCTGTTGAAATATCAAATGTAAAACTGTTGTGTTAAATTAAGGCCTATTTTAGTTTCTAGATACTAGGCTGTAAAAATGTGTGCTAAATAAAAAAAAAAAAAAAAAAAAATATCCGACGGTCAGCCGACCAGTGCAGATGTCTCGACACCTGATGAAGACGACGGAGTTAGTGGTCGAAATATTGTGTTTCCTGAACACAATCCGTCGGTACACTCGTGAAGACTTCATTGCAAACATACGCCGGGAAAGTCTCCGTTGTTACATATTTCATAGCCTGTTTAATATTGTTCTCTTCCCCAAACCTTTAAATATAAGGCTAACATTTTCGACCATCGTAGCCGGACCTAAATATTTCTAGTCCAACCAGCTGTCAGAATTTCAAACTGTAACCACCATCGTGTAGACAACATCCTGTAGGACGGAATAAGACGTGGAGAAAATATGAAACCAATGTAAATTCAACAGACACCTGAAGGTAGATCCAAAGGGTCCTAAATGCATTGTGCAGTGCAATATATTTGCATTCGAGTGAGTGAAGGCTGTGTCCCATCCTACCACCTGACAGTCGCGTACAACACAGTGGATTATGGAGAGGGTGCAAAGATTTGTTTCTGGAAATTATCGCAGTATGCAATCAGTGACAGATATTATAAAGGAGCTGAAATGGGATTCATTGCAAGACAGGAGGAGGATGAGGAAGGTCATGGGAGTGTACAGGGCATATACTGGCGATGAGGCATGGAAAGATATTGCAATAGGTATGAAAAGTAGTGCATGGAAGGGAAAAGATGACCATGACCACAAGCTGGCACTCGATTTCAGGCACAAGGGTGTGGGAAGATTCTCTTTTTTAGGTAAGGGTGTCAGGGATTGGAATTAATGAATAATTTACCGAATACTTTGAAAGAATTTAAAGTTAAAATTTGTAGAGGGCAAATGTAGGTGGCTGCAGGATAGGGGGAAGATGGTTGTGTAGGGAAATTGCCACCGGAACCTGTGCTCCATTGCAATTAAATTAAATTAAATAGTCACTCACTGCGCGGCGCCGGTGGCGACGTCCCAGGCGCAGGCGATGAGCGCGTTGACGACCATGTCGCAGGGCACGATGGAGGCGAGGGCGCGCTCGTCGCAGTGCACCACCTTGAGCAGCCCCACGGAGGCCGCCACGCAGATGCCCGTGGGGCCGTACACGTTGTCGATCCACCCCTCCAGGGGCTCCGCCGCCGTCGCCACCACTGCAACAGTGCGGACCACCCCTCAGCCCACAGCGGACAGGCCTCGCTCGAGAAGGCTGGTAGCTTAACAATGTCTCTGGAGTCGCGCGGAGTAATACATTCGGCACGGTTACGTTAAGATGGCCGCGAGTGGTTTTTTTGAACATCTGGATCATAGTCAGTTTTTCATCAAAATATTGCTGTCGGGACGCTGAGTGGTGTGTAGAATGAAACTGCATTTGGTGAACTAGCGGATATGGTATGTGTGCTGCTTTGAAAGAACATGACTTGCGGTCGATGGACTTGCGAATTACTACGACACGGCATAGCTTAAACTGTGTTGGTGAACTTAAACAGGGCCACTACTCACTTATTTTCTGCCTTTTATACTCGTAACCTGTTTTCTTCGGTGACAATGCTAAACTGTCTGGTGGCTTGGCTTTGGTTGATGTATTTGGAGCGTAATAAAAACTTTTGTGAACTTTTATTGATTCCACGCGTGTATACTTCGACCTGAAACAAGTATTCGTCCATTAATTCAATTAATCATTGTGACTAGCTTACCAGACTAGCGACCTCATGACATTCGAATCTATTACTTCGTTCAGAAATTAAGCAAGCTTTGTGTAAAGGAGTGAAAAGACGAGGTACATGACCTGACTTCACGACTCTTATGATTTCTTACGTAATTAAGCCCCGAAAACGAAACACTGGTCCACAGGTAGTAACTCACAAGGGACCCCCTTGATGTCGAACGCTCGGAACAGCACGGAACATGTTTAGAATAACAAGCGATCACAAACAAGACAGTGGTGTGTGTCATTTCCATGCAAAATGTTACATTCTACCTCAAGTAACATTTTAACAGAGAGAAACAAAGTAACAACATATTAATACCATATGAAGGAAATTATACGTAATTCAATGACATCAGTGTATCATTACATTTTCAATCAACAGTGCCAAAAACTCTCTGCTTAAAGTAATTAATATAGCACAAAACACGCATATACAGCAGTACCACACACCTGATAGTGCTTATATTAGTCCTCAAAGTGCAGATGCGGGATTTCCATGAAATGGTTAAAACAAAGTGCAAGAGAACAATGTGCAGACCTCACTAAAGCCACGTCATCACATTCCAGATCACTTTCGCATTCACGCAGTCCAATATCGAAAGCCACACTAATTACATTTTCAAACGATGATGTTGGGATGTCAACGTCATCACCTGGCTTTCGCCAAGCATATTGCAACACAGTGAAGTTTCATGATGAAATAACGATCATGTATCTTGACTTGTGTATTGACACATTGTTGTCTTACAAAATCAGTAATCCTTCTTATATAGAGCTTATATTACCGAAAGAAGTAAACATCAAGGGGTCGGCAATATTTTGTTGTTTTCGGTGGCAGTATCTTCAACATAACATCTGTGGAAAAGTTTCATCTAGAAGGGTACTATCTGTATGGCCTAACCAGGAATCACACAACAATAGGTTCTTTACATGGGTCTTTAATGGTAGTAGCAGACAAGTGCGGAGTTGTGCATGGAAATGACACACACCACTGTTTTGTTTATGATCGCTTGTTATTCTAAACACGTTTTCGTGGGATTCCGAGCGTCAGTTACACTTGAAATACCATAGGTGTAGGTAAGTTTTCTCTCCGATATCGGCAAACATTGTATCAATTCAATCTGTTCACACTGAAACATCATATTATTGAGGACATTGTTGTATGGTTGTACTGACCCATGGCTGGGCGGAAGATGCCGACGGGCATGCCCGCGCCCTCCTCCTTCACCAGCTGCTCCGCGACGGCCTTGGTGAAGACGTAAGTGTTGGGGTAGTCGCCCATCATCCTGCAAAGCGAAGCATCACGGCTCAGCAAATAGGCGTTCCGTAAGAGAAGTTTAATAAAAAAATTGATATTCCACCAGCGTAAATTTTGAAATTAAGGAAGGGAATTATTAGTCCTGCTGTATGTTTTTATTATCATCAAAAGATACCTTATGATTTGAACAAAAATATAAAAATAGTAATTTTCCTAGTTCCTGTCTCCCCTCAAGGATTATTCCGGTGATCAAACATCTAAGTTTCTGAAATACACTGTTAGAAAGTTAGAAATTGAACTAGTTGATTTCTGCATAAAGGAAATGACACCAGTATACATATCTATATATATATATAAATAGATTCTGGAAACAAAAAATGGGGCAAGTGTAGAGAAACATCTCTATCCTGTTGGAATGTGATACAGACGAAAATATTTACAGTTAACGTGAACGCGTTCATACTGAACAAGAAAGTGACACTCCAAATAGAAGCTGAAAGTAGACGCCACTGAAGCAGGTGATCTTTGTGATATGTTCTTCTGCTGTCTAGCGTTTAGGTTGTGAATTCTCTGATACGCGCGGCCTTCACGGTTATTACTTTTTCCCTTTAATTTCGCTCTTAGGAATTTTATGACCAAAGCAGAGGAACTTAATCTTTAACATGATAGCTCATTTATGTATTTCGGCTAGATATCAAGGGAGAAGGCTCGTGACAAAATCACGATGTAGAAATATTGATACTTTTGCCCTTTAAGGGTCGAATTCTGAAAAATTCCTTTCTTAAAATATGGTGTGATCAAGGTGGAGACATTAAGCTTTAAAATGATACCTCGTTAATACGTACGGCTAGTTGTCAAAGGAAATATTGGCTGGTGACTAAAAAACACCTAATAGAAATAATATATATGATGTAAGAACAAAGACTTTCCCGGCGTATGACTGCAATGTAGTCTTCACGGGTGTGCCGCCGGATAGTGTTGTGGAAACACAATATTTCGATGGCTAGCTCCGTCGTCTTCTTCACGTATAGAGACATCTGCACTGGTCGGCTGACCCACAGATACTGAGATGTGCCGCTCTTCCTTATGGACATGTCCGCGGCCGGTTGGTTGCGGGCCTGGCTCATAGTAAGCCATCGTGGAGGCCACGCAGCCGCCGGCCGCGGACATGTCCATAAGGAAGAGCGGCACATCTCAGTATCTGTGGGTCAGCCGACCAGTGCAGATGTCTCTATACGTGAAGAAGACGACGGAGCTAGCCATCGAAATATTGTGTTTCCACAACACTATCCGGCGGCACACCCGTGAAGACTACATTGCAATATATATGATATTGGGTAGGCTTTTAGACAAGAGAGTTCTGACCTGGTGACGTGCTCTGCGCTGGGCTGGTGGCCGCCGTCGAGCATGGCGAGCAGCGTGGAGGGCGCCACGGGGGACTCGTACACGCGCTCCTCGACACGCGCGGCGCGACACTGCGAGTACGCCGTCGACACGTGCACGAGCGCCTGCAACACGCGCCGTGCGTCACGCGCCGCTCACGCACTCACGCCTGGGGATACGGCGAGCCGTGCGGGACTCACCTGGAGGTGCGGCATGTCCCGGGCGAGGCGCGTCACCTCCCTGGTGCCGCGCACGTTGATGGCGGTGGCGACCGTGAGCTGCTCGTTGAAGCGCACGGTGGCGGCCACGTGGAACACCACCGACACCTCCGCCGCCAGCAGCAGGCGGTCCTCCGCAGACAGCCCCAGCCCCGGCAGAGACACGTCGCCCGCCACGGGCCGCACCTTGCCGCGACTCTGCTGCACGCGCCAGAACACCTGCGACAACATGTCCGTCTACACCACTCCCAACTCACAAGGGACACCTCTCAGCTCGCACGCTCGCAACCGCACCAAAACATCCGATCATAAACAAAACAGTGGTGTGTGTCATTTCGACACTAGTATCCTAACGCCATTAGTTGTACATATGTTTTCAAGAAACGCAAGGCACTTTCGGTCCAGATTTTTCAAACAATTTTTAAACAACCTCTCCAAGAAACATTTATGTGGAGGCAAGCAAAAGTGGAGAAATCACTAAACAACACATGAAACGTTTCCTAACTTCAGTACTTGGCGAGCAAGTAACAAATGAAAAGAGTCTATTGTTGTGTGATTTCTGGTCAGGAAATACAGATCGTACCCTTCTAGATGCAACTTTTGCAAACAAAGATGTTATCCTGAAGATATTGCTACCGAAAACAACAATATATTGCCAACACCTTGATG
This sequence comes from Vandiemenella viatica, assembly GCA_031002005.1. NCBI lineage: Eukaryota > Metazoa > Arthropoda > Insecta > Orthoptera > Morabidae > Vandiemenella > Vandiemenella viatica. The sequence goes on along the minus strand of CM061914.1, from coordinate 198,521,306 downwards.
TTTACTTCTTTCGGCAATATAAGCTCAATATCAGAACGATTACTGATTCTGTAATAGTACAATGTGGCAATCCACAAGTAAAGATACATGATCGTTATTTCATGATGAAACTTCACTCTGTGCTTTACAATCAATTTACTGCACCTACGTATAAGCCTATGTTGCAATATGCTTGGTGAAAGCCAGGTTATGACATTGACATACCCACATCATCACTTGAAAATGTAATTAGTGTGGCTTTTGATATTGGACTGCGTGAATGCGAAAGTGATTTGGAATGTGATAACGTGGCTTTAGTGAGGTGTGCACATTGTTCTCTTCCACTTCGTTTTAACCAATTCATGGAAATCGCACATCTGTACTTTGACGACTAATATAAGCACTATCAGGTGTGTGGTACTGCTGTACATGCGTGTTTTGCACTATATTAACGTGCTTTAAGCAAAGAGTTTTTGGCACTGTTGATTGAAAATGTAATGATACACTGACGTCATTGAATTACGTATAATTTCCTTCATACGGTATTGGTGTCTTGTTACTTTGTTTGTCTCTATTTAAATGTTACTTGAAGTAGAATGCAGCGTTGTGGATGGAAATGACGCACACCACTGTTTTGTTTGCGAGCGTCCCTCTCACCTGGTCGCTGAACATGTCGTCGACGCGCTGCTGGATGGAGCGGCCCTTCTTGCTCCTGATGAGCACGTAGACTCGCGCCACGCCGGGGCAGCTCCGCAGCAGCTTCTCGACGAGCACCTTGCCCAGGAAGCCCGTCGCGCCCGTCACGAACACTGTGCGCGCGCTGAAGAACTCCTGCAGCGGCGAGCTGTCTGGCGCCGCCACCTGCGTCGTCGCACTGTCCGCGGTCACCTGCACAATAGCACGGTCGCCACTGTCTCATTTCTATTGGTGAGTGGTGGAGGCGCTACAGAGCGTTGAGGAGACGATGTCAGGAGAGGGAAGTGGCATCACTTACCATCAAACTGAATGTGTGGGAGAACACCTAGCGAGATTTGGATTATAAAAGTACTTGCGATGCCTTATGAAGGAAAATAATGAAAATGAAAGACGTTATGATGGATTTTCCAGGAATGGAATGGATGAGCGACTGTACTAGAGAATTGTAAAGGATTTATATCTAAAAACTATTCTCTTCCGAACCATGGATAAAGAAGTTGACTGTGAATAATAAGGACACAAGATTACGTACAATAGAAGGGAAGCTTTTCATCACCAGGAATAACAACGGGGTCACAGTGGTCTGGGGCATGAGAAGCGAATGGGAAAGGAAGGAATATGTGAGAAATCGACTAGAAATGGAAGACTGTCAGTTACGTACGAAAAGAATGGTTGAAAGGAGTTTATGAAAAAAATAAAAGGAATGGAATACAATACAAAAGTACTGTTGACAGAGCGTCACGAAACATCCAAGGAAATATCGTTCCAACAGGATGGAAACTGCCTATGGTAGTGGATATTACAGGCATTCTAAAAGTCCAGATTGACAGAAATTTAATAAGCACAGCTCGGAAATTGTCGATTTCGCTATTAAAAGAATCACTCAAACTGGACGTTCAGGCGAAAGAGCTCCTCACATCACGTTGCGTCCCAGACGAGGGAGGGAACGGGCGGTGTCCACCTTGATGATTAATTGATTGTCTCTCACACACGACGGCACACCATATCTTATTAAGCGAACAGCGACATTGTATCAGCAGCCACCTGTTTGCATAGTGTCGCGAGAACTATGATTAGCCGACCTAACATAACTGTAAAATTTGAATGATCGAGTGAAAGAAAAAGACTACGTCTATTGAAAACCTATCTCTCATTCTGAAGCCTGAGGTGCGTCTGTCCAATCAAAGCCTGCTTGCGTGAAACGTGGCGTTCGTGAAACGTGGCGTTCACTAGCACCGCCAATCAGCTTCCCTACTTCATGGCTTTGCGAAATTTTCATGCCTAAGTCTGTTCAAGAGATCAAGCGACCAGTGGACATTTTATTCTCTTTGTTGCTAGTGCTTATTAGGTTGTTGATAACGTCCAGCCACCTCGCTGAGCGATGCCTCGCCACTGGTTTCTCCAGTCCGTCACATCGCATCACCGAGTATAGTGATCTTTCCTTCCCCCAAACCTCATTTCCGGCAGTTCGCTCCAGAACTTGTCGCGACGTGACAGTAGATGTCCACAATTCTTCTGCAGTTCCATAGCTCGGACGAATCTACCTTTACGTGAGTCCCTTGCTTAAAGATCATCTATTGTATAAGTATAAAGTACCTATCCGCAAAATCATGATTTAAAGATTGCAAATTAGGAAAGCTTACAGGCTTCGCATTCGGGAGGAAGCAGGTTCGAATCCCCATCCGGGCATTCAGATTCTGGTTTTTCATGGTTTCCCCAAATTACTCTAGGCCAGTGCCGAGATCCTTCCTTCATTCAAAGGTCCATGGCCGAATTCCTTCCAGTTCCTACTCCCCAGTCCTTTTATTCCTGTAATGACATCAACGAGGCGTCAAGGCATAAGTAAAAAAAAAAGGACGCTTGCAATCTATTTGGACCATTTGGATCAATACATATCTGTGTCCAAAAGACAGTATTGAATTTTGAAACAGCAGACCGGTATACCCAAATGCACACGAAAGCTTTCCTTTTTAACTTGATATTGAATACAGGGTTTTTAAAATTGTTTTGCGTCTATTTTTTCGGCAATATTTCCTCGAGCAGGTAGTACCCCAGCCACTTGAACAGCAGCCTCAATGGCGTCTCAGTCGTCAGCTTTGCCGTAGTCGCTGTAGGCATCTGTACCTTGTTTGGCATCGGAGGTTTTCTTCTTTTCATCTTGCTCATGAGTAGGGTTCGGATCTTTAAGACAAATCATACTTTTTTCCTGCCTTCTTTTTGAGCTGCAATGCTGAATTAAACACTAATTAAAAGTTTCTGATTATATTTTAATGAGTTTTATACAGGATATAAATACATATTGAGACCATTTTCCTAGTTTTGGTCATATTAAGATAATATTTATGGCGATATGATAATATTTTGAGGAAATGTCTGGTAATTTTTAATAATGCCGGGAATTTACTAGAAGCTATAAATGAGATGGAATTAAGATAATTATTCACAGAACTGTACTCCCACTATAAATTTGAAAAAACAAAACTAATTTTCACTGTGGTCAGAATTCACCAGTGAAGAATTAAAGTTATGCATTATTGTCACTCTCTACACCTTAATGTTCCGCCCGCCTTTTAATCTCGGCAATGCAACAGCAGCATGCCTGTGTCGAGCCGCGTCAATCAGTGTCTCACTGTCGCCAATACTTTAGAAAACACTTCCTCAGTCAGTATTAAATCTGCAGAGCATCAGTGAGTGCCGCCATGTTCAAAATTTGTTTTCTGAAAGTGCGAGGTTACGGAGTTACGTAAAGGAATTTGGAGAGGAGTATTTTAGTATAGACGAAAGAGTTATTTTGTGTAAATTATGTGAAATGAAAGTCACCTCAACAAAGCGATTTAAAATTTGATTTCCCACATGTGTAGTGAGTGTAAAGAAGTAAATTAGGCTTTCTACGTGAAAGCGACACTACTAGATAAAATGAATGATGTGAAAATGAGCATGTTTTGATTTATAGTAAATTTAAATGTTTGGTCATAATTTTTAGGTCATATTTGCCCTTTTTAAGGTCATATTTGCCTGCATATTTCTGTATTTTTTTTTGGTCTTAAACGTCCGAACTCTAGTGATGAGTCCCTGATCTGCTTGGTGGGAAGGCTGGAGCTCCGGAACTACTCCCACGGAGGAAATAGCAGCTCATGAGGGATTCGAGGATAACAGGAAACGGGTACAAGAGGGTTTGCGTGCTATGAATATTAGAGCTTTGACAAATCAAGCGAACCAAAGCACGCAGCTTGGAGCAAGGAGAAGAGGTGTCTAGTGTCCTCCAAGGCACAGTCTTCCACGAGACTGTTTGCTTTGGCTTCAGATCGTCACGGCGAACGGTTGGGTTGTCCGATTTTCACCTAAGAGTCAAAAGCATCAGTCCAGGGTGAAGTTCATAGGAAAAATAATCACTTAAAACTGAGTTTAACAGATTTAATAGAAAAATATTTTTACAGTTTGAGGATGTCACGTCACACAGCAAAAACGTATCAGTCAAAATCGATGTGCTTAACATTATCGGATGTGTTAATCTAAAGATATGCTTCAGAGCCACTGAAAAGATTGCTTGCCTATGGAAGCCGTCTCAGGGATCCTGTGGCGAGACAGAAGACAAGTTCTCGTGTCCTTATGATCATGCCACGGCTTTTTTTTTTTTTGGTGTTTCGGTTAGTTGCAATCTTAAAGAGCCCTGATTATTCACCACAGCAACTGATTTATTTGACTCTGGAGGCGAGGTTGTGTTTAGTGGTAGACACGACGTCGCCGCCGCGTGACTACGCCACCCAGCGGGAAGTCGCCCTGACCTAGCGCCAGCCTTCACGACTCGCGGAACAGGTGGCACGCGGACGGCTGACGCTCGCTACACCCGCCACGGCCTCGTTCATCGTCAGAGGCGAACACACTAGTGTGCAAAACGTAAGGACGAAACTAACATTCACATGCTGCCAAGCAACACAGACTGGCCAAAGCTGGTCTTCTAAAATATGATACAGTGGGCAACAGCAAGAAATACGTGATGGCACTGACAGAATTAACAGTTGTGAGACAATAAATCACACTGAAGTCAACGTGACTCATGCTCCACATCTACATCCATACTCTGCAATTCACAAATATTGTAGGCAGCGGAGGGTACTAAGCACCAATCCCAATTCCGTGCATTCCAATCCCGAACAGAACGAGGAAACAAAGAATACGTAAAACTATTAGTACGGCATCTTAATTCTCTAATCTCATCCGTCCTGTCATTGCGACCTAAATAGGTTGGCGGTAGAAGTATTACATTCCACTCCTAAATTCAAGAGTTCAACAATTTCTCCAATAAATTCAAATGAAAACGACGTCGTCTGTTTGCCAAACAATCCCAGCCCTATCTATGTATCAATTCTGTGACACTTTCGTAAGGACTGTAACTAGCAGTCACGAATCGAGCGGCTCTCCTCTGTACTTTCTCTAACGTGTCAATCAATCCCTTGCGATACGGATCCCAAACTCCACAACAGTAATCCAGATGCGGACGCACTAGTGTTTTGTACGCTATTTCCTTTGTATGAGCATTACAACTTCTCAAAATACGACCTATGAATCGTAATCTACAATTAGCTTTGCCTACGACGGAAGTTATGTGCAAGTCCCATTTCATGTTGCTTTGTACTATTACGACCCAGGGAATCAACCGTGTCAACAACTGAATTGTTAACTTTGTAGTCGTGAATAAACGGAGTCCTTTTGTTATATTTGTCGGCATTGCCTTGAACTTTTCGCAGTTAAGTGTAAACTGCCATTTATAGAACCATTCAGAAATAGCATCCAATTCGCGCTGAATTTCTAAGCAATCGTCAGAGCACCTCACTTCCCTATAAATAAGCACATCTTCAGCAAACAGTCGCAACCTGCAAATGATGTTGTCATCAAGACCGTATATAAAAATTGTGAAAAGAAGTGGTCCTATTACACTTCCTTGAGGAACGCTAGAAGTAACATCTAGCTTAGAAGAGGCTTCCCCGTCAACAACGACATACTGTGAGCGACCAGTTAGGAAATCGCAAATCCATTCGGAAATCTGATCAGATATACCGTACGCTCGAATCTTCGCTAAAAGTCGGTTGTGTGGTACAGAGTCAAAATCCAAGAAAATTCCATCAAGCTGCGTCGATAACTTTCATGACGTCATGCGAAAATAGAGCCAGTTGTTTTTCACACTATCTGTTTTTCCGAAATCCATGTTGACACGGTGTAAGTAACTCGTTTACATCTAGAAACTTCATAATGTTAAAACATATGACATGCTCCAGAAATCTACTGCAAAGTGATGTCATAGATATGGGTCGATAATTCCTAGGATCTCTCCGATCTCTTTCTTGAAACCGGGAATCACCTGCGCTATTTTCGAGCCAAAGATACTTTTCTTTCTTTTGAAGATTCACGGAATATATGTGAGAGAAGTGGTTGTAATGGTGGTGTGAGACACTTGTTGAGCCTGCGTGTGTCGCAGCATGTGTGTAGGTCGTTGCGGGTCAGACTTTCACTGCTGGGCTCCAGGAGATGACGCTGCAGTCTCCAGGGCTCGATCACGTGACCCCGAGCAACACACTCCATCTGCGTGTGATGTAACAATTAAAACTAACACACGGAAAGGATAGATGAGGCGAGATCCATTCAAAATTGGAAATTGACACTATATAAATACATACTCACAAACTAGAAAGTGGTTTATCCAATACATAATTGCAACTGTTGTCATTGATTTCAAAGTCACTAATGAACTGAAATTGGAATGTCGTCGAAAATACATCTAAAAAAACTTTGGCAGAACTGTAAAATGTTTCTCTGTGACATCTATTATAAAGGCCGATTACTTTGTTACTTTGGTATCGCTAGAACAAATGCAATAATTTAGAAGAACAGGATATACAGGAAGAGGAATCGATGATCAAACGAGGGCTTGCAGTGGTGACGCTCTGGAGACATGCAGTTCTTACAGTGGTCTCGGCTTCCACCGCCGTGGCTTCTGGTGTCTCGCAGACACAGTCAGTTGAAAGTGAGACCGCAGTGTCAACCCGGCCATTCACTGTTTATAGGCTTTCCAGTTCATTCACGCAAGACAGTGAAACTACTACAGCTTGAAATATGAGTATCCTGTCTTCTGTGTGCCAAACCCGACTTCACTATTTGTGGCTGAGCTCTTTAGGCCCTGTGATGTCCGGTGACTGTCTGCAGCCACAGTGCAGCTCACACGTCATTACAAGTGCTCGTAAATGTCTACTGCAACCAGCTACGACTATGCACAGAGCTGAGCACAGGGCGTGCGGGGATGAAAGGATCACATCTTGTCCTACTACCTATATCACAAAATTTTATTTTGGTAAAAGTCTCGCCATTTTAGAGATATTGATTTTTAGAATGTTTTTCGAAATATTTTACTTTGTTTGGTTTATTCCATACCATTTCTACAAATTAAGACTTTTGGATCCATGTTTTTTATTTAATTTACTCAAAGACATTTGAGTCATGTAAAATAATATTCTTTTACTTCTTAAAAAGTTAAACTTAGCAAAAAATTAAATGGTATAATTATTCTATAATTCTTTTAAAATGATTATTGTTTTACGGTAGTTGAATCTGCTAAGAAGGCCACTGTTCGTTTTAAACATGTTGTAGAAAAATTATGATAATGATTATTAAAAAAGTTTTGCTATGGTGTGCATACAAATAATAGACAGAATAAATGCAAGTAATATTTTTTATTTCGTTAATTAATTAACCAAATTGGCAATAATGGAGCAATTTTTTAATGTAATCGGTACGATCCGCTTGGTACATTCTTTATAGCACAGGCTGTGAAATTCAGCCGTTTCAATAAATTTGTATGCACTTTATACAAAAGTTTTTTTAAAGGTTTCTTTAATGTCTTTTTCTTATTCTCTTTTTTTAAATAAATAAATAAATAAATAAAAGGACATTGTTTTAGATGAATCAGCGTTTTTTTTTTTTTTTTTTTTTTTTTTAAGGGTGTCCAAAAAGTTTTGAAGAAATGGCATGGAATAATCTGAACAAAGTCACATGTTTCGAAGAAATATAAAAAAACCCGAATATCTCGAAAATGGAGAGGCTTTTACTAAAATAAAGTTTTTTCGCATAGCAGGCAGGACTTGACGTGTGGTTGCAGGATGATCCTTTCATTCCTGTATTTCGCTGCAGCTGCCAGTTACGCTTAAGGCGAGGGGAATGGCTTCGCTCGTGGTCTCGATGTTGTCGAGTAGCTCCGCTCTAAAGCGGAAGAAGCGCGCGAGGCCAGTCGGTCAAAGACACCAGGTCTGCCGTAACCCGTCTCGACCTGCCTTCTTCTCAAGGCGAGCCACCTCACAGCTGGAGTGCGCAACTACCCAGCCCGACGTCGTGCTTTAGTCGAGGCACATGGTTGGTAAAATTTCTTTTTTTTTTTCGCTGTCAGCCCAATCATCTCGGATTCCATCTTGCTCAGTGGTCCTTCCGTCGATAGCCTCTTGTTGACAACAGATCTCAATCGTAGGAGAAGGAGCGTTTCCACGCGAGCCACTCTATCTTCTACTAAAGCACAATGTAAGTTACATCACATGAGCTCACATGCGCTATTTAGCTAATGTACGTGCGGCATAATGCAATAGTGTCTGTCATCTATGCCTCCAGATAATAGACGAAGTGAGGATGATCACAAAAACATATGTACGGCGGAAAAGGATGATAGCAACAGTACTGGTGAATTCACTGGCACACAAAACCCGTCTAAGTGTCGGGCCACACTAGACCGAGTCGAGTCCGCACCGACACTCGGCCGAGTGTCGGCTCACCCCCCTCGCGTCCACACTGGTAGCACGGCCGTGTGACGGACGGGTTCCTATTCGGTCTTCAGTCTCCTTTAACGTATACACTTGGCTGTTTCACGAAATTAATGTTAAAAAATTACCTTAAAAGTGATTTGGGCATCGTAGCTGCGGCTACCATACGTACATTATTATAGAGTACTCTATTTTGTGTAGGGGTACTTTATAATCTACAAAAATGATAAAGTATGTTAAAATACTTCTTTTTTGCCTGAATCCTATTATCACCTCACTGTTTGGTCTCTAATGCACAAAAATAGTATCCCAACGCAGTTTTAAGAAATGATTGTCACACTGTACTGAATTGAAAGATTCTCGTGTATCTCTACATAGTCACAATGAAATATCAAGCGTCAATCACTTCACATTAAGCGTGTTTGTTTTGATTGAGGTTCCTTTCGATTCAATCAATATTTTTTTTTTACATTTTAATTTAAATACAGACTGCAAAGATTCTGTAAAATAATTATAATTTCATGTGATCTGGAAATTCCAGTCACAGAGTTTCTTATCAGCCGCGCAGTTCACCTCTATCGTTGTCACCCAATTTTAAAAGGAGACCTACAGATTTAAGTTAAATTCGCGGAGCGTCATAGCATCTTAACATTAACAAATCAAAGCTTTGCCAGAGGTGAATGGCAATTTTAAGATCGGTAATAATTACAGCTGAGACAGGGTTTTGAACCCGCAACTTTTAGTACCCCAATCGTACACAAAGCCATCTGAATGAAGAGACAAATCTGGATGTAAAGAAAAATAAACATTCAAGCATAGTAAAACAAACATACTTTTTTCTGTATCATTTATTTTTGTTATCCCAGTACACATATGTAATTTTAAATGATTGAATACATATTTTTCAGTACTTCGGGTATGGAAGAAGGTCCCCGGTTCAAAATCCGGGTCTCAGATGCAATTTTTACAGGACTTAAAATCGACCTTCGCCTCTGGCAAAGCTTTGATTTGTTAATGCGAACATGCAAAGACTCTATATACATTTTACGAACATCTGACGAGCGTAAAGTGAGGCTGACAAAAAAGGACATTATTCTAAAGGAATCAATAACGTGAAAACAACATTTAGTCGTAAAGGACCGGAAATTTCTGAATTCTTTCTATTCGCTTCTCCGTATCTACCACGCCGGCCAGCACCGTCAAAACGTAAACCAAACTAACGACGGCCGACGGGACGGTACAGCGCAGGTGAAGTGACAAGTGGCGCTGTCGGATGCACAAAGAATAGACACAATAAATGCGAGTAATATTTTTATTTCATTAATTAATTAATCAAATTGACAATGACGAAGCAACTTTTTAATGTGATTGGCACGATTGGCTTAGTACATATTTTAAACCACAGTGTAACGTCAGAGTTACCTTCCGCCGACTGCTAAGTAGTGCCTGAGAAGCGGACTAATGACGTGGCTCGCGTGGCTGCTATGGCTAATGCGCGGTGTGATTTCGGTCCGTGGACTCAGTGTGAAGAGGACTTGAGGTGGACTGTGAGCTTGGTGAGTGACTCTGAACATTAGATTGTGATAAGAAATAAGCAGATGCAAATACTAATTTTTCCTTTGAGAATTCTGTAATCTTTCGCATGACGCAGTTTCGATTAGCCTTTGTTTTGATATTTCGTGGTGGCCAACTAGTTGGTGAATGTTAATGTGCTTAGCACAGAATTCTTTGTTAATGATCTTGATGACCTATTGTTAATTATTCTCCCGCTCCTGCTTAGAAATGGCTCGGTTACATCGCGACATTAACGAACTGTATTAACTAGTCAATCAACTTACTGAAGTGCGTATGAAATAATGAAGTACAAAGCGTCTTACAGAACTTATTCATTGTGATCAGGACTGTATGCAAGTATTAATTAAAATCAACCTTACAAAAAGGTCTTATATGTTGAAGTTATCCGTTCGAATAATTTCGAAAACACTTTTTACATAAGGGTTTTCTAACGTTTTAAGAGAAAAGGTTACATTTTTTTAGATGGCTCATAATAAGTTAAAAAAAGGTTGAAAAAGTCTTAATCTGCAGAAATTGCATGGAATAAACTGAACAAAGTCATAGACTTACAAAAAAAAAAAAAAAAAAAAAAAAAAAAAAAAAAAAAAAAAAAAAAAAAACAATATCTCGAAAATGGTGAGACTTTTACAGAAATAAATTTTTGTCATATAGTAAGTAGGACATGACGTGGCCTAGCTGCGGTTGCAGGATTATCCTTATTCCTGGCCACGCTTTATATGTACAGTAAGGAACAAGGTTGGTAACTATCAAAATGATAGGAAGGAATACAGTTAGTGTGTGTGAGCTACCATAGCAGGAAGCCTTCTTAGTGACTGGTTTGTAGCGACGCTGAAGGTAAGGGCGACCGCTGCTGACCGCTGGGTAATGTTCTGAAAGGCCTCGCAGACGGAAAGACCGGCAGACCGTGGAAATTGGTTTCCCAGTTCCGAGGCCGACTGCAAGGCACTCGGCCTCGGCATTATGGTTTCCTGTACTCGCCGTGTGCTCGCATCCAAGCGACCCTCACTATCTCCTGCCACAAGCAGGCCGGTCGTCCGAGTGACGCCCGATGTGACGGCCGACCAGTTCGTCCGATTAACCTCGTCCACTGCGGCCCAATAACGTCCCAGTGGGCACATACTGGCGATCCGTCACTGTTGCTTCAACACCAAACGAACGGGGTGTTTATACAAAATGTAGTGACTTACATTTCCTAAAAATAGACTCTCCCTTGCCCTCGCGAAATATTACTAGAGTCAGGGCCGTATTTAGGATGTGGAGACCCTGTGATGCGGGACCTGACCCGCAAATACATTCAAATTCAACCTCCCAGTTTATAGTTATTTTCTAACCAAAATTCTAATATAAACATTTCCAATTTATTATTTAACTGCAGAATATTTTACTAGGCCTATATCGCATCTAGAAGAATATAGAATTGTTGAGATAAAATTAAAACAACTGAAAATCATTCAGATATTCAATACAATTTAATAACATCGCTTTGAACAATTATAGAAGAAAAAGAATGCGAGGTTAAAAGTTATGTCCATGTTGCCAATTTTTCAAAAGTCAATATTTAAATTTTGAAAATAATTAAATATACAAGAAGAATTATAACAAACAAGCAAATATTGTTTTTGTGATGTGGCTTCATAGGCTGCAGCATATATAGTCTAAATGCCGTCCCGACAAGAGTGATATCTCATAATCGTTTGAGAATATTCCAGTGAGAAATTCAGATAATTGTCTTTACTGTACAAATATTTAATATATTAATTATTGCAACTGCGTAGACGCAGTTCTAATAATTGTCCTTTCCGTAGACATTTTTATTAAAAATCTATAGTGACCACCACAATGTATGATAGAGTCTGAGAAAATAAAAATCAAGATTAAATAAAAGATAAAAAAATGAAGACTTGTTTATTAGGAGCGCAACATGCGTTTGCCATTCGGCCGAATACGTCCGACTAATCCCATTTGAATGGGATCGGTCCGTCACTCGGCCGTATTCGGCCGAGCAGGTCGTGTCCAGTGGACGCGTGGCAATGCCTTTACCACTCTCGGGACTAGTCGGCCATATTCGGCCGAGCAGTCGGTCTGGCGAATTCGGTGCCAGTGGCCGACCAGTCGTAGAGTTAAGAAGCGCTGCTCAGTAAAACAAATGCCACGGCCACATCACATGCGTGGAAGTGCTGCATGGGACCCGACTCCGGAACAAGTCGCGGGAAGTTCCTTGGAGACATATTAAGCAGTGCTTCCTCTGTGCTGTGCTCGATCAGACCTACCATCATGTGGCAGCCCTCGTGTGTTCCTCTGGATTCATGTCTTGAGATGCCTCTGGAAAAATCGTTCTCTGGGATTGTCCAGAACGGTGTTCCAAACCGGTCGTGAACAGTTTTCGCCCAGTGGTACTCTTCACTGTCGCTCTGGGGAGTTCCGTCGTTGGTCTGCTAGCAGCTGAACGCGTTGCTTGAGTTTGGCCAGAGGTCCCGTCCATCCCACAGCCCCGAGGAGTCCGCTCACTCCTCTCGACGCACAGTCGACAGTCGAACTAAGTCATCATATCGATCCACACAAAATTGCATTAAATAGCATTTTCTGTGCTTATAAATATATATATATATAAAATATAAAAAATGTATGGCTGAAAATCTATTTTCTTTTTTCACGTCCCTATTTCAAGATGTCAAAGTTAAACCCTATGCAATCGTAAGTACCTATCCTAATTAATGTTATGAAAACAAAAAATTCTTGCGTATCCTTGCCGCTTTTGCTACAGGGCGAAGTGAATTTCAGGATTAAAGGACAGAGGTGATTCCAACCGGCGCAGTGCAGCGACACGTCGGGAAAGCCTTCGTCCACACATTCGAACTTAAGTCGTATCATCGGTCCAAAAAAATTGCTTTAAATGGCATTCTCCATGCTGATCAAAAATTGTTATGGTCAGTTTTTGATAAAAATAAGTCCTTCACACATCCCCCATACAAACTTGTGCTTTTTTTTAAGTGTGTAGATATCATTATTATCAAAAATCGAACATTACAATTTTTGATCAGCACACCAAATGCTGTCTAAAGCACTTTTGTTTGGACCGATATTATGACTGTGGTTGGAATGTCCACTGTATTCTAATCCTGATCCACTGTGCGTCGCCACAGGTTTCTCTTTAGCAGTGGTTCGGTACCGGCAGGGGCCGTGCAGGACCAACCGTCGACCCTGCTTTACAGTACCATATCCTGCTCTAAGAGCTGCATCAGACAAGCTTCGGACTGTATATATGAGATCACGTGTAACCGTAAGAGGACACAGCAATTCCATAGCTAAGGAAACAAACAACGTCGACCGTCCGACCTAGCGATTAAAATTGCTGATAAGAGACACGGCAACAAACACCGAAAAACCAATGTCATTACGACGAGCTCAGGCCAATAAATAATATCTTAACGTCGAGCAATACATCAGTATCGTTAACATCTTTTAATAAAGTCATTTTAAACATCTGTCCTTGTTTTTCTACATAAGATACACCGAAAAGAAAAACAAACTGGTATAGGCATGCCAATGCAAACACAGAGATATGTAAATACACAGAGTACGGCGCTGCAGTCATCAACGCCTATATAAAACAAAAGGTGTCTGGCGCAGGCGTTATATCGGTTACTGCTGCGGCAATGGCAGGTTATCACGATTCAAGTAAGTTTGAACGTGGTGTTATAGTCGGCGCACGAGAGATGGGACACAGCATCTCCGAGGTAGCGATGAGGTGGGGATTTTCCAGTACGACCATTTCACGAGTGCACCGTGAATATCGGGAATCCGGTAAAACATCAAATCTCCGACATCACTGAGGTCGGAAAAAGATCCTGCAAGAACGGGACCAACGACGACTGAAGAGAATCGTTCAACGTGACAGAAGTGCAACCCTTCCGCAAATTGCTGCGGATTTCAATGCCGTCAACAAGTGTCAGCGTACGAACCATTCAACGAAACATCATCGATATGGGCTTTCGGAGCCGAAGGCCCACTCGAGTACCCTTGCTGAGCGCACGACACAAAGCTTTACGCCTCGCCTGGACCCGTCAACATCGACATTGGACTGTTGATGATTGGAAAGATGTTGCCTGGTCGGACGACAACCTTATTAGTTCATGGACCCTGCATGTCAGCAGGGGACTGTTCAAGCTGGTGGAGGCTCTGTAATGGTGTGGGGCGTGTGCAGTTGGAGTGACATGGGACCCCTGATACGTCTAGATACGACTCTGACAGGTGACACGTACGTACACATCCCAACTGATCACCTACGTTCATTCGTGTCCATTGTGCATTCCGACGGACTTGGGTAATTCCAGCAGGACAATGCGACACCCCACACGTCCAGAATCCACTGCAGATTTAACATTGAATGAGGATTATTTTCAAAAGCATTGCTGACAGTGAGACATTGATTGACGCGGCTCGACAGAGGCATGCTGACTGTGTAGGTTAAAAGGCGGCACAACATTAACGACTAGAGAGTGACAGTAAAGTATAACTTTAAAGCTTGAATAGTAAATTGTGACAAATTTGATGACAGTGAATTTTTTTTTATCCAGTTTAAAATAGGAGTAGTTTTCTGTGAATAATTGACTTAATTTCTCCTCATCTATAACTTTAGCGAATTTTTACTAAAAATATGACGATATGACCAAAAATATTTTTGTAATATTACCAATCCTAAGCGAATGGTTTGAGTATGCGTTTATATGCTGTATGAAATACATGTAAATACAATCAAAAACGTTCAATCAGTGTTTAATTCAACATTACAGCCCAAAAAAAAGCAGGGGAAAAAATATGTCTTGTCTTAAAGACTCAAACCCTAGTAATAATCAATGGTTTCCCCAAATCACTCCAGGCGAATGCCGGGATGCTTCCTTCAAAAAGGTCGTAGCTGAATTCCTTCCCGTTCCTTGTTCCCAGTCCCATCCCGCCTCTAAAGACCCCTACGTCGACGAGGCTTTTAAAAACCTAGTCATAAGTTTAGGAGGTCCTTGTTATCTGACCAGTAACGGATGTGGTGCATAAACGTAAAGAGATGTGAACGTAACTGTTTGTTGATTGAAGCTGTTTCGTGAGATGGTCCTTTGTCATTTAACCCGTGTGTACTCGTCTCCGGTGCTCACGAGCGCACATGTTTACAGCTGTTGACCTCCGATAAGACACGCACTGTAGTCATACAGCCGCCGGCCTGTCAACGCGCGAGAACAACTACAGCTCAAACGACTGCGCTCTCACAGCCGACATTACTGCAAATTAAAAACGATCTCGGTGACAACGTTAATTGCAGGATGCGACTGTTTGCTGATGATGCACTTATCTATAGCGAAATAAGGCACTCTGAAGATTGCTTAGAAATTCAGCGCCATCTGTCTGTTATTGCGGAATGGTGCAATAAATGGCAGCTTACACTTAACTGCAAAACGTGCAAGGCAATACAAATAAGTAACAAAAACAGTCCTATTGTTGACGACTACAAAGTTAACAATTCAGTTGTTGACACAGTTGATTCCCTGAAGTATCTAGGCGTAACAGTACAAAGCAACATGAAATGGGACTTGCACATAACTTCCATCGTAGGCAAAGTTAATTCTAGATTAACATTCATAGATCCCATTTTGAGAAGTTGTAATGCTCATAAAAAGGAAATTGCGTACAAAACACTAGTGCGTCCACATCTGGATTACTGTTGTAGAGTTTGGGATCCGTATCGCAAGGGATTGATTGACACGTTAGAGAAAGTACAGAGGAGAGCCGCTCGATTCGTGACTGCTAGTTACAGTCCTTACGAAAGTGTCACAGCATTGATACACAGATTGGGCTGGGATTGTTTGGCAGACAGGCGACGTCGTTTTGTTTGAATTTATTGAAGAATATGCGAAATTCTTTAGTTTATGAGTGAAATGAAATACTTCTTCCGCCAATATATTTAGGTCGCAATGACAGGAGGGATAAGATTAGAGAAGTAAGATGCCGTACTGATACTTTTGTGTATTCTTTGTCTCCCCGTTCTCTTAGCAGCCTGGTGCAGGCACGGCGCGCTGCTCTCCACAGGGGCCGTGTTGTACTGGGAGGTACTTCCTTCTTGCCACCCGTTGCCTCCGCGGCATGGAGTGAAACGAGTCTATATACAGGGTCTCCACGAATGAAAGAATAATCCTGCAGCCGCAGACACATCACATCATTTCCAACTCTATCACAAAATTTTATTTTAGTAAAACTCTCAACATTTTCGATATATTGAATTTATAATATTTTTTCGAAAACTTGTTCTGTTTATTCCATGCCATTTCTACAAATTAAAACTTGTTGAACCTTGATGTTTTTTGAGATTTGCTCAAGGATGTTTTAGTCATTTAAAACAATGTTCTTTTTTCCTTAAAACGTTAAAAAGACTTTTAAAAATGTTATGTAAAAAGTATATGCAAATTTATTCAAATGGCTTACTATGATAACCTGTGGAGAAACAAAAATGTACTAAGCTGATCGTGCATATTACATTAAACATTTCTTCGTTATTGCCAATTTTAAAATGGTATAATTTATAAACATTCCTTTTAAATAATGTTTTTATGGTAGTTCTAAAGCATGAAGGTTGGTATTTTGGACTTTATTAAAATAAAAGTCTGTCGAATTGAAGTTAACATGTTAGTATTTTTGCATTGGGACATTTGGACAATGAATTCGTAGAAATTTATTTTGTTGTTGAAATGGCTACCTGGGTGCTAGCGCGTTATTTTTTTTATAAAAAGTTATCTTTAGCAGATTGAACTAACATAAAACAATCGTTTTAATAGAAATATGAAATAATAATAGAGTTTAAAAATTTTATAAGGTTTTTTTAACCTTTTAAGAAAAAAAATAACGTTGTTTTAGATGAGTCAAATATCTCTCAGTAAAATAAAAAAAACAGGTTTCAAAAAGTCTTAATCTGTAGAAATAAATTGAAAAAAGTCACGCGTCTCGAAAATATATTTAAAAATTGAACATCTCTAAAATGGCGAGACTTTTACTGAAATACAATTTTGTGATGTAGTAGGACATGATGTGTGGTTGCAGGATTATCCCTTCCCCCCTGAACACGCGTAGAGGGATGAGCACCAGTACTCTGCATGCTGCAAGTCTGTCCTGCTGTGGCGTACGTGAGGGGCGGGGGGGGGGTCGCTCTGGCTGGAGGCTGCCTGGGACTTAATGCCGGCATTACACTGTAAAAGGTCTTTGTAAAAGATACATTAAAAATATTTAATGGAACATATTTTGTAAAATATTTCTTTTATAAAATTTCTTTTATGAAAAGTAATACGTTGGCACTACATTTCATAAAAGATTTGAAAGTAAACAATGAAAATGGCGCAAGAAAAGTTACCGAAGTTTATTCGGAGTGCCGAATCCATGAAAATCTTGATTTCCGTGTAGAAACAGAAGAAAATATTGTACAGTCAGAAATATATATACTATAAGAATAGGAATAAAAGGCACACATTTATGCAAAGATTGCGAATTTAATTTGCTCTATGAAAGAAGGCTGTGCTGACGATGACGTGAAAAAGAAAATTGATGGATTTAGAAGCTAGTACTCCACAGGTTTCTGGAATAATAGCAGAGCAACACGGGTGCCATAATGCAGAATAGTGTATATCCGCCACCAGCAACTGAGTGCAACCCACTGCACACACACAGTAAAAATAGACACCCAATAGTATATATCGTTAAATCCAGCGGTAGTAATTCTCATACAGAAATTTTTGAAAATATTGCGGTAAGAATTTATTAGACCGCTACATTTTATAATATGTCACGTCCTCACATTGCAGATCTTTCACTAATATTTGATGGATTACTTTCATGTCAAGTCTTGCAATACACGATCTGACCCAAATACGTTAACTTCTTTTCTTTTTCTTCAGTAAAACACACACTGTGACAGCTGCATGGTTGCACAGGCATACAAGTTCAGTTCAGGGAACTTAAAACATATTGCTACCACTCCAAGTGTATAGTAAATAGTTTGTTTTGTAATTAATAACTCTTACTAAATCAATAATTTAATTGATTATAGTTGAATAGTTGTACTCGCTCATGAATTCCACAGACTGTTCATATTGTAATGTCATTGGGCGCAGCCAGAGAGAAGATGGAAAAAAAAGTCGCGCGGTTTTTTGTTTTTTGTTTTGTGGTCGCTGAGGTGATATAGAACGCGCGGAGTATATTAAAAATGCTGTGGCATTAACCTACCCTGGTTTATTAAATATTTCTTGTTGTTGGAGTGTATGCATGGTTTTGATTTGACATCAAAAACCAACCAACTGACAGACTGGTTGTACCTAGCACAACCTGTTAGGATTAAAAGAAACATAGGCAGGATATATTGTCTTGCGACGTCTGCCAGGATAAGTTTCAAGAGCGATAAGAAAGGTTATAAACTACGAAGAAAAATTTCATGTAGTGCAATGGGCCTGATAAAATATCTTTTATAAAATAAATATGATAAAATCATTTATAAAAGATCTTGTGCAGTGTAATGTTGCCAACTCAGAAGCAATTCCGCCGTGTGTTTACTGGCTGAAGAACATCTTAACAAGCATTTAGTCATTCCTCTTTCCCTGCGTTCAACTTTTGTCAGGAAAGCAAACAAACTAACGGAAAGGTAATATGTATGAAATTTCTTCAGAACATTTGGGCTGGGTCCTGTCAGTGCCGGCATGTTATGTACCATGCGGCTCATTGCGTTCACATGGAAACCGCAGACGTAGAAACTAACAGGATAGTAAACGAAAGTTCTTGTAATGTTATGCCTGTCTCTCAAGATTCAATACCGCGTCCACTTTCACTTCGCTTAACAACTCGTTGATATGTGTTTCATTTCATTCCATTTTTTTAAAATGTTTCTTTTCTCTGTAGTACTTACATACCGAAGACACTTTTTTTCAGCTGTGCGTCATGCGAACACAAATCATAAGTTATATAAAAGAAAATTCTGCGCAAAATAAAGTTTAATTTTGATGGTATGAATTACCTGCAGGAAGATGATTGAATATATGTCTGGATCTTTCTTTGTCCGCTAAGTTTATTTTTAACTTATACTTTACTGACTAAGTATGGATGGTAAAGGGACCCATGCGCTAACTTGTTCGACCGTGAATCAACTTATAAAGGATTTCACACCCAGACCTATTTAAGCTGGGAGTGGAGTGAATATGGTTTTGTATATTTTGATTGTAATTATCAGTGAATCTGTGTAAATGAAGATTGTTTTATGGAAAGAAACTGTGTGAGTACTGTTTAATATGTTGAGGGACAGTATTACACACGAAACATTGATTGAAAGTTTGTAATTGTAAGTACTGAAGTGAGATACGACCTTTAGAGGTTAATTTGAGATGATTTGGAATGATTTATACGGATAATTTTCTGAGTATATATCTTTCATTTCTGTGCGTTTCATAATGATTGTGAATGATTTTTTTTTTAAATTCTGAATGTTTTTAATGTGATTTTAATTGTTTAGTTATTGTTAGAATACCAGAAACATCGTTCGGAAGTCATTGAATAATTCTGGAATTTTCTGTGACCCCTGTATAAGCGATCGGCGGAGACTAGTTAGTTTTAGTTTTGAAGGTGCTGCAAGTTATAATCGCTGGGACATTTGTTTACATTTGTACGTAGTATCTTTGCATGAAATCCCATGTCTTTAAAAAAAAAAAAAAAACCAAGCAAACAAACAAACAAACTTGAAAGTGATTCTCCTTGGGCTAATTATTTCATTTAAGACAAGATACGTATCAAACTATAGTTTGCGTGAGTGGTTGTTTCCTGATGCCTGTTCCCACGTTTATCCCGTAATGGAAGTTTACAGCTCATGTTGTATTTCCTTGTCTGTCTGTCGCGGTGTATAATGTGGTCGTAAACATCGATTACCGTATATGCATTACGAGTCTGTGTGTTTCGCCAGGCAGCAGAAAGTTTCTGTTCACGAGGAGAACGCATTATGCTGTTATTAAGCGTAAAGCTTTCTATCATTCAGCGCGTGTGCTTCGCGGTGGCTGGTAATAAGTATACACTGAGCTGCCAAAACATTATGCCCGCCTGCTCATTAGTGTGTTGGTCCATCTGTGGCGGCCAATACAGCAGATATTCGGCGTGGCATGGACTCTACAAGTCCTTGTGAGGTTTCCGGAGTTGTCTGGCACCAGATGTCTACGCACAGGTCACGCAATTCACTTAAATCACAGGCCGGTGGTTTGTGGGCGCGGCGTCTGGGAACGAGCATCTCTCAAACGGCGAGGCTGGTCGGCTGTTGGCGTGCTACTGTAGTGCGTATCTATGCAGAGTGGTTGGAGGACGGTGAAACCACGACTGGGCGACAAGGTGGTGGACGTCCACGCCTCATCACAGAACGTGGAGGTCGGAGGCTTACCCGCTCTGTAAAGCAGGATAGGGGGTTATCTATGGCAGATCTGACATCAGAGTGTGCTCCGAAACACTTGTGCCTGCACCAGCATTGTACTCTGCCGTTAGATCTGCCACAGATATTTGGACAAAACTTACGTCAAAGTAGTCTGCACAAAAATATATTGAAGACTTTGTAGAAAAATATGCTGGATCCCGCAAGCCTTAGCCACTTTTCAGCATATTTTCCTTGTGTTGACATAAAAAAACAATTTTTACAGTGTTTTAAATGTTGTATTTACTGTCTGAGACACTACGCATCACTTGTAAACTGTAGAACTCATTTTATCCACGAAATAAGCAAACCTTCGGTTTGTTTACACTGGCACGAGCAGATATGTGACGTCACAAAAGACACCATGACAGCTGCGAACGATTTGGCACCAATTTTCTTTTTCTTTTTTTAAGGAAATAATATTTTTTGGGGCTGTAGAATATTAACTACTTTTCCTAAATTAGTCAAGTACACCATTGTGTTCCTGAAGCAACCGTTCTTAATGCATCAGATAAGATACATACCAGAGCAATGACATGACATAACATATGGTTGGGTCACGGTGTTTCCACACCATACACGATACGCACGTGTGTGTGTGTGTGTGTGTGTGTGTGTGTGTGTGTGTGTGGGCGCCTCACTCAGTGCAGTGAAAGTTGCCGCCTCGCCGGGACATGAACACGGCAAGGTCAGGCAGGACAGCTGATTCGTGTCGTTGTTGTTGGACAGTGGTTCATTAGCACCTGTATCACCCGCAGACAAAGTCCCCTAAACGTTTCCACACAGCGTTATGTGACCGCATACCTAAGACATCCTCCAGTGCGCAGAGAAACCAGGAACGGAGAAATCGAGCGGAGCGTCTCGGCTCCAGAGTCAGTGACAGCGAAGGAATTAGAAAGCCAGCTACAAGGCCGGGCGACCTGGAACGCACTCGTCCGAGTGACGGCCGACCAGTTCGTCCGATTAACCTCGTCCACAGCGGCCGAATAACGTCACACACACATTGCCGACTGGTCATAGGTGCTTCAACACCAAGCGGTCGAGGTGTTTATATAAAATCTTTAGTCACTTACATTTCATAAAAATATACTTTATTTTGACCCCGCGAAATATCACAAAGGGCCGTATTTATGATGTGTAGACCTTGTGATGCGCGCCCTGCCCCGCAAATACATTCAAATTCAACCTCACATTTTATAGTTATTTTCTAACCAAAATTCTAAAATAAACATTTGAAATCTATTATTTAACTGTAGAATATTTTACCTTATCGTATCTAGAAGAGTATAGAATTGTTCAGATAAAATGAAGGCAATTGAAAATTAATAGGATATTTAATACAATGTATTAACATCGCACAAAACAATTATAGGAGAAAAAGAATCCTAGGCCAATCAGGTTGACATGAGTGGTATTGTAAATTAATGGTGATATTGATATAGAACCACATCACAAATATATCTGAGGAACGTAAGTGGTTTTTAAGTAGGCAACATGGCTTTAGGCAAGGATATTCATGCGAATCCCCGTTGGTGGGATATATACAAGATATTTCAGATGAAATGGACAAGGGAGGCCAAATTGATAGTGTAGCACTAGATCTGTCAAATGCTTTTGAATGAGTGTGCGATGAAATGGTAATAAATAAGGAAAAGTCTATTGGAGTGGATGAGAAAGTGATTTGCTGGGTAGAAGAATTTTTAGAAGGTAGAAAACAGAAAGTTAGGGTAGGAAATGTAGTATCAAAAGAAGTGGAAGTGAAAATGGGTGTGCCACAGGGTAGCGTATTGGGACCATTGCTATTCTTTATTTTAATAATTGATTGTGTTGATTATTTTGATTAGATTGTTTGCAGATGACATAATGCTGTATAAAAGGAGACGAAGCGCTAGGCAGATATTGGAGATGAGGCATGGGAAGATATCAGTGTAAGAATTAAAAGTAGTGCATGGAAGGCAAAAGATGACCATGACCACAAGCTGGCACTCGATTTCAGGCACAAGGGTGTGGGAAGATTCTCTTTTTTAGGTAAGGGTGTCAGGGATTGGAATGAGTTACCAAGAGAAATGATGAATAATTTACCAAAAACGTTGAGAGAAATTAAAGCTAAAATTTGTGGAGGGCAAATGTAGGTGGGTGCAGGATTGGGGGAAGTTGGGTGTGTGGGGAAATTGCCACCGGAGCCTGTGCTCCATTGCAATTAAATTAAATAAACTGGTTGGAATTCCGACCCGCGTGGTAGAGGAGCCGTTGAGGAGTTTTGCACAGCTCGCGTTCGCCTGAGTCAGTTAGAGGGAGAGGGCTCCCTTCACTCCTGCGCAGGTTAGCGTGTGCCTTGGCGGGACTGTGAGGCTCCACAGTCGAATCCGGGTAATTCCGTCTCTGACGTGGGGAAGTTTTTCCATGTCTGCTAGTTGAATAACATCAACATCAGGTCAAGGTAACAACTCTAGTGCATCGTAAATTCTGTTGTCGTAAAACCCCAACAAAAACAAATAACAATCAATAAAACGTCGAGAGCGGAGAGGGCCGAGTGACTGCTGATCGCTGCACAGGAGACGAGACGTTCAGGAAGGACAGCCTTCAGTTGTGGGCCTCTCCTTACCAGCACTGGACCCAAACTATTGACAGGATCATTCACAACAGGGGGAGGACGTAGAGCAGGGCGTCCAGGAACGAAACGATAATCCTGCAACAACACACAGCTCACATCATGTCCTACTGTATCACAAAATTATACTTTAGTAAAAGTCTCGCCATTTACGAGATATTCATTTATTATTATTATTATTTGAAACATGTATTTTGTTCAGTTTATTCCATGCCATTTCTACAAATTAAGACTATTTTTTCTAAATTTACTTGTCAATGTTTGAGTCATCTGACACAATGTTCTTTTTTATACGTTAAAAAAAAGTTTTTTTTTTAAATCATTATCATCACTTTTTTTTATTATATGTTTAAAATGCATAATGTTATCTTTAGCAGACTGAATTACCATAAAACATTCATTTTAGAAGATGTATAAAAAATTGTACCATTTAAGTTTTTATAAGGTTTTTTAACGTTTTAAGAAAAAAATAACATTGTTTTAGACAAGTCTATATCCTTGAGTAAATTAAAAAAAAAAAAACAGGTTTCAAGAACTCTTAGTTTGTAGGAATGGCATGGAATAAACTGAACAAAATCACATGTTTCAGAAAAAATATTAAAAAATCAGTATCTCAAAAGTGATGAGACTTTTTCTAAAATAAAATTTTGTCGTATCGTAGGATATGATGCAGTTGCAGGATGACCATTTAATCCCTGGACGCTCTGCATAGTGAAACCACCTGTGACTCCGGTAAAGTTGAGTTATAAGCTACCATCACAAATTCTGTGACACGTACGAGCCAGTGCGCAAGGCGGATAAACCACTCCGCAGCTGTTGTTGTCCTCACTGAGCATTTCAATATGTCTGTCCGTCAGGGACTGCACAATCTAACCACGCGTTACTAAACCAACACATACACCGTATGTTACAGATGTGTTTCCTGTTACAAGCGCTGAAGAAAGCAGTGCTGTCGGTATCGTCAAACTCAAGAGAACCAAGACTTTTAAGAAACTGGCAGATAGATGTAGCAGTAATTAATTTATCCCGAATTGTTTAAGAACGTGAACGTGGTTCTGTTTTGAAAAAAAGACGTTTATAAAATATACTTTTCAAGGCTCGCACTGTTCTCCTTTTCTCGTCGAAACAACACAACTTACTGGTACATTCGGCACGCTGATCAAAGTAAGCTACTGGGTGAACGCTATTCTGTAATCGGCGCTCGTGGGTTCCACGGATGGTGGGAGTGGATGAGTCAGGAGGAAAATTAACGCAATGTTCGGAAGGCAGGCAGGCATCTCCAGAGAAGCTGGTTGTTGCTGACGCGTCCCAGTGACCCACCTGTTGCGCCGGTGCAACAGGTGGCGGCGGCCTCACGTGTGCAGGAGCCGACACTACTGCACTCTGCCAACTAGTGTACGTCCGTGACCGTGTCGTCACAGGTCTAGATTAGTTATAGTTTTTAGGATCAAAGATCATGACAGGTTGACCTGATTTGACCAAATGTAAACTTGGTCAGTGTTTCAGGGTGAATAAAATCTCTCGAGCTTGAAGAACTCAGAAGTAATAAATAGAGGTAGGTATTAAACACGGACAGGGACGATAGCACAATCGTATAATTGCTTAAATACAAACTTGACTTGTATTTGATCCTTAAAGTTCACTCTGCAAAATTTTAAAAAATCCTGTTTGCTTCGAAAGCATCACTTTGTGTTTTATTGAGACTGGGCAAACACTCATAATGTAATCATTTGTCATAGTATCTGAAAAGGCCAGAGAACTTAATACACATTCCATATTATTAAACAATTGAGCAACTCCGAAGAAATGAATTTCCATAAGTGGCTTTCATTAGCAACATGTTACTGAAAACCAAATCCACTTTTTTTCAGCCGCAAAATTTATCAATATTTTTTTTAATATGAAACGTTACGAAAAGCAAAATTAATGACTGTATTATGGCTATTAATTTGGTAGTAGTTGCTTAGCAATTAAATTGTGCACATAACTTCGAATTTCTTCTAATGTTTTGCGAACGAAGGCTTCCATGTGACGTCACTATTTTTCAGCCAATGTCTATCGAGGTGATTGAGTGACCTTACGAAATTATATAGTAGATAACACAACCATAAGTTTATTTCATGACCATTTCCGCATATTGACTAAAAATAAATTATAAAACGAAAACAAGATTTGAAGTCATATTTGGTTGAGTGCTGCAGCACACTTCCCGATGTGCCTTGGCCGCATACTGTCTGAGTCACTACGGAGCCCAACATTGTAGTAGCTCTTCCGCAGCATTTGAGTTAAATTTCTAATTTTCATTCTCATTCCCTCCTCCAGTTTAAGATTCACAGGTGAGTTTAGGCACTTCCCACTCACGAGTGATAGTGCTTCAGTAAGAACACACCAACAACAGCTGTGAAATCCGACACGCTCAGCACGCCTGACGCGGAGCACGTCACTTCTGTGGCTCGGCTCCACGACGCGTTGTAAGACTATCAGAGACACTAAACATTCACTCGCTTCCAATATAAACAAAAAACTACAGCTAAAAACCAGTCTGACATACACACGAGACGTAGTAAGTCAAACCACATGTTAGATATTTTTTTTTTTTTTTTTGCTGTCATTAGTCTTTTGACCGAATTGATGCAATCCTCCATCCCTTCCTCTCCTGTGCTAGCTAACCTCTTCATCTCTACATATCCTTCACAACCCACGTCCTCAATTATCTGCTTCATATATTCTAATCTCTGTCTTCCTCTACAGTTCTTACCTTCGACTGTTCCCTCCACTAACAAATTGACCAATCCAGCATGTCTCAAAATACGTATGACCTACCAGCCTGTCCCTTCTTTCTTTCTTCATCGAACTTATTTCCTAGCCCATCATTTTCAAAACTCGTTTAACTTAATTTTCAGCATTCTTCTGTAGTATCACATTTCAAATGTTTCAATCTCCTTTCTTTCTGGAATTCCTAAAGTCCATGCTTCGCTACCATAAAGTGCTGTGATTCACTCATAGAGTTTTAAAGAGTTCTTTCTAAGTCCTAGATCAATATTTGAAACTAGAAAATTTCTCTTTTTCATGAAGGCTCTTTTTGGTAGTGCTTAAATAGCGATACTTGTGATAGGTGTGTACTAATACTAAACTAGAATGCAGTACATGCTACTGCCTGGGTTACTAGCCGATCAGTTGAGTGCACGGTGTAGGCGTGTGGTTTCTAGTAGGCAGACTGCTGCTTGTCCCCCTGGTGACGTAGAGCGAGTGAGTTTCGCTGAACCCGTCGGCCGTTATTTCAATACAAGAGGGACAACAGCCAAAGCAAAGACCGCAGGCAGCTTCGCTCACGCCTGAATAAACTCTCAGCCACCTTATCATTCGAATGAGATTGAAAACTTCTTCACGAAGTTTGTCGCGAAAGTGTAGCTAATCGAAGAGGTAGTTAGTAACGGTATTACTAAAGAATATACTATAAAGGAACGAGTCCGCAAAGTCTCATGACACGATGTTCTGATTCATATTTCCCTCTACTTTCTGTTTGAGCTGTAATGCTGAATTAAACACTGATTGAACATTTCTGGTTGTATTTTAATGTATTTAAAATCGCAGATAAAAGCATATTAAAGCCGTTTTCCTAGTTTTGGTCATATTACGATAATATTTCGGGTCATATGTTCATATTTTGAGGAAAAATACCGCAAATTCACTAGGAGTTATAGACGACAAGATATTAAGATAATTATTAACAGAACTCTTATCCAATTACACATTGGAGGAAAAAACAACACTAATTGCCACTGAATTGATCAGAATTCACCAGTGAAGAATTAAAGTTGTACATTATTGTGACTCTCTAGTCGTTAATGTTCCGCCCGCCTTTTAATCTCAGCAGCATGCCCGTGTCGAGCCGCGTCAATCAGTGTCTCACTGTCGCCAATGCTACAGAAAATAATTCCTCAGTCAGAGTTAAGTCTGCAGTGGATCAGTAAATAGCGCCATACTATTTTGTTTTTGAAGTGCGATGTTGCGGAGAGGAGTAATTTAGTACAGAGAAAACAGTTATTTTCTGTAAATTATGTGAAATTAAAGTGACTTAAAGAAAGCTATTTAAAATTTAATTTCCCAATGGTGCAGTGAGTGCACGGAAGCAAATTATACTGTCTACGTGAAAGCTACACTACTACATAAAATAAATGATGTATAATTGAGCATATTTTGATATATAGTAACTGTAAATCTTTAGTCATATTTTGTTATTTTTCGGTCATATTTACTCTTTTTTAAAGTAATGTTTGCCTTAATCTTTCTCTATTTTCCGGTCGTAAAAATGCGAACTCTAGTGAGAAGTGATTGCAACTCATGAAGCTAACAAATGCCAGTTTATTTCACGTAACCCAGCATGAACGCAGGACTGGGGCAGCCAGTCACTCGAGTACTCACCATGGGGTCGGCTGTTGGTCGGAGCTGCCGCAGGTGGACTAGGCGCGCGCCGCCGCTGCGGGCCTCATATAGAGCCCGCCCCTCCAGAGGCTGCACGAGGCCGACTGCAGTCAGACTCGAGTCCGCCATCCAACCTCGCAGTCCTACGTTTACGACACAAAATGGCTTCTCTGATGAGTCACCTCTGACCTCTCAGCTGACGTCACTACTAAACTAATCCATCAAACAAAATTTACTTTAGATAGCATTTCATGTGCAGATCGAAAATATTTATGATCAATTTCTTATAAAAATAAGACCCACACATTAAAAATAGATTTTCTCCCATACAATTTTTTCAATTTTTTTTTTTTTTAATGTGACGGACTCATTTTTATCAAAAATTGAACATGTGAAATTTTTGTATCCTAATATTGCATAAAGTTTGACTTGGACACTTTGATATAGGGCCTTAAAAAATAGATTTTCAGCCATATATATATTAAATGTGAAGGACCCATTGTTATCAAAAACTGAACATGCTATTGTTTGATCAGCATGGCAAATGCTATGTAAAGCAATTTCTTTTTTGACGGATGTTATGTCGACTGTATTCTAATCCTGCCCCACTGTGTGTCATATCGCCTAGTCAGTAAGGCGTCTGACTGCTCTGCGATGACTCGAGTGCCCACACAGCGAAGAAATACTGAAGACCGCGACCCTAGGACTCTCTGTGTGTGGAACACATCGTGAATCAGTTCCCTCGCTCAATTGACACACGCGGACTGCGTGGCCACTTGAACTTCTATTCACTTTCCTCCAACGCACCGCAACCAGTACTCAGATTCCCGTCATCAGTACAGTGACCTCTTCATCTCTACATACCCCTTACAGCCCACGTCCTCAATTATCTGCTTCATATATTCTAATCTCCGTCTTCCTCTACAGCTCTTACCTTCGACTGTTCCCTCCACTAATAAATTGACCAATGTAGCATGTCTCAAAATATGACCTACCAGCCTGTCTCTTCTTTCTGTAAGCTTCTTCCATAAACTTCTTTTCTCACCCATCATTTCCAAAACTCGTTCATTTCGTACTTTGTCTGTCCATTTATTTTTAAGCATACTTCTGCAAAACCACATTTCAATTGCTTCAATTTCCTTTCTTTCTGGTATTCCTAAAGTCCATGCTTCGCTAGCATAAAGTGTTGTGAACCAACATAGAGTTTTAAAAAGTTCTTTCTCAGTCCTAAATTAATGTTTCAAACTAAAAGATTTCTCTTTTTCATGAAGGTTCTTTTTGCTAGTGCTATTCTGCTTTTAACATCATTCCTGCTTCGGCCATCGGTTGTAATTATGCTTCCCCAGTAGCAGAATTCTCTTACTTCTCCTATTCCATCCGATCCTATTTTTATATTTAATCTACTAGTATTGGTATAATTTCTGCTACATTTCATCACTTTTGTCTTGCTTGATTTATATTCAGTCCAAAATCTTCCTTCAGTATTTTGTTCATGGCATTCAGCAACTTCTCAATATCCTGTGCCCTCTCTGCTAACAAGACAATGTCATCAGAAAATTGTAGCATACTGATTTTTCTCCCTGAAAACTTATGCCACACGGAAATTTTTCTTTGACTTTCTTCATTGCTTCTTCTACATACGAGTTGAATATTAACGGGGATAGACTACAACCTTGTCTCACACCTTTTTAACTGATGCATGTCTCTCATGATTCTCTAGTTTTATTATAGCCACTTGATTCCTATATACAAGGTGTTACAAAAAGGTACGGCCAAAGTTTCAGGAAACATTCCTCACACACAAATAAAGAAAATATGTTATGTGGACATGTGTCCGGAAACGCTTACTTTCCATGTTAGAGCTCATTTTATTACTTCTCTTGAAATCACATTAAACATGGAATGGAAACACACAGCAACAGAACGTACCAGCGTGACTTCAAACACTTTGTTACAGGAAATGTTCAAAATGTCCTCCGTTAGCGAGGATACATGCATCCACCCTCCGTCGCATGGAATCCTTGATGCGCTGATGCAGCCCTGGAGAATGGCGTATTGTATCACAGCCGTCCACAATACGAGCACGAAGAGTCTCTACTAACGAAACTAAAATGAACTCTAACATGGAAAGTAAGCGTTTCCGGACACATGTCCACATAGCATATTTTCTTTGTTTGTGTGTGAGGAATGTTTCCTGAAAGTTTGGCCGTACGTTTTTGTAACACCCTGCATAGTTCATATTCCTCTATCTCGATACTTTAGACGTGACTTCTTTAAAATTTTGAACATCTTCTCCTATTTAATTTTTTCTAAATCAACAAACACCATACACGTAACATTTTTGTTTATCTTGATGCACCTTTCAAGTATTAATCTTAAACCGCGCGTGGTGGTGTAACGGTTAGCGTTCTCGCCTCGTATTTGGGAGGACGGCTGTTCGAATCCCCGTCCGGGTATCCAGATTTGGGGTTTCCATGGTTTCCCAAATCACTCCAGGCAAATGCCGGGATGCTTCCTTAAAAAAGCCATGGCTGAATTCCTTCCCATTCCTTGCCCCCATCCTTTCCCGTCTCTAAAGACCTCGCTGTTGAGAGAAGTAAAGCAGTTAAAAAAAAAAAAATCTTAAAGCCAGAATTTTCTCCCTTGTACCGC
Organism: Vandiemenella viatica; assembly: GCA_031002005.1. Classification (NCBI taxonomy): domain Eukaryota; kingdom Metazoa; phylum Arthropoda; class Insecta; order Orthoptera; family Morabidae; genus Vandiemenella; species Vandiemenella viatica. The sequence goes on along the minus strand of CM061914.1, from coordinate 198,491,104 downwards.
GGTTTTGCCTAAACCCGAACTGATCTTCACCTTTTATTTCTTCTGCTACCCTTTCCATTCTTCTGTATATTATTTTGGTTACTAATTTTGAAGCATGTGATTTTAGACTATAAAAAAGAAACAGATTTTGAGTAGTGGATCACGACCATTGAAGATTGCTGACGACAAATAAGGCACAAAATATTGAAAAATTATTTTCACTATACCAAGCTCAACAGTTCAATAAATAATATTTGTGCATAATATGTATATGTTAATCGAAGTGTGAACAAAAATTTCTATATTTTAATGAAATAATTTTAAAATATATGTAGAAAAACGAGGAGACGTGATATTGTATAGATCACCTAAGAGGGACGGCATTAAAAGTTGGGAGCGTCCATAAACCACGTTCCCCCCACGTAGCCCTACGTGGCTTTGGCCTCTACACCCCCCCCCCCCCCACGTAGCACTTAGCTTATTCCCCTGTTGATTTCAGAAGACATTTTGTACTGTTTTCTCTTGACAGACTCGTAAATTACATATGGGGATAATTAAATGACGGAAATAAATATTCACATGTTGTAGTGTGTTCTGCAACTCGTTTAAACTGTGACGTATAATATAAATGGAAAGCTACGTGGTCTGGTTCGGAAACCATCCCCCTCCTCCCCCCCTTCCATATAGCCCAGCGTAGCTTCCCAGCAAGCCTCTACCCCCTCCCCCAGTGACTGGGTCACGTAGTTTATGGACGCGCCCTGCTGGGAAGCCTTCCTTGGTCTGCACTGTTCGGCATCGGCGGAACCACTTGCCCGGCCCGTCGCAAAGAGACTTGCTCTGTCAGACTTCTGTAATTTCCGTTCTTAGAAATGAAGGAAGGGAATTTTCCCAATCAGGACCGCAGGACTACTCAAAGAATGGAGCGCATAAAGTGCAGTGGTCATTCTCGATTGTGAGTATATGGAGCAAGGTTATGGCTGCTGAACCTAAGGTTCATGTCAGCTGTAGCTCCTCAACACAGACTAATATCTCTGGAAGAAGGTACCTGCCAGGTGGGACCACGCTATTGCAAACCTTAATCAGAACAGGAAAGCCGTGCTTCGTTCGTCAAGTCCGCGACCCACATATACTCATATCAGCGGTAGCAGGTTGTCATTGTGTTCGGAGCCGAAAGCGAGGGACTGCGTATTAATGAGCCTGCGTGTCGAACGCACAGTCAGTCTCACGAGCTGAAGCAATCACTTACAAAGGAGAGAAGCCATTGTCTCAAATATGCAAGTGTAATGCCGATACTCGATCTGCCCCACTACCGCTCACAACAGTCTTATTTTGTTTCCGCCATGCCAAACACAGTGCAGGATTTACTTTCACAATACACTGCCCGTTCTTCAGGGGGTTATCCCCAAATGGTATGTCCAAGACAATTAAACTAGCGGCAGATAACCGTCATAACTGATGGCAAAACCAATCGAGACGAGTGTTTTATTCTGCAGATTTACAGCAACCTTTAATCATCTGTATCACCACGTCCAACATGGATAACAGGCTGTGAGGTGGATACGGAAACAGCAGACGTGATCTCCTGGAGGTTACGCTTAAGAGCCGCTGTTGGGTGAAGCGCTCGTCCCAGTAGGTCCACACATGTTCTACATGTGCCAAGGATCGACACTTGGTGGGTCAGTAAAGGTGCGTACACACTAGGCCAACGAACGACAGCCAGTGTGTCGGTCTCCCGTCATCATCAAACCAAGGGCTCGGAGCCAAGGGACTGGCCACGTGGAATGTGAAACCTCGTCCAGGTTGGTAGCGTTTCATATTATAAAGTAATTAGTGACGTTTTAATTACAGTTTGACCAGCCGATACTAAGCCTCATTCACACTTACCAGCACGTCACGTGTCAGACACGGCTTAGACGTAAGTGGGTACACTCTCAGACATCGTCAGATAAACTACAAAGTGCACGCATATACAGCGGCGTAGCTAGGTTACCAAGGGCCACGGCGCAAATAAATGTTTTGGACCATCGGGCCAGATGGACGAATTTTTTTTTAGCTCTGCCAAGGCAGGAGCCCCCTGATCTGAGCTTGGAGCCCCCTCAGCTTGGGGGCTCCCTGAGCTTGCAGCTCCCAGTGCTTGGCGCCCCCTGAGCTTGGTGCCCCCAATGCTTGCGGCCCCTAAGCTTGGGGTCTCCTTGGCTTGGGGGCCCCCTGAGGTGGGGGCTCCTTGTGCTTGGAGTCCCCTGAACTTGGGTCCCCCTGAGCTTGGGGTCCCCCTGAACTTGAGTCCCGCTTAGCTTGGGGTCCCCTGAGCTTGGGGTCCCCCTGAACTTGGGGTCCCCCTGAACTTGGGGTCCCCCTGAGCTTAGGGTCCCCCTGAGTTTGGGGTCCCTGTTGCACGGCACCGCGCAGTCCTCCGTCAGCTAAGCCACTGCTGATGTAACTACTTGTAAAATGTTTCGAAATGTTTCAGTGGAAGAACTAGCTGCAGTAACAAATTTGCTGGAAGAAGAAGAATCGAATTTGCAGATGTTACGTTTGTAGAACAGAAAAATCCAGCTCAAACCCGAAAATGCTGGTAAAGTAATATTGACTGCATGCATTCTCCACAACTTCATAAAATACAACCGTACACATGTAAATGAAAATACACCCGCTAGTAATTTGAGTAAATTACCAAGGCAAGGCGGGAGTAGTCAATCTACCGCTTTTGATGCCAGATAAAACTTGCTTTGTATTTTGAGTCATCTGCAGAAGCAATGTAAACAAATTGTAATAATTATTTTTATGACTAAATACCTGCTAACCTTGGAGCTTTTTTGCTATTTCCTTCCATACGTGGCCTTCCCTTCTACTGTCAGTATATCTTTTCTAACTCAAGTCGTATAGAAATTTATATTATCTAACTAATTCAATTAATTTTTTTTAATTAGATCGCGTGGTACGCTTTCTGTGGCTGTTCGTTGTCGTGTTCATACTTACGCTCAGATACGTCCTGGCACAGAGAAAACATTCTTTCCTAGAACTCTGGTCGGTGCCAGCCCGTGTCTGCACGCACACGCTCGTGGTAGATGTGAACACGCCTACATATGTGCTGTATGTAATCATGTTTTTAGTCTATGTGTCTGACACGTATGGTGTCTGCAGATGTGAACGAGGCTGTATGTGGGGAGGTGAGGATTCCACTGTCGCGTGTGCAGGCTTTATTTTTCTACAAGGCGCCGGTTATCGCAGCTTCTGCTAAGCGACTGCCCGTTTCGTCACGTACTCACGTATGTACTGTGTCTCAGCGCTATTGTCAGCATCTGTGCGTCACAGATCGCGCCGCGGTCTGCGTCTAACGTCAGACGACGGGATTATGTCGACTCTTTGGATTCTTTAGATTCCAGAGCTGCGTTGGAGCCTACGGTTCGGTGTTCCCCGTCATAGTCTTACAGTACAGCGGTTTTATGCAGGATTGTCGTTGTCTACGGGGAAGCCTCTTCTAAGCTAGATGCTACTTTGCGCATTCTCCAATCTAGTGTAATAGGACCACTTCTTTTACTAACTTTCATAAACGATAGTGGTGACAACGTTAATTGCAGAACGCGATTGTTTGCCGATGATGCACTTATCTATATGGAAGTGAGGTGCTCTGACGATTACTCAGAAATTCAGCGCGATCTGGATGTTATTTCGGAATAGTGCTGTAAATCGCAGCTTACACTTAATTAAATGCAAAAAGTGTAAGGCAATGAGAATAAGTAACAAAAAGACTCCGTTTGCTCTGGATGCCCGGACGGGGATTCGAACCGGCGTCCTCCCGAATGCGAGGCCAGAGCGGACACGTTTGAGACAGTACACAGACTGCATCGCAGACGAAAACAAACACACGTTAGACAACCGGAATTAGACAACACCACAGTTTGCGTGGCGGCGCTGCAATGTCAGATCAATGATTCTAATTGGTTCACGTGGGACTCGCTGAAAGACGCTGTCTACCCAAACCATCCAGACACGCAGAATTTGCATGACGTAATGGCAAATTTCATCTGCGTTTGCGGCACTTCGATTGACGGACGTTTTGAAAACATTGTGACGTGATTCGTTCATTGCAAAGACTGCCTGCAGAGGACGAGTTTGTTTGTGTATTAGTGTATTTGTGTATCGTCACGGGTCTAGAGAGTTCCAGTTTTTAGGGTAAAAGGTTATGACAGGTTGACCTGACCTGACCAAATACGTCTTGACCGCTCGGAGTGAATAAAATCTCTTGAGCTTGAAATTAAAACGTGATTTGTATTTGGCACTTAAAGTTCATTCTTTTGAAGAATTCCTGTTTGCGTCTTTTTATTGAGGCTGGGCAATCATATTGTAGTCTTTGGTCGTAGTAACGACCAGAGAACTTAAAGCAGATTCCAGATTATTAAACAGTTGAGCAACTCCGAGGAAATGAATTGCCAGAATAGTTGATTCGGTGACATATACCGTCTGATGTTCCCTTTAAACAACGTGATAGCTCAAGTACAGCGAACATGAACAAAGACCATTAACGAAAGTGGTCAGTAAAATACATAAAAAGTAAATAAACCTTGATGTATAAACTTTGGTCAAGCAACAACATTTGCAAAAGTTTTGTTTAAGTTGAAATTTGTCGTAGGCTGGAATGACAATTGGTATTCGTGGTTACAGTAGAATTAAGTTTTCTAATTTTTTATGTTGATTTAATTAGCAACATGTTACTGAAAACAGTTCCACGTTTTTTTTCATCTGTAAAGTTCGTCGATATTTTTGTAACTATAAAAGCGAACTTAAAGAATCTATTATGGCAATTAATTGGGTAGCACTTGCTTAGCTATTAAATTGTAGAGATAACCTCGAATTTCTTCTAATGGTATCCCTGGTCGCCGTTTTTCGAGCGAAAGCTGACACGTGACTCCGTACTCCAGCCAATAGCTATCTAGGTTAGTGAGTGAGCTTAGTAGAATCTGATAACTTTTTGTTTAAACTTCTCTTTAAAGTTCTTACAGCTTTCAAAATAAAAAACCGTTTGTTGCATTCTTCCGTCGATCTTTGTTTTCGAGATTCTAGTTTTGAAATCAGGGACTCGTATCGTTGGCACCCTCTATCGCTAAACTAATTTTCGTTGAAATTACATCGTTAGTTCTTGTGAACGGCGCGCACAAATTGATAGAAACAGAAAATTTACGGTTTTGGACTGTGTGGGATGGAGAGGTGTGAAAAGTATGCTGTACCCTACACGGTGGCTGAAACTTTTATCATGTGGAGTTTCTTTAAAATCCATACATTAGTTTCTTCGTCATGAGCAAACATACAAACACACACAGAGAGAAAAATTCTAAATCGCAGAAGGGGGATTTTAGGATAACGGTGGCGCCATAATTTGATGATGGATTCTTATGTAACTCAACCAGACAAATTGAAATTAAATAAAAATATTTTTTGATATCTCGCTTAGTTCTAGAGATATCGTACCTCATATTTGACGAAGTTAAGTTGAAATGCGGCCTGGACCAGAAGAAACATTTCTCCATAGCCAAATTTGATGATGAATTCGTATATAAGTCGAAGATATAAATCTAAAATAAACAATATATATATATATATATTTCTCTCTTAGTTCTTGACATATTGTATCTGGAAATTGAGGAGGTTAGGATGAGATCCCACCTGGACCAGAAAAAAAATCACCAAACCCACTATATCTACAGGGTGGAAATGCACTATAGGTTTTTTTTTTTTTTCCTAGTGGTTGTTGGGTTGAAATACAGCCTGGACCAGAAGAAATGACACCAAAAGCACTAGGGACTATACCTATAACTGATTTTTGGCATGCTATATCTAGAAAACTAAGCCAGATATTAAATTTTTTTATTCTTTATCTTTGTTTCGTCGAGTTCTACAAGAATTCATCACCAGATTGTGGCGCCACGGTGACGGTAGAACTGCCCGCAGCACTTTGCATTGTAATTAGTGTTTTAGAGATCACTGAGCATGCCTTAAGCCAGCGTAGCAGCCCGTGCGGAGTATGAATGCTCGCTCTCGTGTTGTATCTGTTGTTTGCGCTGTGTGGGCCTGTCAGCACTCACAACACAGCGCAGCCAACCAGCGCGGCGTCAACACGGAGATAAGGCTCCGCGCAGCCTCGCGTACAGCACGAGGCAGCGCACGCACGGCTCCGAGGCGAGGCGAGGCGCGGCAAACCGCCTCGGACCTTCCACCGATGCGGTGCGAACGCCATCTACATCTACATATATACTCTGCAATTCACAAAATTGTGGGTGGCAGAGGGTGCTCAGCACCAAAGCTAATCTCTTTTGCTGTGCATTCCAATCCCTAACGGTACGAGGGAAAAAAGAATTAATATAAGAATCAGTGCGGCACCTTATTTCTGTAATCTTATCTTTCCTGTCATTCCGACTCAAATAGGTTGGTGGACGAAGTATTTCACTACACTCGTAAGTGAAAGTGGGAGTTCGCATGTTTACCAATAAGTTTAGACGAAACGTGTGTCCCGAGTCGGCACTTGAGCTCGGGCGTGCGCCGCATGCTGTGTGGTCGTGTGGCTGCCTCCCTCGGTCACGCTGCCACGTTGGCACTCAGTCGTCGTTTAAACACGCTGTGCGTTGGAATTAAATAGAACCACTACATTTCAGTTAAGGAGTTTTTCGTTTTGTTATTTTTGTAATCATCAGTTGGGTCATCCAAAATGTGCTCTTTTTTTATTAAAGAATATGAAAGATGTCCCATATTGTGGAAGAAGGACGATAAACTTTATCATAATACGATAAAAAAAAAGATGCTTGGGGCGAACAGATAATTAAAAAAAAAAAATTGATACGTTACGACGAAACACAAAATTTCTCTTCTCAAAATATCGAGCTTAACAACGAATCACAAGTTACAGTGCGTCATAATGTGTAGCTCTCTTCTGGAAGTTACAACGATTCCAATGTGAGTCGCCATTATTCTCAGTTTTTACATTTGTAAAATATTTATAATATGTAGCTCTGCATACTACTGATATAATTCTTTAAATCAGCTGCTTCGGTACGTTGGAAACATATTGCAAGCTAATAAATTAATCACCAGTTGCCAAGTATCTCAATGTTATGGCTAACCTTTCTTACGCGGTTACTGCTTTTCGAAAATTTGTATCATCCTTAGAAATTTTGTCCCAAACAGACTCTAATAAAAATATATAACAGTGGATGACATTGTTACAAAGTTTCGAAATTGGCCACTCTCTTCTTCTTGCATCGTACTGGTTGAGTAATTCACTCCTAGTGAGCATTCTACTCCTATGAAGTCTAGCTGGCACCACCGTCTTTTATTTCTCTCTTTATCTAGACTAGCAGTCGCTGTGAATGCAGCTCTAGCCACTGCTAAATAGTCACCGCGATCCATAGCCACGCTCCAACTCCACAGCACTGACAACTCGACAGAACAAATGCCTCTGCGAACGGCGTTCGTGCAACCAAAGTGCTCATACGTTCCGCCTCGCCTCGCCTCGCCTCGCCTCGCCTCGCCTCGCCTCGTGTTGACGCGTACGGTCAACGCTCGGATGGTGGCGGAGTGTTGACTGTAGAGACGCTCTCACCTGAGTGACGTCAGCTGGACCGCCTTGCGGGATGCCGGAACTAGGCCGCTTCCCGTCGGACCGGACCGACCAGGCTGGACCGGTCCGGACCGGCCTTGACTGCGGGAGGAGGTCGCCCAGCCCCACGGCGGAGGCCACCGGAAACACTCGGCGCACAAGGGACGACAGCTTCCACCTCGAACACGCGGAGTAACACGCGATCACAAACAGAACAGTGGTGTGCGTCATCTCCATGCACAACTCCGCGAACACGCAACAAATCAAAACAGCATACTTTTTTTTTTTTTTAATCTGTTTTACGTCTCTTAACAGCGAGGTCTTTAGAGACGGGAAAGGAATGGGGGGGGGCAAGGAATAGGAAGGAATTCGGCCATGGCCTTTTTGAAGGAAGCATGCCGGCATTTGCCTGGAGTGATTTGGGAAACCATGGAAAACCCAAATCTGGATGCCCGGACGGGGATTCAAACCGCCGTCCTCCCGAATGCGAGGCGAGAACGCTAACCGTTACACCGCCCCGCTCTGTAACAGCCTATTGTTGTGTGATTCCTGGTCAGGTCATACAGATCGTACCGTTCTAGATGCAATTTTTCCAAACAAAGATGTTATGCTGAAGATATTGACAACGAAAACAACAAAATATTTCCAACCTCTTGATGTTTACTTCTTTCTCCAATATAAGCTCTATATCAAAAGGATTACTGATTTTGTAAGACTGCAAGTGTGCCAAACCACAAGTGAAGATACTATGATCGTTATTTCATCGTGAAACTTCACTCTGTGATTTACAATCAATTTGCTGCACCTACGTATAAGCCTATGTTGCAATATGCTAGGCGAAAATCAGGTTATGACATTGACATACCAACATCACCGTTTGAAAATGTGAATTCAGTGTGGCTTTTGATATTGGACTGAGTGAATGCGAAAGTGATTTGGAATGTGATAACGTGGCCTTTAGTGAGGTGTGCACATTGTTCTCTTCCACTTTGTTTTAACCACTTCATCGAAATCCCACATCTGCACTTTGAGGACTAATATAAGCACTATCAGGTGTGTGGTACTGCTGTATATGCGTGTTTTGCGCTATGTTAGCGTAGTTCAAGCAGAAAGTTATTAGCAGTGTTGATTGGAAATGTAACGATACACTGACGTCAGTGAATTACGTGTAATTTCCTTCATATGGCACTGATATCTTGTTACTTTGTGGTTACTTGAGGTAGAATGCAACGTTATGCGTGGAAATGACGCACACCACTGTTTTGCTTATGATCGCTTGTCATTCTAAGCATGTTCTCGTGCGGTTCGGAGCGGTCGAGGTCGAAGGTGTCGCTTGTCAGATGGTTATTCACTGCTGGAGACAAGAAACCCACCAGCAGTTCGCTTGACTGAGAGGAGCTGCGTTTAGGGAAAGTGGGTTAGCGGATGCTCTGCGTTTCGGCCCACATCCTGCAGCTAACCTGGCTGCGCGCTGCCGCTAAGCCGTTACTGCCCTCCACTCTCAGGTTTCATTCCTCCGTCAGCAGCTGTGCGACAGAAAGTGGTATCGGCTTCCAGAGTAACTCTGTCCAATTCGGCCGAGTTACCTACCATTTTCTTGATATTTGGAAAGGCTGATTGGTTTCATATGTAAATTCCGCATATGGAGGTTGATCGGGAGAGGGTTGGGTTTTTGCAAACCTAATGTATACTGTATTTTTCGCTTTGTTTTAAATTATACATATCAAATACCACCGATATCGCGTAAAAACTTTGGATTTGTATAAAGAATGTTTGTACAACTTCAGGGGGTGGGTAAAGAGTAAGAGGGATAAGGTTTTTGAAGACTAAATGTAGACAGTATTTTTCGCTTTGTTTTAAAGTACATGTGTTTCATCAAGACTGGGTAAACAGCCTGGGTATGTTTCCCACCGCACCACATTTATAACAAAATTTTCAAATTCATGTTCGAATTTCTCGATGACAAACTGCCCCACCAGAACAGCATTTTATGGGGTTTCAGAATATTGCCGTCCATTTTTGCCCTTTTTCCTACAGTTTACGAGATATCTGCAAAACACTGAACCGTTGCGCGTGTTAATTTTCCAGCTAGCGGGGGACGAAGGAGAGGGGGGGGGGGGGGGGAAGGAGGAGAAAGAAAGTTTTTTTTTTTGGTCTTATTTTGTTAGAAACCTATGCAATTCCGCACACAAGAGCACACTACGTAATCGCTTGAATACTATGGGAGCCCTTAGAAGATGAACAAACAAGCATTCATCTTTATACTCAACTAGAGCAGAGCAGGAGATAAAATAGTCCCCCAACCGGATCTCCGGGTGGGGACTGCTCAGGGAGGAGTCATCAGAATGGATAGAAACATTCTACGAGTCGGAGCGTGGAATGTTAGAAGTCAGAACAGGGCAGGTAGGTTAGAAAACTTAAAAAGGGAGATAGAACAACTTAAGTCACATGTTGTTGGGATGAGTGAGATTAAATGGAAGGACGCACAGGATTTCTGGTCTGGGGAACACAGGATAATTATCACACAAGCTGTCAATGGAGTGACTGGTGTAGGATTTGTAATGAATAAGAAAGTAGGGAAGCGGGTGAGTTGTTATGAACAGTTTAGTGACAGGATTATTTTGATCAGGTTAGAAACTAAGCCCACCCAACCACATTAGTACAAGTATATATGCCAACGTCACAGGAAGATGATGAAGAAATAGAGAAAATATACTGTGAAATTAAAGAATTAATCCAATATGTGAAGGGGGAAGAAAATCTAATAATCATGGATGATTGGAATGCAACAGTGGGAGAAGGAAAAGAAGGGAATACTGTAGGAAGTTTTGGCCTACGAGAAAGAAATGAGCGAGGAAGCAGGTTGCTAGAATTTTGTGAAAGATATAAGCTAGTTGTGACAAACACATAGTTTAAGAACCATGCAAGAAGGATATACACCTGCAAACGTCCTGGGGATACAGACAGATATCAGCTAGATTATATCATGGTCAAACAGAGATTCAGGAATCAAGTTCTAGACTGTAAAGCGTACCCAGGAGCAGACATAGACTCGGACCACAATTTGATAGTAATGAAGTGCAGGCTGAAATTCAAGCGAATAAGGAAGCAGCATAAGCAGAACAGACTGGCGGTGAATAAGCTGAAACAATCTAGCACAAGAGAAAAATTGGCAGAAATGGCAGACTTAGGTCTAAGGAGTAACCCTGAGAGGAGAAGGTACAAAAATGCTCAGGGTGAAGAGGGAAGAGAGCAATACTGGCAATGTAGAAATCAAATAAATAGGAAATGCAGAAAAGCAAAAGAAAAATGGCTAAAAGAAAAGTGTGAAGAAGTAGAAAAGGAAATGGTCGCAGGAAAAGTAGATGTTGCATATAGAAACATCAAACAGAATTTTGGAGAAATGAAGAAAAGAGGTATGAACATTAAAACTGCCGATGGGAAACCTCTTTTAAGCTCAGAAGATAGAGCTAATCGATGGAAGGAATACATTGAAAAACTGTATGATGGGAACTACTTGAACAATAGTGTAATGGAAAAGAAAGGCGATATCGACATTGATTAGGAGATCCTGTTTTGAGGAGAGAATTTAATTAAGCTCTGAATGACTTGAAAGCAAATAAGACAGTTGGAATTGATGAGATCTCTGCAGACCTTCTTAAATCCCTATGAATAGAAGGAATCAGATGATTATTGAAGCTGATATCAAAAAGTTATAACACAGGGGAAATTCCAACTGATTTAAATAAAAATATCATCTTCACACTTCCAAAAATGCACAAGCCGACAGATGTGAGAATTATCGCACCATGAGTCTAACATCACATGCTTCAAAATTACTGACAAGGGAAGCAATTCTGTCTTTAAGTTTAATACTTGAAGGGCGGATCAAGAAAAAAAGATACTTTTATGGCATTTGTTGATTTAGAAAAAGCTTATGATAATGTTAGGTGGGATAAGATGTTAAAAATTTTAAAGAAGTCAGGTCTAAAGTATCGAGATAGAAGAATACTCTATAAACTATATAAGAATCAAGTGGCTATAATAAAAGTAGAGAATCACGAGAGACAAGCATCAGTTAAAAAGGGTGTGAGACAAGGTTGTAGTTTATCCACGTTAATATTCAACTTGTATGTAGAAGAAGCAATAAAGAAAGTCAAAGAAAAATTTCCATGTGGCATAAGTGTTCAGGAGGAAAAAGATCAGTATGCTACGACTTGCTGATGACATTGTCTTGTTAGCAGAGAGGGCTGAGGATATTGAGAAGTTACTGAATGACGTGAACCAAATACTGAAGGAAGATTTTGGACTGAATATAAATCAAAGCAAGACAAAAGTGATGAAATGTAGCAGAAATGATACCAATAGTAGCAGATTAAATATAAAAATAGGATCGGATGCTATAGGAGAAGTGAGTGAGTTCTGTTACTTGGGAAGCAAAATTACAACCGATGGCCGAAGCAGGAATGATGTTAAAAGCAGAATAGCACTAGCAAAAAGAGCCTTCATGAAAAAGAGAAATTTTTAATTTCAAATATTGATCTATGAATTAGAAAGAACTTTTTGAAACTCTTTGTGTGGAACACAGCACTTTACGGTATCGAAACATGGACTTTAGGAATACCGGAAAGAAAGAAACTTGAAGCTTTTGAAATGTGGTGCTACAGAAGAATGCTGAAAATTCAGTGGACTGACAAAGTAAGAAATGAATGAGTTTTGGAAATGAATGGTGAGGAAAGAAGTTTGTGGAAGAAGCTTACAGAAAGAAGAGACAGGCTGGTAGGTCATATTTTGAGACATGCGGGATTGGTTAATTTGTTAGTGGAGGGAACAGTCGAAGGTAAGAACTGTAGAGGAAGACAGAGATTAGAATAGATGAAGCAGATAATTGAGGACGTGGGTTGTAAGGGGTATGTAGAAATGAAGAGGTTAGCACAGGATAGGAAGAGATGGAGGATTGCATCAAATCAGTCGAAAGACTGACGACAGCAAAAAAAAAAAAAAAGAGCAGAGTCCATTACATGGTCAGTGTTCGTAGCTATTGACACATGCATACTGATAACAACATCAGTAGTTGTGATAAAAAGTTCCCTCCTGCACGGAAAAACCCCCTGTACCCCTCGCTGTTTCGCTGTTTCTTCCACAACAGGTAATGGTAATGGGTGGTAAACAAAATACACAATGACTCACAACAAGAAAATCAACAACGCAACTCCTTCTCGCGATTTAATGTTGCTGTTTATTACCACTGGCCTAAAGCATCACTTTGTTTTTTATTGAATCAGATGAAACATTCATAATGTAATGTTGGTCACAGTTTCTGTAACGACTGGAGAAATTATTCAGATTATTAAATAGCTGAACAACTTTGAAGAAATGAATTGTCAGTGTACTCGATTCGGTATCATTTTTGGCCTCGTATCAACATTAAATACCCTAATAACTCACGTGCAGCGAACGTGAACAAAGATCATTAACGGAAGTGGTCAGTAAAATATGTAAAAAGGAAAAAAAATAATAAATAAACTTTGATCAAGTAGCATTAGTGAAAGTTTTAATTAAATTGAAATTTAGGCTAGGCCGGAATGACAATTGTCATTCGTGGTTGTAGGAGAGACAACGAGAAATGAAAAATTTAAGTTTCTTAAATGTTGCTTTCATTAGCGACATGTTACTGAAAAGTAGTTGTAGTTCCACGTTTGTTAAGCACAAATATTGCTCCGCATTTTTTTTTTTTTTTTTTTTTTTTTTTTTTTTTTTTTTTGGAATAAAATGCTTCGAAAAGCAAACTTTATAACCGTACTTTGGCAATTAATTTCATAGCAATGGGATATGTATTAAACTGATAATATAACCTCTAATTTCTACTATCTCTGAGCGCTAATTTGTGGCAAGAATATCGTCGTTGTATTGCGATTCATAAATTGAGTTTCACATCGCGTATATATTATCACATCCTTGAAGATTTAAATCTACATGAAAAGGTAAACTTAAATCTCATTTAATAGCTAACACGGGTATCAAAAACTAAGGGTATTATCTATGATGGTAGTAGGAATTTATTATGGAAAAGCTTGTAAGGGAAAACGAGTAAGAATCGTTTTTAATGATATTTTTCGTCATATGAGTACCTTACTTTGGTTAGATTATCAAATTATTTGGCTAGGATTTAAAAAATAATGCATTTTGCTTTAAATGATGGAGAGTATAATTTCGAAAACGGATAACTGTTATTTTTTTGATTGATACATTTCGCGATTACGTACGTTTCGTGTCATCTTTGAGTTTTTAATAAACTTCATGTTTCTTATATTCTTCCAAAAAAAATCCTCACGTTATGTTTTAACCTAGTTCTTATAACTGATACAGATAATATAGCGTAAACATCGAATGCCCTTCGCCTTACATGAATTTCTGCATCTAGCTGTCGTAATAAACAAAAAGCAATATGTAAATTTCAACGAAGGTACGATTGTAACATTATGGTGGCTGTATAATGTTTATACATTCTCAACGCCGAGAAAGACTTCGTTCTTATATATTATGGTGGCTATTAATTCGCGAGTGACGTCTGGCACGTGACTGTACTATAGCCAGTAGCTATCGAGGAGCGCGCAGGCTACAGACGAAGCATTTTATCAAAGAGGATGATTTACAAAGATACTTATACCTAACGCTAACCCCAAGCGTTTTCCAACAGTTTGACCTTCACCGCACCAAGGGTATCGTTGCATTAGTGTTGTTTGTGCGAAAACAAACAACATTTTTTATAATCAACGCAAACCTGTATCAACCAGTATTGTTAAAGGTTCGTGACGATGTTATAATTTTAATCTGTTTTAAAATTTGAAATCGCCACAGTAGCAGAAAGCGCGAGGCTGTTGGGGGACAGAGTAGTGACGTCACTCACAGTCGTCGTCTGTTTTATGGCAGCGTGGAGTGTTCAGAGCAGAGTGTGGTTGAGAGTGGACAATAAGGCCTGATATTCCGAAAGACACCTTGTGTTACGTCGTTACCTGATGGCTCACTCAGTATTAACCGATGTCCTATGTCCTCACCCCATTCGCACTGCGAGGAAGCGATTCAAAGTCTGCTGGTCAGGGCCGGCGGATGATGTGGGTATGGTGGGTAGCAGTACTCACCCAGGAAATTCCTGGTGGGTATTTTACCCATCCTGAATTTGAGAGCAACTGGGGGTGCATAAAGGAAAGAAACAAGAGAATGAAAGATTGAGAGACCAGCTAAGAATATTAGTTTCACCTATCAAACAGCGTGTAAAATAAGCATTCTATCCACAACAACGTCATGAGGGAAGCGCAAAATTCCTTTGATGTTTCAACAGAGATAACCAACCAAGCTATCACCTACTGAGCTCGATCGACGGCAAACAGTCGTTCTGCGTGAAAGCAAGAATGCTACGGTAAAATGTCTTACATCCAAAACCGTCATGCATAAAACCGCATTTTCGAACGCGCTTCCGTGTGTATTATCGACAAAAAGGTTCATCAGGATAAATTCTTAGTCAAGCTGTAAAGGAGAAACTAATCAAGTGTAAATAATGCAAGAAGACATCAGCATGTGGGGATATATTTGCACCGCCCATAGACGTACGTCCACTGGAACTTTAAAAGATAATCTTGTTCAGTCAGTTGATATTCATATTTTTGTTCTTCACTATATATACAAGTATATAGGTAATGAAAATTCACGAGTAAGTTGTAGAAATGAAACGGCAGATATGTTATGGAAGCGGAAACAGAGGCAGAAGTTATATGAAAATGTTGTATAAAAACGTCAGTTGGTGACACCGCTCTTAATTCACTTCCGAGTTACTTATATTTAATAAAAATATCAAGTGAAATAATGTTTAATAATCAAATAAATCTGGCAGTAGCTGAATTTAAAGTATATAACAATAATAGTTTTGTTATTACTGTAACTAATATTCGAAAGTTAAATATGGAAAGTTAAATTAAAAAAAAAATAAAAAATACTGAAGCTTAGCAGCCTTTTCTTATTTTAAATTGCTTCTTTTTTTCACCATAAATTAAGGCTGCTTCCTGAACAGTTTTTCGCTAGCAACACTGATAGACGGAGTAATGACAACAATATGGAAAATTTGTGAGTGTTCATTTACTACCACTTAGGAGGCTCTTCTTTTGATGGAAGTATTATTTGCTTCAGTTATTGGATCAGACTGACATTAATTTTTTTTTTTCTTGTTCCTACAACTTAAGAATTTATTTTATCACACTCGTCAAACTCTTCAGCAATCACACATTTCAAATTACTTTCTAATGCAATGGTAGAGTGGCAGAAATTCTTTTTCACATAACGAACACTTTACCAAACATTAAATTTTTTCCACGATAAATCTTCAGATCGAACTTGGTTTCATTTTGAGACACACTACTGGTTATACAACAAAATACATAATTAGCAGTGAACCTAGTTCTCTTCATACCAACTACGCTGAAACACCAAAAAACATTGATAACTTCATCGTGGTCCAATCGATATTACTGGCTCATTCAAAACAAATATTCGAAAACCGTAAGATTTGTCGAAAATATTTAGTACCTTGAAGGCCTTGGCGAGACAAGGTTTTCTGTGAGAGGAGACAACAGTGATAAAACTTTAAAATTCATGGCATTTTTAAAAGCTCGGCCTGTAGATGTGACTGATCTAAAATCATGGGTGCAAAGAGATGATTATAATGACTGTCAGAATGAAATTCTTGATTGGATGGCTGCTACACTACTGTCTTTGACATTTTCTCCAAACACAAGCTGGCGCTTTCAAAAGGCTACAATGAGGGAAAATAAAAGGATTTTTGTCACGAATACGCAAAGAAGAGCCTCGAGCTTTACAAGTTAAATCCAATTTTATAAATTATGGCTTTATATTTGTAAGCATATTTATACATATTTTACAGATGGTTAATGAGAATAAAATCTCTTAAATTAATAAGAGAAAATTATCAGCATCGAATACAATTTTTATGCGATCATTATGTAGATAGCGCTGTCGCTGCTTAGACTTCTGAATTTTACTCCTGCATGAAATCGTTTAAGTGTATTTTCTATTTAACGATGACGATAGAAATTTTTAATCACTTCGAAATTTTGAATGCAAATCTATAGAAATCGAATCTATATGTTATTGGATCATATGAGAAGGTAGAAGCAATCATCGACGTTTTTACTGTGTTCGAGATTCAAAATTTGAGGAAATTTGGCGGAAAACTCTACTAACTTTGAAATAAACGAGTCATAAATCCCGCAGCAGCGTAAAATTCCCATCGCCTCGACCAAGGTAGAAGCGAAAATCTCCGATTCGAAGCACCTCAAGATTTTTTCGTAAATCTTGTATTGAAGTTTATGATCAAGTACTCTTGCCGATTCCACAACGATTCCATCCACTTCTTAAAATCGTTAAAATGATTCCCTTTGGGATAGCCCAAAAATATTCAAAGAATTTAAAATTTCTATAACTATAATTTTTACCAAGAAAGATTTCTGAGTGATAGAGACTTTTTTTTCAACTTTTGAAAAGGCAAGATGAGAAAACAAAAAAATATGAGGGGGTTGTAAATTTTTTTTATAATTGTAGAAACAGACTAGAAGACTCATACCAGAGTTTGTACATTTCGTTCGACTACTCGTCACGATTACTGGGTTATCCTGTTCGAATGAACGAAGTTTTCGTCTTACACCAACTCGAGACGTACCCAGGATCGGCAATGTTTGAAGACAGACTAAATAATATTCCAATATTATATGTGTATGGTAATCTGACAAACGAACAATATTTAGAAAAATGGTTGAATCAGTTCATTTCCAAACAAGCAAATGGCAGTATAGTTTTTGCATTGCGCAGTTAATACTGAATAGTAAATTAAAGATATATTTTTCTATAAAATTAAATTAATATTGACTAAATAATATTATACTCTTTAAATTGATTTTCAGTTTTTATCCGAATGAATTTCTCTTATGAATTTGTTTGTATAATTAGCACTGTTATTATTTTAGATAAGATAACCAAATAACATTTTCAAGGGATCTAATCTCCCCCTCGCCACTAACTGCCTGACTACCCATCCGGGCTGAATACGCTGTTGGTACACTGCAGCTTCCCTGGAGAGACGGTTAGTATATTTAATTAAAACTGTAATTGAGTGCACCCTCCGGTGACAATTTCAATACACACCCATCATCCCCCTATACTGAGCCACCTACATTTGCCCTTTACAAATTTTATCTTTAAATTCTTTCAACATTTTCAGTAAATTATTCATCATTTCTCTTGGAAACTCATTCCAATCCCTGACACCCTTACCTAAAAAAGAGAATCTTCCCACACCCTTGTGCCTGAAATCGAGGGCCAGCTTGTGGTCATGGTCATCTTTTCCCTTCCATGCATTACTTTTCATTCTTAAACCAATATATTTCCATGCCTCATCACCAATATACACCTTGTACACTCCCATGACCCTCCTCATCCTCCTCCTGTCTTGCAATGAATCCCATTCCAGCTCTTTATCATATCCGTCACTGATTGCATTCTGCGATAATTTCCAGAAACAAATCTAGCAGCCCTTTTTTGCACCCTCTCCAACTCCTGTATTTGCAAAATGTGGATCCCATACTACACCACCTATTCGAGCAATGGTCTGTCCAAAGTTGTGTAATCCAATTCCTTTACTTCTCTCGTACATCCCCTCATCACTCTCTCCAACAAGTGCAGGATTTTAAAAACTTTTCCTACCACCTGTGCAATGTGTCCTGCCCTGTTAAGCTTGTTATCAAATGTAATGCCAAGATATTTACATTTCAAGCCTTCAGCAAGCAACTCTTTATCCACCTTATATTCATAATTAACCTTTTGTTTTTTTATTTGTGTATCTAATAAGCTGACTCTTCTTTGCATTTATCTTCAACCCCATGTTTACCAACCCAACTAGATATCCTGTCCAGATCACCCTGCAACCGTTTACAGTCCTCTATCGTTTTCATCCTTTTACATAGCATTATGTCATCTACAAACAATCTAATTTCAGATAGTAAACAATCAACACAATTATTCACTAGAATAATGAATAGCAACGGTCCCAATACGCTACCCTGCGGCACTCCCATTTTTACTTCCACTTCTTTTGATACAGCATTTCCTACCCAAACTTTCTGTTTCCTACCTTTTAAAAATTCTTCTATCCAGCAAATCACTTTCTGATTCACTCCAATCAATTTTACCTGATTTACTACAATTTTATGGCTAACACTTGCAAAAGCCCTTGAATGATCTAGTGCTACACTATCAATTTGATCTCCCTTGGCCATTTAATCTGAAATATCTTGGATATATCCCACCAACGGAGATTCGCATGAATATCCTTGCCTAAAGCCATGTTTCCCACTTGAAAACTACTTACACATATATTTCTAATGTGGTTGTATATTAATTTACCTACCGCTGACGTCACACTGATTGGTCTATAATTTTCGATTTTATTTCTCGTCCCTCCTTTTGTACCGACACTACTATCGCACTTCTGTGTTCCTGTGGTAAGCAGCAAGTATCCAGACTCAATTTAAATAATATTTCAAGATAAGGCACAATGTCACAACCGTCTATCTTTAAGTCATCCGTAGTAATATTATTTACACCAGCACCTATATGTAATTTTTCAGTTTTCTTGGTTCCTTCATGATATTCTCGGTGTGGATTTCAAATTTTTTTGTATGCTCATTTCTAATTGTGTTGTTAAACTCGTTCCTCTGAGGGACAGCTTAGTAAACTTCAGGTCCAAATAGTGAATTCGTTCAAGCGGGAAAATAACTGGCAGACACCTAGTTAAATCACAACAGACGAAGAAATGCTCTAAGCTGATCAGAAAAGGCTCATCTCTGAATGCAATTCTCGAACTCTTCCTCTGTTGTTTTCTTCGTTCCTTAACTAACTGGTCCACCAGTTCTAATCCCCGTGTTTCGCTATCCACCAGTGAATTAAAACACTCCGCAAGTTTCTGCGAGACTTTTTCACAATCACCTTTCCGCAGGAATCATTTCATTTTTGTACGTTAACAGCGGGCTTAATTCTGAATATCATGACGCAGGACCATATTCTTAAGTCGCTAAGACTCGATTTTGGTGTGAGTACTGGATTAGTGTTTGAAACTAATATACAAAAAAGTCCAGGAATCAAAGGATAACAGAGCTCATCATGTCCTGCCTACTATATGACAAAATTTTATTTTGATAAAAGTCTCACCATTTTTGAGATCTTGATTTTTTTTAATTTTTTTTTCGAAACATCTGACTTTTTCATTTATTCCATGTCATTTCTACAAATTAAGACTGTTTGAATCCTTTTTTTTAAGTATCTCAAGGGTGTTTGAGTCATCTAAAACAATATTCTTTTTTCTTAAAACTTTTAAAAACCTTAAAAGAATATCGTCTAAAAACTGTATCAAAATTTATTGAAACGGCTGACTTTGACAGCGTGTAGTAAAAAAAAAAATAAAAAAAAAAAAAATTGCACTAAGCGAATAGTGACAATTACTTTTAAAAAATTGCTTCTTTATTGCCAATGTTAAGATGGAATAATTGTTGAACATTCCCTTTAAAATAATGTAGTTCTAAAGCACGAATGTCGGTATTTTTGATTTTATTAAAATTGAAATCTATCGAATTGAAGTTACTATGCAAGTATTTTTTAGTTGCTTGGGATATTTGTATTATGAATTCGTTGAAATCTATCTTGTTGTTGAAATGGTTACCTGGGTGTCAGATGGTTATCTTAAAAAAAAAATCAATACCGGTATCTTGAAAATGGTGAGATTTTTACTGAAATCAAAGTTTGTCATCTCGTAGGACATGATGTAACCTGTGTGCGCTTGCAGGTTTCTCCTTTCATTCCTGGACACTTGTATTTTGCTGCCGACGAAGAGTTATTCCGTCATCTTTAATCTGTTTTTGATAGACTGATTTAGCTCTCGTGTGTATGGTCTGAAGATGCCAGTCGTCTCGCTTGATGACAGCTGAGGGTCGCGTTTGCTCGTTACTCTGCGACCTGATGGCGACGGTCATCTGTTCCGCTGAGCAGCAAATCACCTGCGTTTAAAAGCTCGTTGCTTTTAGATTTCCACCGCGTATTATCATCTAATGTTAATAATACAGAGTATTGCGGAGACTAGGTATGATGAATTATGCTAACGTAACGAGCAGATGGAGTGAGCGTGTCCATCACACGCTGTGGTCAGCATGCTGCGACACCGACCAAGTCGTATATAGCGCAGTACGAGGCGTGTGAGATAAGTAATGACACTGATTCTTTACCTACCAATGGATTTTTTTTTTCTTCAAACAACAATATTACCCCCTTCAAAGTAGTTCCCTAGGTCACTATACACCGGCGGAGTCGTCGTTTCCACTCTTGGTAGCAGCGCTGGAAGGCTTCAACTGGTAGGGCTGTTAACTGGTCGGCCACAGTCTTTTGAATGTTCTCCAGAGTTCCAAAATGACGTCCATTTCAATTGCGGGACAAGGAAAAAGTCGCAAGGACTTAAATCAAGTGAATAGGAGGGGGAGGGGGAGGTGTTTGAGGAACAATGAGAATGCGTTTTGACATAAAAAAATTCACTGATGGAACAAGCCGTGTGACACGGGGCATTATCATGATGAAGCATCCACTTGTCTGCAGTGTCTGGTCTCACACGAATCACTCTTCCTGAGCCTTTTAAGGACACCTTTGTAAAACACTTGGTTCACTCATCATCCTTATTGTTAAACGACGGTCTGATCTAACAGGAGCCGTCACACGCTCAACGTTTTCGTCAGTTTTTGAAGTTCAAGGTCTCCCTGAGCGAGGTTGATCTTCAACGTGTTCACGACCTTCCAAAAGTTATTAATGTTAGCGGAAAACTTGTGCTCTTGATAAGCAATGTTCCCCATAGGCCTGTTACAAATTTTCAAAAATCACATTCGGGAGTTCCCTTAAGTTTAACACAAAACTTGATTACACAATGTTGCTCTAAATTCCATTGCTTCATTTTCGTAAGACACAACAAAAACATAACTTCACTGATGCGCTGTCAAAAATAACGTGTTGGCTGAACGGAGTTGAAGCTCAGACTGAACACGTGGAAGGGATGATCATAGGGGGCATCCACAAATTACGTGAGGTGTTTTTCCGGATTTCTGGACCCCCCCTCCCCCTTGGTGAGATTCCTCGTGAGATCTGGCCGGACCCCCCCCCCCTCTGGTGAGATCAGGTCCGTGAGAACCCCCCCTAGAAATCGCACTCGAAACTTTTGTAGACCTTTTTTTTTTTTTTTTTTTTTTTTTTAGGTCACACCCTACCCTATTGTAGACCTTTTTTTTGGCTCTACTATCCCCAAATTTTTCGCAAAATCTCACGTGAGATTTCCGTAGACCCCCCCCTCCCCCCTGGTGAGATTTGGTGAGATTTCGCCGGACCCCCCCCCCTATTTCACCTCACGTAATTTATGGACGCCCCCATACCTGTCTAGCACAGACGGGTAGACACAGCAGATCGCTGGCAGTGCTACCAATCCCATTTTATAACTTACTACGATTCGGATTTTCATGACAATTCACATTTTTTTCTTGCTTTCCTTTTGAGTTGTAATACTGAATTAAATCCTGGTTGAACGTTTCTGATTGTATTTTAAATGTCTTATAAATCCGTATATCAGGCTATTTTCTACTTTCGGTCATATAACGATAATATTTATGGTCATTTAGCCGTATTTTGAAGAAAAAATCAAGTAATTTTTTAAAGTACCGGGAATTCGCTAGAAGTTATAAATGAGAAGAAATTGTGATAATTATTCACACCACTGCGCTTCTATTGTACATTGGAGGAAAAACCAAACTAATTGTCACTGAATTGGTCAGAATTCGCCAGTTGAGAATTAAAGTTATGCATTATAGTAATCCTCTGTACGTTAATGTTCCGCCCGCCTTTTAATCTCGACAATGCAGCAGCAGCATGCCTGTGTCGAGCCGCGTGAATTCTACTGAATTCCTGGTAATACTATTATAAAACGACCAGACTTTTCCTCAAACTATGACCATATGACCATAAATATCATCGAAATATGACCAAAACTAGAAAAATGGTCTTAATATGCATTTATATACTATATTAAATACATTTAAATATAATCAGAAATGTTGAATCAGTGTTTAATTAAGCATTTCAGCTCAAAAAGAATGGAGGAAAAAATATGATTTGTCCTAAAGATCCGAACCATAATGATGATTTTTCACGAATACAAAATATTAAAAATAAAGAAATTTTGAATACTGTTAGCTAAACCATTTGAATATAGCTTTCAATTTAGTTAAAACTTCTACTATTTCCTCCCGCCATTTTAAGGGCTATTTAATAATAAACAAGTATCTAACAACACATTCCTTACAAAAAGTACACTTTAAAAAAATCGTATTTTATTGCTCACGAATTACATTACGTTAGTTCATAATTCACTGCAAATAAGCGAACAGTAATTATTAGAAAAGAAATAAAGCAAAAATATTTACTACCAGTATCAAAAGAAACAAAGTCACCTGGTTTAATGTCCATTCGTCAAGGACTGGCCGTACAGCAAGAAAGACAATAACCTCAAAGGTTGTAAATACAAGGTCATTCTCTACCTCTTAGTGGTTATGTAAACCATTTTAATTGCAGTGTGACATAAAACAACAAAAAGAAGCGGAGGCTGCTTCTAGAGTCTGACATCATTTAACATGTAAACTCAACACATGGTAATGCAATCGTACACTCATATTTTAAATTTTCTAATTCAGAGGGAAAAACTGAATTGGAAATGTTTTGTGAAGCCTAACTACTAAGGAAAAGAATTTCGGAAAATGTGGAGGTACCTTTTTTTGGCTTTATGCCTCGTCGACATCGATGTCATTAGAGGCGGGATGGGACTGGGGACAAGGAACGGGAAGCAATTCGGCCATGGCCATTTTTTTTTTTTTTTTTTGAAGGAAGCATCCCGATTTTTGCTGGAGTGATTTGGGGAAACCATGGAAAACTCAAATCTGGATGCCCAGACGGGGTTCGAACCGAGGTCCTCCCGCCGAATGCGAGGCCAGAGCGTTAACCGTTCACCCACAGATAGACTGTTAAGCGGAAAGATCAAATTACTTCGAGAAAGGTATTCTAATTACATATGTTTTTTTGTATGTGGTTTTCTGGTTTCATAATGTGATATACATAATACATTTCGTGAGGATATTCGATATGAAATACTACGGTAATATATCTCATAGTAACACTCATTAAATGTATTCGATACTCCAGCTGTTTAAATATGATATGAGAACCACTATGACCGGTTTAACTGGCCGATGTGTTTCACATCAGTATTATATATCGCTCGTTTTGCAGAGCTGCATTATTACCAGAAACGATGACGCAGGTTATGAGCATTTCTCAGTTTAGTCTTCCATCGTTCGAAGCAAGTTTTTCCGGTCGCTACCTTCGATTGTTCCCTCTACTAACAAGTTAACCAATCCAGCATGTCTCAAAATATGACCTAGCAGCCTGGTTCTTCCTTCTCTAAGATTTCTTTTCTCACTCATAATTTCCAAAACTCGTTCGTTTCGTACTTTATCCGTCCACTATCCTTCTATAGCACCACCGGATTCGGGAGGACGGTGGTTCGAACCCCCGTCCGGGTATCCAGATTTGGGTTTTCCATGGTTTCCCAAATCATTCCAGGCAAATGCCGGGATGCTTCCTTCAAAAAGGCCATGGCCGAATTCCTTCCCATTCCATTCCCCCTATCCTTTCCCGTCTCTAAAGACCTCGCTGTTAAGAGACGTTAAGCAGTTAAAAAAATATAGCACGGCGTTTAAAAATTCTTCAATTTTCCTTCTTTCTGGTATTCCTGAAGTCTATGCTTCGCTGCCATAAAGTGCTGTGCTCGACACATAGATTTTTAAAAAGTTTTTTCTGGGTCCTAGATCAATATTTGAAACTAAAAGGTTTCTCTTTCTTACAAAGGCTCTTTTTGCTAATGGTATTCTGTTTTTAACATCATTCCTGCTTCGGTCACGGGTTGTAATTTTCTTTACTCTCATAGAAGCGTCAGGCGAGGATTTGACTTTATAGACTAGTTCCCTTATTTATTTTCATTGCAGTCTGTAGAAGTCTTTCAGGCTTCGTCCCTTGATTGGATAGTGTAGATTTTAGTTTGTTGTATTTCCTGAAAGCACACCAGACAGTAGCTTAGGACTGACAAACTTGGTCCACCTCACGCCGCTGTAGCGTCACCGACACGCTGCTGCAGTCGTCACAGGCGTTCCTTCACCGCAGCCACGCAGCGAGTCTACACTACGATGCGTCAGCAGATACAGAGCAAGGACGCGCTCCCGGCATGGTCTCGCCTCCTCGTAAGTGTTAGTACCGACGTTTCGCCCAAACCCTTGGGCCTTCTTCTAGTGCTGTTTTACCCTTGAATAATGTCGACCCGTACGTCATCAATTAATTGCAGGACGCGACACCGTCACGGGAGCTCGGAAGCCGTCAGCACATAATTCCTGCTACGACAGCAACTCTCATTCATTGCTTTTACAAAGCGGGTACGTGGATCATTCTGGAAAACCAGTCACTATTGTAGTTGTTCACCTGTTATAACCCAAAAAAATATAAAAATACAAAATTTTACGTTTTTGTGTGTTGATTTTATTATTGGCGTCAAAGCATTCACTGCTGTAATTTCGTTCTTGTGACGTCAAGTCTCAGTTAGCGCCGCTGATAAAAAAAAATGTTTTGTTGATAAAACTAGTCATGGGCGTATCCAGCGAAGGGCTCGTCTAAAAAAAAAAAAAAATCAAGTTGTCTTCAGCACGCTTCGGCGAGTGTAGAACTGGCTCAGGAGCACGTTGTGAGATGAAAGATAATGCTTGATGAATGTGCATCGAAATTTCGTGAAAGTATACCGTGAGATATTGACAAAGTTAATGTAAAATGATCTGAGAATCCAAGACGATTAATGTTTACACAAAAAACTATAACTGAATTACGATCTTAATTATCTACATAGTAGGTCCTTAGGTTAAGTGGTTGGATCACTATATTAATCAATTAAAAAATAGTTTCCTCAATGGGTTTGAGTTTTATTCTGTAAGAAATCATCACTTTTCAGTCGCCCACCCTACTTCCCCGAAACCAATATGAGTTCCCCCCCCCCCCCCAGTTCAAATCTTGTCTCCCTCTAGTTCTGATCCTTTATACTTCCTTGTCTATAGTTCTACAGTTATGTTTAATACCGAACAAATTGTTTACTTACGTTCCAAATAAGGAAAATATGCAGAAAAAGTATTTACAAATTACATTTTCCTTTTCTATTTTTTTTTTTTTTTTAGGAAGACAAGTTTGATGTAAGTATTTATTTGACATTTCATCATGTTCGACAAACTCTTTCCTTAAGATTTTTTTCTGTGGCAAACTTCGTGGTTGAGTATCGTCTTGATATTACTTGAAATTAGTCAGACACCATCTAAATCATCTCATACAAGATTTAAATGAAAAACAAGTACGTAAAACTGCCCATAATCTTCGAAACGACGCTATTGTTAAGAATTCGTTGTTCATAATTAACAGTGCGAAGAATTATTATTGTTATGCTCGTAGAATCAGGAAGAAGCATACTTACTATTTACGATATGTATTCCGAAAATTATATTGTTGTTGCTAAAGCAGGTAGTAAAAGAGATGACAAATCAATAGCATCGACTGTTCTCATAGAAACAGTTGACAATGTGCTGGTGCTTGTGGCAGTGGTGATTCTGATGCTGCTTGTACTCTCAGTTGTTCTGAGACGTTACACGATGTGATTACACAGGGACGTGGATTCACCACTACAGGGTTGTCCACCAGAAAGAATGTATTCAGGAGGAATGGATATAAAAACAGCTACAAATGATACGTTACCTCAAGTGACTCTCACATATGGACGTAGATATGAGTTTACAATTTTAAGTAAGTATATTCTTGACATTTTTGCTACGTTTGTTGATGTGAGCACATAATATATTACATAATATGTTATCTGTAGAATCGTCTTACGTTCACCAACGATACTCTCATGTTCATTGTTTCATTTATTTTAAAGTATACGTGTGGCAAAATTCCATAGAAATCCGATAAAAAAAAATGTGGGTTCGTATAAAATTAAGGGTTGTAAAGGGGGAGAGGCGGTAATTTTTTTCATAACCCTTCGCACGCGTGCACACAATAACTCACCCAAGTTTCACCGTAATCGGATGAATGGTATAGGAACGCATAGAAGACGAACATACAAACAAACATTCATTTTTATAGACAAGATTATTTTGAAAAACCTGTGGCATTACAATTAAAGTTATATTTTGATAGGTTTAGCTAAACTTTATAAACGCGATTAATCTATTCGTCTCATCTGAATATTAGTATAAGCTTGTTGGTAGTTCATGGTCTAATAACTTATTGCACAGCAGTTTATGAATTTTTTCGTCTTAATGACTGTCGCTGCTTCTATTCATCCCATAAAGCAATATTTAGCTAATACCTAATAACAATTCTTCCCAGGCTGTATTCGTTTCTGAACTTTATCCTCTAAAGCAGTGGTTCCCAACGTGGGCCATACCGCCCCCCGGTGGGCGTTAGAAAGCTCGAAGGGGGCGTTTATGAACAAAAGCAAATTTGGGGGGCGTTGACGCCAACCCAGCGCCCCCCTAACCAAAACTGGCAAGGACGTGCCGATAAGATTAATTAATAACGAGAAACATTGAACAAATGTCTCAGCAAGTAATTGCAAATGTCCTTTAAGAGAGATCAGTGGTGGGTATTAAAAGTTGGTATTAGTATTATTCAGTGAAATAAAAAATAGCAGAATATTTGTGTACATAATTTATTTCACTATTTTTCTAGGACTCTTTTTGTATTTGAGTCAACACAGGATGTATCCAGTACCTACTGTATGTTAATTAAATATTTACTATATTTCGTTCTACGATATAATAATCTATTGAAGTAAACGTTTGTTGAATGATTGATGCCCATTTCTTACGCCAAAGCAAAAAACTTATTGAACTCGGTGCGAAAAGGCCGGTGCCGGTTCCAGTTTTGCCGGTGTGTGTGAAAACGCCCTTAGGTTATCTGACATTTTTAAAAATAAGTTTCATTTTTTATTTTCTATGGAGGGAATTGTGTAGAGTTGCTTTTCTGACCATAAAGTACCCCCAGAAGCTCACAACTCGTGGTGCCTGTGTTCCCCCGCATGGGACCGCATTTGGATCTGCAATTTCTTTCACTTGGTCCAGGCCTCTGCTGTGTACTTTCTTATCGATGTCAGTTGGTCAGCTGTTGTTCTCTGGCCCTCATGGTAATTTAGGGTTATGGAAAGAGTGTCAACTAGAGGTGCAATGTGTGTCGACTTAGGAGCTTGTCGAATTGAATGTGTGGAGTAAGGAACAAAGATGTTAATATTTTTTTTAAAGTATTTTCCTGCACTTACATTTTGTTTGTACTCACATTTTACCAGCAATTGTTATATATATTGGAACATAAGCAATCAGGGTGCTGGAAATGACTTTATAATGGAAAATGATTAAATAGTATGGTCACCAGCTTTGAAATGGAAAAATAACTTTTTAAAGTGTCGACAAAACCCGCTCATACGCTGGAGAGATAGTTTATCGAGTGTCTTGGACAGGACTTTGTCCGTCAGTCCTAGCCCCTGGCACGCTCTGCCCATAGTCGCCCACACACTCACAATGACAAGGCCACTCAGTATCCCATCACGGATCAGTCCCACCGGATGTGTGGATGGAAACCGTCAGTATTACAGTACGCTGGCTGACTCCCTTAGGATTTCAGCAAGTCGACAGTCCTGACGGCGGTTCGAAGGGCATCGGTTAGTTATGAGCTCTGTGTGCAGCTAGTTATACTTTATCGCGAAAAATGGAAGATTTCAGTCACAGGACAATATTATTTTAAATTATAATTTAATTGCTATGATGGAAATTTTCTTGTCTCCTGTGTATCTCTTTCTTATTATTATTGTTTTATTTTATTTGAGTGTAAGTTCCTCCACCTATCTACTTTTTCCCTTTAGGAATTTAAATGTTAAATTCTTTTACTGTTTCTGGAAAAATTATTCAGTATTTCCCCATGGTAATTAATTGCATTGATAAATTCCTGTGTTGTAGACCTTGCTTAATATGCATGCGCGTGTAAAAGATAGTTGTCAAAGTTAAAAAGTAAAATGAGCATATGCAAAAAATTTGTATCAAATGTTCAGATTTTACCCAATATCCGAGCAGTTTGTACGAGTTAATTCAAAATAAAATTAGAACACAAAACAAGTTTAGTTTTGCAGAAAGAATGGTAATGAAAAATGGAAAATTTCAGTCACTGGCCTCTTACGCTAGATTTAAGGCGCATCAAACAGAAATTGGATGAGACATTTTTTACCACATTACAAAAGTCACTTAAACTTCGATTCTCAAAGCATAGTACAATATATTCCTGTATGTTGAAACACTAATGATAATGATACAGTAAAATTTATGGGTATAATAATTTATTTATGTCAATAGTATTTACATAGTAATATTATATTATTTAATTTATATTCCTCTCTTTCTTCAATATTTTAATTTTGGTTTTCTGTTCTCTCTTCATCCTTTTATCAGCAACCGAATCCCAAAGTACCACCAAGTTGGATCACATGAATCTATTGTTTCTTTTCCGTTTGTTTGATCACTTCCACTTATTACACAAAATCTGAATTATTGTTTTGAAAAACCTCAAGTCTACATTCGGGATATTTGGTTTAAGAAATGTATTGATACGCTTCAATCTAAATTTTTATTCAGTATACTGCGCCTTTTAATTTTAATAATTTTAAATCCCTGATATATTTTTATAAAATAACTTTGAATATCTTTACCATTTTAGCTGAAAATGTGTAATTCGAAGACAGTCTGTAGGACTGTGTGTTAGTCGGGAGTGAGGGGTTCTGTCTGTCGCTGGCTCACACACAGACGTCCTCTGAAGACAGTCAGTTATCCCGCCAGTGTATGGGTTCTTAATTTAACCATGAATTAGACTTATATTAACTCGAATTAACTATTCTCCGTCCATCTTTATGCCTGCCTGTGTATCAGTTTGAGCAAATTCTGTCGAACAGCTTGTTATGAAAGTACATATTCAAGTTTTGGACCTGAATATCTCAATTCTATCCATTTTTGATAGAGATCTGCCAACCGGAAGTGGCAGATTAGTGATGTCACTTTTATCTAAGTTATTTTATGAAGATTTTTCAACTGAGAAATCTGAAGAAAACGTTATTTACCAATGTTAAATAAATGAGTTATAATTAACAACTTTTATTTCTAAATTTTTTCGATAAAACTTAATTATTTTTATTACTCTTATTTCATTATTACTATTTTGTACATCGTTTCCGTGGTTGGGTGTTAACGTAATTTAAAAATACATTTAAATTTTGTATTTACACATTTTAAATGAATAATAAATGTTGGTCGCAAAATATTCATGAAATAATGAACACAAATTTCAATTTATTTAATTAAATTGTAAAAGTAAATCTATTTAATGGAATAACGTGATGGTGGTCATATCAAAATTATTTTTACTGTCATAGATGTCACATTCAAAGAAAAAATGTAGACAGTGCAATGTCGAATACTTGAAATATGGTTTTTTGGGGCACCCTCAAACAAGACATTACCAATGTGCCTGATTTGCCAGAGCGTTTTCTCAAATGAAGCTATGAAACCTTCACGTTTAGAAGAACATTTAACCAAAATACACCCTGACAGAAAAGATAAAAGTTTATCTTACTTTCAAATGCTCAAAGAACAATATTCAAGACGTCCATCATTAGCTGGTATGTTTTCAGCGGCATCCAAACAAGACGCAGATGGCCTTCGTGCCTCTTACATTTCCTTGCTTATTGCTAAATCGGGAAAACCGCACACGATTGCGGGGAGAATTGATACTGCCATCTGTGAGTGAGTTTCTTTGTACTGTACGGCACAAGCCGGCGTCTGATATTATTAAGAGAACCCCACTTGGCAATAACACAGTACAGAGGCGAATAGACAAAATGTCCGAGGACGTGGAGAGTTCTCTGACTGATTTTTTGAAGACTGACGAATTTTCTTTACAGCTTGATGAATCTACTTTACCAAACAATGATTCATTACTTCTTGAGTACGTTCGCTTCATTAAATGTGAAAAAAGTTGTCAAGAATTACTGTTCGCAAAAAAATTAGAAACTGATACTAAAGGAAAATCTAAATTTCAAGTTTTGAAACACTATTTTGAAGAAAAAAGTATTCCTCTGAATAATATCGTGTCCATTGCTACTGATGGTGCTCCGGCAATGGTTGGATGATACCGAGGGCTGATTTCATATATATATATATATATATACATTTTAATGGCATTCGGCTACTGAGGCCATACAGCCAGCTCAATGTTATTTGTTGCTATCAAGTATTGACACATGGACACTACAACACAGACACATCAACACACACAACACTTAAACACCCATGCCCTCGGCTGGACTCGAACCGGCGACCTTCGGCACGTGGAGCTACCGAGGCCGTCGATTGCATATTTGAAAAAAGCAGTACCAAATGTAGTTGTCGTGCATTGTGTAATTCACAGACACCATTTGGTTGCCAAAAACTACTCACTGCAGTATGTAATTACCGCAGTTAACAAGGTCAGAAGCAATGCTCTCAATAGCAGATTATTTGGAAAACTTTGTGATGAAAATGATGAAGATTTCAATCGTTTGCTATTGCACACAGAAGTTCGATGGCTGTCAAAGGGTACCTGTCTAATAAGATTTTATGACGTTTTTGACTCCATTATAACGTTTTTTTTTTTAAAAAAAAACAAAGATGATTCATTAAGAGAGAATTTATTGAAATATAGGAATGATATAGCTTATTTAACCGATCTATATCATAAATTTAATGAAACAAACCTACAGCTGCAAGGAGATAATTTGAATTTGATCAAAGCAAAGTCAGTCATTCGTGCGTTCATGTCATAACTTGCCTTGTACAAACAGAATGTGGGTCGTAGACAATTCTATCAGTTTCCAAATCTTTCCTCTGTGGAAACAAATGATGAAGATATTTTAGTATTTTGTCAACATTTGGAAGCACTTAAAGAAGATTTTAAAAACGGATTTCAGGATATTCTTAACATGACCATTCCAGTTTGCTTATTAGAACCTTACTCAAACCTACAAACAGCAGATTTATCGTTACAGGAAGAGTTGATAGAACTGTCAGCAAATGAAGAATTAAAATTAAAATTAAGAAATGGATATCAAGAATTTTGGCTACAGAGGCATATTCCAGATTTGTATCCAGCTTTGTGGGTTACAGCAAAAAAGTTTTTTATTGCATTACCGTCGTCATATTTTGCCGAAAGGAGATTTAGTGTAGTAAACAATTTACTAACAAAGAAAAGAAACAGATTGTCAGTAGTGGAACGCGGCGATTTAAGACTCCTGCTGACAAATATAGCACCAAATTGTAAAAATTAGTATCATTACATCAAGCTCAGACCTCTCACTGATAATTTTACAATAATTTTCAATATATGTTTTTAATCAAATTTTGTACAAGGCACCAATATTGTTAATATTCTTTAATAAAGTAATTTTGAAAATCTGTCCTTGTTTTTCAGCATTTATTATTGTCCAATTCACCTAAGAGGGGTGCCATCAAATCACTGTTTGAAGAAGTGGGCAACAAGCCAATTAAATTGAAGTGCTATGGATGAAACAACATTGATTACAACAACAAAAGACGTCAGTGCTGTTTTTTTTAAACTGGGGGGCGGGAGTAATTTTTTTTTCGAAAAGGGGGCGGTAGGTCAAAAAAGGTTGGGAACCTATGCAGTCTAAAGCTTAACATCCAAATACAACCCCGAGAAAGATTCCCTTCTTATACCACTTTTCTTATTTACATCGCAACAAGCGCCTTTCAGCAAAAAACTACACTTTCAATCTTTTAGCGCGCATACTTTAAGCAAAGTTTTTGCTTTCCGGAATTCTGCTGTTAAAAATCACTTTTATGTGAAAAACATTCCCAGCACTGACACGTCAATTTTGTCAAATAACAGCTGTTTGCTTTGGTAAAACCAGCTTCCATTGCAAATATTATTTGTTTTACGGATTGGTAACTCTAACGAAGTAGTGGATCAACGTAAACACGACCCAGAGAAGCTTAACCCGCGGCGCGGGCTGAGAAGTGACGTCACGGCCTCTGACAGGCGTCACGTGGCGCTTGTGCATTGTTGTTTTATTTAAAACAATATGTTTTTAACTCTTATCAAGCAAGTTAAGTTGATTTTCAATATCCTTACGACTTACTCTACCATTTTCAATTAAAGTTTTATAGTTTCCTTAAGCCGTATGGATATGTTAATTTTTTGTAAAACAAAAGGACTGTGATTGTATCTGAAACATGTAATGGAAGATGTGATGGTTTGCATTAAGCCATTTTCTCTGTATTGAAATGCTAAGACTAGGAGACTTGCCAGTGTAGTATTGCTTTTCATGGCAATGACAACT
Source organism: Vandiemenella viatica (assembly GCA_031002005.1). NCBI lineage: Eukaryota > Metazoa > Arthropoda > Insecta > Orthoptera > Morabidae > Vandiemenella > Vandiemenella viatica. The sequence goes on along the minus strand of CM061914.1, from coordinate 198,457,877 downwards.
ATATCTAATTAAACAAATTTTAACTTATATAGACTATAAATATTTTTATATTTTTCAAATTTCTTTTTCTGTTCCAACAATTGGGTCTTCACACATTTGAAAATAATGGTGCTACATTTATTCAATCATTTTTCATTATCCAGTAGCATTGCATTTCTAGTATTATAGTCTTCTTCCTCCTAGAATTCCTACGTGTTCATAACTTTCGCTAAATGTTGTCCATACAGTTTATACATCAGCGTTTGGAACTAAAAAATCTTTCTTTTTCAAAATAGCTCTTTTGCTAATGCCACTCTACGTTACAGGTCATTCGTTGTCCAGACATCGGTTGTAATTTTATTTGCTTGGTAAGATTACATTTGCAAACCCATCTTTTTTTCTTATTTAGTTCAGTTTTATAGAAGGTTTGTACTTTTGTTTTGTTGGAAGAAATTTTTCAAATTCATTTTGTGTTTAAAATATATACTAATTGATAAAGTGAATTCCATTCTGGGTTAATTGTGTGAAATAACATCATCCTAACCATCCGACTACCGGGTTAACCAAAATGAGTTGAATGTTTCCACTCTCCTTTACAATTATAGCCTGATGCTTTACTAATAGCTAAGATTATTTGAATGTTTATGAAACATTGATATTCAAAACAACTGCACGTGATTGCTGTATACAGGTGAGAAAGATGTTCCTTCCTGATCAATTATCAGCGCTGAAAAATGTTGCTGAAAATGTCACACAGTTAAATGTTATGGGAATCATACGAGGCTAGTAGAAACCTTTTCGAGATTTCTCACAAGTATGAATGTTTCATAGAGATGTAAGGTAATAATTTATAAAACTATCCTTCTGCTGCTGATCCGTAAATAGTAAACCATCGGCAAGTTAGCAAAATACAACAACCCAACCGAAATTTCTGAGACGTAGAGTAGGGTTACGAGAATGATGATGAGTCGATAGGTATGGGACAAGGAAAGAGAAACAGTACAGGATAGAAAAAGTAAACCTCAAGTGATATGGCTATGTCGAGCAGATGCGGGATATAACAGCAGGAAAGATGCGTGAATTGAAGGTGCAACGCAAATGAACAAGAAATAAAGGGACAGATGGCTAAGAGGAAAACGGGAGAGGGCACACCCAGCCAGGAACAATGATAATGTAGTAGAACTGTTGCGTCTTGGTTTTAAAGGAATCACACACAGTGAAATTAGATTTTTTAACTTTATTATATATAAAACAAAATATAGTTGGCCAACCATTGTAAACAAAGAGAATCGAGTGGCTTTGAAACACAGTATAGTAAGTATAACAGTATTCCAACATATGTACCACACGAGTAATCATTAAATACGAGTTTAACTATAACTATTTATAATTATAAAGATACAACTCAAACATTCATAGAATGCACAAAGTAATATATTTTAAAAAATCTTATAAGCATATATAATAAATTCAAAAAATAACAGCATGTATAAATAACAGGGTGAACAATGTTCTTTGTTTAATCTATTCTGATTTTGAAAAAGGAAGTTTATTAAAAATTCCTACGTAACTCTGTAACAAACAACAATATTCTGGATGAATCCGGGAACGATATTATTAAGTGATTCGTCTGAGTTTATATTTGAGCAATAAATGAAGATAGCACATGGTAAAAGACTTTCATGCGTGTTGTAGTCATATGACCTGCCCTCCATTACAAAATGCAACAAACAACAAAACTTATACCGTAATTATCCTGAGGTAAGAGATATTCGGCGTGAATAAAGTGTTTATAACTTACATGTCAACAGTTTAAACAGATCTTAAGCAATCTCTCTTCTTTGGAACTAAATGTTTAAACTTGCAGGCTGCAGCTGATAATTTTTCAAAGATTAAAAATACAAACAGGCCTAAAATATAAAAATGCATATGCCACAAATTCATCGATGTGGCATCTTCGATTAATCACCATTTAAGCAGTTTCATGAATATCAGTCGCTTCATTGGCAGTGATTTTGACAATAAGGGATTACATGCAACTAGATTAAACGGTGACAATATTGTTCCGTGTATTTTGAGCTTGAAAATTTCTCAAGTCGTCATGTTGTGTGTTGTGCTGCCCTCTACCAGCCAACGAGCGAAGTCACCGCTGTAGTTAACGACCACAGCACTCGCAGCGCTATGAGTACCAGCAACAACTTGACTCCAACATGCAGCCAGTAAAGCCTGAAATTGAGAAGATTGATATCACTTGAAGGCTTAAGAGAGAAACATGTTAGCAACGTTAATGCAATACCAATAAAGTTGTTAATTTGACACTTTTTTTTTCTGTCGTCAGTCTTTCGACTGGTTTAATACAATCCTCCATCTCTTCCTATCCTGTGCTAACCTCTTCATCTCTACATACCCCTTACAACCCACGTTCACAATTTTTTTTTTTTTTTTTTTAAATAGCTTGCTCCCATGGCAATCTCCTCTTTCAACCTACTTCTGCCCTCTACCAATTTTTACTTTAAGTTCCTTTACTGTTTCCTGTAAATTATTCATCACTTCTATTGGCAATTTATTCCAGTCTCTTACACCCTTTCCTACGAAAGAAAATTTTCCCACACCCTTATGCCTGAAATCAAGTGCCAGTTTGTGATTATGGTTATCTTTACCCTCCCATGTATCTCTCTTAATTTTCCCACCAATATCTTTCCATGCTTCATCACCAATACAGGCCTTGTACTCTCCATGACCCTCTTCACCATCCTTCTATCCTTCAACAAATCCCATTCCAGCTCCTTCATCAAATTAGTTACCGATTGTGTTTTGCGGTAATTTCCAAAGACAAATCTAGCAGCCCTTCTCTGCACCCCCTCCAACTCCTGTATTCGATACCCTAAATGTGGGTCCCATACTACACCACCATATTCCAGCAGTGGTCTCACCAACATTTTGTACCACAATTTCTTTACTTGTCTTGTGCATCCCCTTGTCACTCTTTCGAACAGGTGAAGGATTTTGAACCCTTTCCCTACCACCTGTCCAATGTGTGCTGCCCAGTTAAGTCTACTATCAAATGTTATGCCGAGGTATTTACATTTCGAATCTTCAATAAGTAGCTCCTTCCCCACTTTATAATAATAATCAACCTTTAGCTTTTTATTGGTGTACCTAATTAGCTGTCTCTTCTTTGCATTTATCTTCATCCCATGTTGACTCACCCAGCTAGTTATCCTATCTAGATCACCCTGCAGCTGTTTACCGTTTTCTACTGATTTGATTCTTTTATATAACACTGTCATTTGCAAACAATTTAACTTCTGACAGTAAACACCATTAACACAATCATTCATTAGATTAACAAATAACAATGGTACCAATCCACTACCCTGTGGGATCCCTATTTTAACTCCTACTTCTTTTGATACTGCATTTCCTACCCTAACTTTTTGCTTTCTACCTTTTAGGCAAATCTCCTTTTTACCACGTCCAATAGTTTTTATGTTATTTAGCACCATTTTATGACTCACCAGTTTAAGGGCTGTTGGTGAGGGGGTAAAAATAGGTAATCATAGGGATACTGAGTGTAAATCCGCAGTTAGAAAAATCACTAATACTAATGAAATGGAAGAAGCTTTTAAACAATAACAGGGAGGCGGGGAGGGGGGGGGGGGCAGATCTGGGAGTTTGCAAACCTAATAGAGATACATAAACCCGAAATCGTTATAGGGGCAGAGTCCTGGTTAAAAGAAGGAGTACTAGACAGTGAGGTTTACAGAGTGTACTGCAGAGACAGGGGGAGGGGTATCCATACTGGTTAGCAAAGACTACAACAGTTCACTGGTGTTCAGAGATCACAACCGTGAGTTACTTGGGGAAGACGTCTGGGGAAACAAAAAAGCAAAAGTCAGGGTGTTGGCTGCTTACCGTAGTGGTAAAATGAATAACAAAGATGAGGCTCTTGGGGAGAAACTAAATTCATATTTAGAGAATTTTGGTAGTGGTGGAGGTAGTAGTAGTATTCGATTTGTCCTCTAAATCATATACGTGTACATTATACATAATGATATCAGATGCATCAATTCTAAATTAAGATATTTATATTAGATTATTTCAGTCAGTATATTTCAAATATTCTTCTACAGAGTAAAAGGAGTGGTACTGAAGATATAACATCAACAATTTCTGAAAATTTCCCCTTTTTGATGTTGCTTTTATATTATGGGGTAATTTATTGAAAAGCTTAATCCCTATGTGAAATGTTCCATTTTGATACATTTTTGTTTTTGTTTGCATAATACGCAAATCTAATTGTTCCTTTATGTAATGTTCAAGTACCTCACTATTTGTTTTTAGACTTTCATCTACGTATGACATTATTTCTGAAAAACATAATGGTTTCAGAGATGTAAATGCTTGGTAGTGGGAGAATATTCGAATATGTAAGCAAGATTCCCATGACATTTTGAGATTCAGGCCTTTTTCCTTAGCTGCTCTAATAATAAGGTTCTGTGACTTATCCGTCTAGTGCAGCTAAATAAAGAACTTCGTTTTTGGCAGACGCGTTTCGATTTATTCAATCATCTTCGGTGCCAGTTTTTTGTTTCTTGTTCTTACATTGAAGTCAGGGGAAGTTCCATTTCAGTGCTTTTTTCTGTTGCTTTTGTGTGTTCCACACATACACTGTGGTGTGTTTCTATTCGCACAAACTTTCTTCATTTTTAAAACAGTAATGAAAACAAAAACAAATGCTCGTACAGTGGTTACACAGACAGAAATGTGCGTAAACAATAGTGCGTTTTTAAAAATGAAGAAAGTTTGTGCGAATAGAAACACACCACAGTGTATGTGTGGAACACACAAAAGCAACAGAAAAAAGCACTGAAATGGAACTTCCCCTGACTTCAATGTAAGAACAAGAAACAAAAAACTGGCACCGAAGATCATTGAATAAATCAAAACGTGTATGCCAAAAATGAAGTTTTTTATTTAGCTGCACTAGACGGATAAGTCACAGAACCTTAAGATTCCCATGTTTTGTGATTTGTCATTATTCTTATTTGAAGGTACTTAGTGCAACTAGTGATAAACTGCATAATATAATTCCGTACTTTAGTTGTGAATGAAAATGGGCAATGTATTCATTATTAGTGGTCAATTTTAAAATACATAATGCATAACAGGTTTGATTTAATTTGGAGTTCAAATATTGAATACGTCCATTCCATTTAAGATCAGATTGAATATATAACCCTATAAATTTTGAGTCTAACCTGTTTGCTAAAGGCTGATTGTTTAAAGTAATATATGGCTTGGCACAGTTGCTGTTTTGAGCAGTATGGAAATTTACTGCATTGGTTTTTTCTCGATTTATTATTAAATGGCTGTTTTTGGACCATGCAGATAGCTGTTTGGTGGTTTTATTAATACTTTGCTGAATAACTTCTTCAGTTCCACCTTTCATTAAAAGTGTTCTGTTGTCTGCAAAGAGAATATTACCATGTGACTCGACATTTTCATTTATGTCATTGATAAACAAAAGAGACAGGAGAGGTCCAAGAACTGAACCCTGTGGAATACTGTGTTTAATACTTCTGATGGCTGATACATGCTCTCTGATTATTTAACTTTCTGTGTCCTTAAATTTTAATGTGACAACCTGTTTCCTTGCATCAAGGTATGACTTGAACCATCTGTGTGCTACACCCGTGATACCTTAATGATAAAGCTTGGACAAGATGATTTTACCACATCATAAGACAAATCTAGAAATATCCAGGTACTTTCCCTTTTTTATTAATTATTTTTAATATACTGTTAATGCAAGCATAAATAGCTGTCTGGGTTGATTTCCCTGTTGTAAATCCATTTTGTGAATCAGATAATATACTATTTTTGTTAATGAAGCTTATTAACTTTTTATACATAATTTTCTCTAGTATTTTTGAGATCGTAGATGGGATTTTAACTAAATTTAAATTTAAATTAATTTGATACATTTAGTTGACAGTATTATTTCTTTACAATTAATTAAATGATTCTCTTATTGCTCCTAATGGTTGCATTTGATCTGCATATTATTAGCATTGCTTTTATGTTAGTTGGTTTGATCAGTTTAAAATAGAAAGTTATAAACTATTTGTATTGTTATCGTAAGCAAATGGTTTTATTTGATTTTAAATAGTAAGGCCAGATTATTACACATATTTTATATGGAGGTTATAGTTCTAATTTCTTTGCTAATGATTAATTATAACTAATTCAATTAATTCAACAAATTAAAGTCCATATAAAAAAATCTTGCTACTGTATTTGATCATTTTATTAGACATTGGAGAAGGGGAGGAGGGATGATGTGGGTGTGCTATACAGCGGAATACAATACAAGGAGGTCTGAATAAGATCATGAAATAGGTACAGCATATAGCAGGCACTAATCTTAGGCTAATCCTAGTGATGGTCAAATTACAAAGTATGAGCAAACGGCGCTAACTGCAAATACAGGGAGTTATAGTCAACCACAAAGAACTTACTACAGTTGATTTAAAAATATAGGGGTAACTGGTATGAGAAAATAGAGACAAGCAATGTGAATATCCTGTTCTAAAGCATAATATTATACGAGAAAGCAATGAACTGCAGGAATGTAAAGTAAAATTTAACTGGCTCACCAAATAGGCAAGATGAATGAGTGCAGTAAAGTGCTTGAGAGATGATGAACTCAAAGAGCAAAGTACCACATCACAATCATCATATTCATCCATCCTGTATGAGGTGTGAGACCTGTGTCTGTCCAAGTATGTTTCAACTTCTTGGCCTCTGGACCAGGTGCACTTTTTTCCCTTCCTATCCTGTGCTAACCTCTTCACTCCTACATCCCTTACAACCAACGTCCTCAATTATCTGCTTCATATAATCTAATCTCTGTCTTCTTCTACAGTGCCTACCATCAACTATTGTTCCCTCCACTAACAAATTAACCAATCCAGCATGTCTCAAAATATGACCTACCAGCCTGTCTCTTCTATCTGTAAGCTTCTTCCACAAACTTCTTTCCTCGCCCATCATTTCCAATACTCGTTCATTTCGTACTTTGTCTGTCCACTTATTTTTCAGCATTCATCTGCAGCATTACATTTAAAATGCTTCAATTTTCTTTATTTCTGGTATTCCTAAAGTCCATGTTTGTGCTCCACACAAAGTGTTTTAAAAAAGTTCTTTCTAATTTCTGGATCAATGTTTGAAACTAAAAGATTTCTCTTTTTCATGAAGACTCTTTTTGCTAGTGGTATTCTGCTTTTAACATCATTCCTGCTTTGGCCATCGGTTTTTAATTTTGCTTCCCAAGTAGCAGAATTCACTTTATTCTCCTATTTCATCCGATCCTACTTTTATATTTAATATACTAGTATTGGTATCATTTTTGCAACATTTCATCACTTTTGTCTTGCTTTGGTTTATATTCAGTCCAAAATCTTCCTTCAGTATTTTGTTCAAGCCATTCAGTAAATTCTCAATATACTCAGCCTGTTCTGCTAACAAGACAATGTCATCAGCAAATCGTAGCATACTGATTTTTTTCTCCTTAAACATTTATGTCACATGAGAATTTTTCATTTACTTCCTTTATTTCTTCTCCTACATACAAGTTGAATATTAACAGGGATAGACTACAACCTTGTCTCACACCCTCTTTAACTGATGCATGTCTTTCATTGTTCTCTACTTTTATTACAGTCGCTTGATTCTTTTATAGTTTATTTTCCAGCCATAGCCTCACTGTTCTTGTTGGGTCCATCCACTTGGAATGTTCTAGTCATCACAATCTTGCTTTGGTAATTTTTCTGCAAAGGGTTTCATTGACTGTGATCTGTTTACGAATCACTTAAATCCTGATCTTGTCTCTTCTGGTTTTCTGTACCATTGACCTCAGGAACGTCATCTCGGTCGCCTGGAGTCTGTTTTCGTCTCTGTTGGTAGTGGCACATACCAACAGGCTGTACGTCGTAATGGGTAAGGACTATGAATTATACAGTGACATTTTGGCTGTAATTGGAAAATGCTTGTCCCACAGAAGGTGTCTAACTTCATGATAGAACTGAGCTCCTTTTTGTACCATAATCGTATCTTCGTTCTGGGATCTACTGTCAGAAGCCACTTTAGTACCCAGCTACTGAAAATTATCAACCTGATTCAATTTTTGACCCTCCTGATAAACAATGGGGTTCATATTCTGTCTGCTGACAGCCATTACCTCTATTTTTGTGTGGCTTATTTTAAAGCCAAATTCTTAATAATGCTTATTACAGATGTTCAGATTCTGTTGTCCTTCTTCTTCTGTATATACCCAAATCACAACACCACCTGCAAATGAAAATTATTCAAAGTCATCAGGGTCAAGTTATTGTTTTACTCTCTTCATAATTTCGTCCATTTCAATGATGAACAACAGCGGTGATAATGTGCTACTCTGTTGAACACGTTTGGTAGTCAAAAACCAGTCTGAATAGCTTTGGCAGTTCTCATAAAGCATTTTAACTTTGGTGATCAAGTTTGTTGGTACCTTACATTTGGATAGAGATTCCCGAAGTTTCTTTCTAGGTATGCTGCCATAGACCTTTTCAATAGCTAAGAAAAGAAAAGTTCCATCTCTTTCCTTTTCCCAATGTTTATCTAAAATAATCTGAGCAGTGAAAATGAGATCTGTTGTTGATCTGTTAGGTCTAAATCCATACTACTCTTCTTCAAGCTGCTTTTCAATGACTTTCCTCAGCCTACCTTCTGCATTTTATGCATTGGCTTTAGGCCATTGGTTAGAAGAGTTATTCCTCTGTAATTATTACACCCTCTTTGGCTACCCTTTTTAAATTTTGGCACTATGACTCCCTTCATCCAGTCAGAAGGGACTTTTTCTCCTTTCCAGATGCTGTTCAGTACTCTATATATCCATTGAAGTCCATGGATTCCTGCTGCTCTGATCATATCCGCATTCTAGGCTTCATGATTTTCCTTTGGCCATGCTTTTTGGGGCGTTTTTTGACTTCTGTCAGAGAGGATTCTATACTTCCACCTTGATTTCCTGTTCCTGAATTACTCTTTTCTTTGCTTGATGTTCTGTTCCCACTGTACAGATGGTCACAATATTTCCTCATATCTTCCCTTACAGATAATTGTTCCATCTTCTTTCTCTAGGGCTTTAATGGGTTCAAATATATTCCTTTTGGATTTGAAAATATTGTACAACAGCTTCTTTTTGCTCTGGCTATCCTCCTCTATTTTCTTTGTAAATTCTAACTAGCTCTTTTCCTTTTCTTCTTTTACGATTTTCTTGACTTTTAGTTTCAGTTCCACATAAGATTGATCTGGTTCCCTTAGTTTATCTCTGCTTCTTCCGTGATCCTTCTGATTTTCTTGGTCCCTTTCTCTTTTGACAATGTTTCTTTCTTTTATGGAATTTTTAACTTAGGTATCCCACCAAGGTGTTTCTTTATCTTCCACTCTTGAACTAGTGTTTACAAGGCTCCCTCATAACATTTTCCATTCTTCTTCTGCTAATTCCTTTTCACTTTTGCGTGTGAGATCACATTTTTTCTTTTGATATTCTGCCTGTTTTCCTTGATTCTTTAGTTCCAAAATTTTTCTCTTAGATTTTTCTCTTGTTTTTAACTTTTCTACTCCAACATTTCTGAGATTAGACAGTGGTCGCTACCTAAATTTTCTCCAGGTAATACTTTCACACCTGCTTCTGGACCAGAGACTATAAAGTCTATGAGATATTTCAGTTGTCTATCCCAGCTATACCTAGCGATTTTGTGGCTGGCCCTTTCCCTAAAGTATGTATTTTTGATGATGAGGTTGTTTCTCAGACAAAAATCTACCAAGCAATCCCCTTGTTTCTTCCTATTTCCAAAGCCAAATGGTCCTATTATATTCTCATACTAGGTATCAACTAAAAATACCAGGCATGTGCAGCAAATGAAACAGGATTACAAATAATGCTAAGTGAGGGAAGAAGTGCTAATAGATACCTAAAAAAACATGTATCTATATAAAACATTCTCTGCCTCCACATTTTGAAGGCGATCTCAGACTTGATGTTAGGTGACGGGCACACCCAGGGCTGCATTTAAGCACAGGGTACCTAGGTTGTAGCCTAGGGCGCCTCACCACAGCCGGAGGAGACCTCCTCGCATAGGAGCCAGGTCTCCCATAAACTGTTCTGCCACTGCCGACACGCGGCGTGCACCACAAAACCTAAATGCGACCCTGGGCACACCCGAGATTGTTTCTTACACTTCTGAAAGCTTCCAGTTTTTCATGTTGTATATCTCTGTTTTAAAATCCAGATCAGAACTACATGGGACTCGGATAGAGAGAGAATGATGGAGTTATGATGGATTCAAATGGGTCTAGTAAGACAGAAGACGATAAATAAGTTGGATGTAGGTATAACTAGAGCACGCATTGTGGAACTCAAGTGTCATTTCTTGGAAGGCTTAAGTATTAGAACGAGAATACCAGTTTTATAGAGAAGAAGTGGAAAATGTTTGAAGATAACAATGAGGAAAGAAAAAATATCATGGATCCTAAATAATGCAATATGTAAGTAAGGAGGATGATGATGTTAACAAGAAGAGAGCATAATTGACTAAGGAAATAACAGGGCAGTAACGAATGAAGGAAGCAGCTTACAAGAAGTCTGTGGCTTTAGACAAAGACGCCAATGGTGTGTTCTTGTAGAATATTATGATACAACAGGATCAAAACAGGTGAAGACTGTGAACAGCTGCAGGGTGACCTGGATAGGATATCTAAATGTGTAGGGCAGCATGGAATAGAGGTAAATGCAAAGAAGAGTCAGCTTATTAGGTACACAGATAAATAACTAAAGATTAATTATGATTATAGCGTTGGATCAGAATTGCTTGTTGAAGGCTTGAAGTGTAAATATCTGGGAATCATGTTTGATATTAAAGTCAACTGGGCAGAGCACATTGGGCAGGTGGTAGGAAAAGGTTACAAAAATCTTCATTTACTGGAGAGGGTGATGAGAGAATGTACCAGAGAAGTTAGGGAGTTGGGTTACAAAACTTTGGTCAGACCATTGGTTGAATATGGAGGTGTAATATGGGACCCACATTTTGATTATTAAATACCGGAGATAGAAAGTGTTCAAAGAAGAGCAGCTAGATTTGTTTGTGGTAATTATCGCATGACCCAGTCAGTAACTGATATGATAAGGGAGCTGGAATGGGACTCATTGGAGGAAAGGAGGAGGGTGAAGAGAGTGCTGGGAATGTACAGGGCATATGTTGGTGATGGGGCTTGGATGGATATTGGTCAAAGAATTAGTAATAGTGCACGGAAGGGGAAAGATGACCGTGACCACAAGCTGGCGCTCAATTTCATGCATAAGGGAGGGGGGAAATTTTCTTCTGTTGGGAAGGGTGTCAGGGATTGGAACAAACTACCGTGTGAAGTGACGAATAATTTACCAAAAAACGCTTACGGAATATAAAATTAAAATTTGTAAATCGGAAAAAGTTTTTTGGGGAAGAATTTAGCTCTGTAACTATAAAAGAAAATTTAAAAAATAATGGGGTAGTTGGATGACTAGAGGAATTGGCACTGGAGTGTTAGCTCCATCGCAATTAAATTAATAATAATAATATAATAACTGAAGGTGGACCAGTGAAAATTTAAAACAACTATAAATTCTTAAGATTTCATGCATGTGTTCATAAAGTTATATATGTGGAAGTGGACAAAGAAAGTGGTCTGCAGAGAGAGTAGTGCTGCTGGAGTAATAGGAGCATCTCTATGAAAGTACAAGTGAAAAAAATGTAGCTTAGAAATTAATTCTCACACTATTGCGAGGAGTTTAAGGGATTAAAAAAAAGCATCCACTAAACACGTGTAACTAATAAGAGATAGTGACGTTATAAAATACATAAAAATTATTCCTGCTGAGTCTAGAGACTTGCTGAAGCTGCCACCTCAGTATAGATGGCAGGTACATGTGGTATGATTCGGAATTAAAGCCCAATTACTTTAACCTCAGTGATAGGCAGTATCTAAGGAATATCTGTCATGTAAAATGTGATTTGTAAATCTGCAGTACAAATCTGGTAGAATTTATTAGTGCAAATTTTAGTAAGATAAGTGTATGTCCATTTATATAATGAAATGAAAACTCAGAATACTGTAAGCAATTGCAGATTAATCTGGATGGGATATGCAGCTGGGTAGTTCAATATGGGATGAAGATAAATGCAAAGAACAGTCAGCTTATTAGGTATACAGATAAACAAAAAGCCAAAGGCTGATTGTGATTATAGTGTGAGGAAGGAATTGCTTGTTGAAGACATAAAATGCAAATGTCCGGTCATAAAAATTGACAATAAACTCAACTTCATAAGGCGCATTGGACAGGTGGTAGGAAAAGGTTTTCCAAAATCCTTCATTTGTTGGAGAGAGTTATGAGGGTACATACCAGAGAAGCGAGGGAATTGGGTTACAAGACTTTGGTGAGACCACTGCTTGAATATGGTAGTATATGTTGGGACCCACATTATGGGTATCAAATACAGGACTTGGAAGGCTTGCAAAGGAGAGCAGTTTAATTTTTTCATAGAAATTATTATTAATTTAATTGCGATGGAGCTAAGACTCCTGTGGCAATTTCCCTAGTCATCCAATTACCCTATTTTATATTATTTTTTAAATTTTCTTTTTATAGTTGCAGTGTTAAATTTCTCTCACCTCCACTTTTCCAATTTACAAATTTTAATTTTGTATTCCTTAAGTGTTTCTGGTAAACTATTCATCACTTCACTTGGTAATTTGTTCTGACTTCCTTACCACCAAAATAAAATTTTCCCACTCCCTTATGCATGAAATCGAGTGCCAGCTTGTGGTCATGGTTGGCTTTCCCCTTCCATGCACTATTCCTAATTCTTTGACAAATATCCCTCCGAGCCCCATCACCAACATATGCCCTGTACATTCCCAGCACTCTCTTCACCCTCCTCCTTTCCTCCAATGACTCCCAATCCAGCTCCCTTATCATATCAGTTACTGACTGGGTCCTGTGATAATTTCCACAAACAGATGTAGCTGCTCTTCTTTGCACACCCTTCAAATCCTGTATTTGATAACCAAAATGTGAGTCCCAAACTACACCACCAGATTCAACCAATGGTCTGGCAAAAGTTTATTATCGCAAGACCCAATCAGCAACAGATATGATAAAATACTTAGAATTGGTTCAACTGAAATACAGGAAGAGGGTGAAGAAAGTGGTGCAAGTGTACAAGGTGATGATTAAGAGAGGAAAGATACTGATGAAAGAATTAAGAAAGGTGCATGGAATGAAAAAGAAGATGGCAGTCAATTTTAGTCAGAAGGAAATGGGAAAATTTTCTTTTGGGCTAAAGGAATGAGGGATTAGAATTAATTACCATGAAAGTGATGAACAAATTACCAAAGATGCTAAACATAATTAAAATTAAAATTCCTAGAGGAATTAAAAAATTCCATTAATGTCTACCTCCACAATTCCATCCTTCAATTAACTGATCATGTATTCATTCTTCAACATTCTTTCACACACTTCTTTCCTTGTACATCATTTGTAAAATGTTTCATTTCATACTATATTTGTCATCTCAATTTTTAACATCCTACTATAGCAATAATTTTCAGATGCTTCAATTTTCCTTCTTTCCGCTATTCCGGAAGTCCACACTTTAATCTACTATTAAGTGTTGTGCTCCACACACACAGATTTAGAAAGCAGTTATGCCACATTTAAATTATTATTTTACTTTCTTTATTGCTTTCTCTACATACAGTTGATTTTCAATGGTGATGTACCATAAACATGTCCCACACCTTTTTTAACTGATGCCTAGTTGTACTATAGCTATTTGACTCTTGTAAGATTATGAATTATTCTTCTAGCTCTATATTTTAGACTTGAAATACTTGACATCTCTTTTTCATCTAACAAAATCAAAAGCTTTTTCTAGATCCAGAAATGCCTTAAAAGCATTTTTGTTTCTCTTGTTCTTCCCTTCAAGTATTAAACATGAAGCCAAAATTGCTTCTCTCGTGCTCCAGTTTTTCCTAATCTGATTTCAACAAAACATCTCTCCTATTTTCCTCTCTGCTCTTCAGTAATTCTGAAGTGTGAGATAATTTTGACATTTTTCAGCTTCAGCTTTCTTTGAGAGTGAGAAGATGACAGTTTCATTCAAATCAGCTGGAACCTGTTTCATAATTTTTTGATATCAGTTTGAATAATCTTTGGATCATTTATTTTCCAGAGATTGCAGAAGTTTTTATGAAATCTCATTAATTCCTACTGCTTCATTAGCATTGTTGAAATTCTATTGTTAAAACAGGATTTTCCAGATCATCGTCTTCTCATTTCAGCAGAATGTTGATCAGCACATACCCACCATACTGTTTCCCTATGTATGGCAATATTTCGATTGGTCAGCTCTATACTCTGGAATTAATTGAGAATTCCAACTAGCAGGTTTAATTTTTATAAAAATTTTCTTCATATTCCTACAATTATGTTTGAACCTCCTACAAGATGTATCTACTTTCCTTACAACTTTTTCCTTTTCTACTTCTTTGTGCTTATCTTGCAGCCGCTTTTCTTCTGTTTGCTTGCATTTCCTACTTCTTACCGGGCATTTTGTTGCTTTCTCCTTAAATGCATCAAGTCCAAACATTTCTTATGTGATCCAAAGTTTTCGTACAGCTTTTTCACAATTCATAATATCTATTTACCAGCTTTGATTATGTGTCTTTTCACTGCATTCTACTTTCTTCTGTTTAATTATTTTAATAGTTATTTATCAAATCAATGCTTATTTTTCTTTCATTTAAGATTCTTTCAATTTTCTCACTTGAAGTCTGTTTTGACTGTGTTAGGTTCTCATTATTTATTTATTTATTTATTTTTAAATTCAGCTTGCACTTCAGTATTATCTGATTGCATCCAGAGTCTAAATCAGTTCACGGATATGCAGTACTTGGTTTCTGAATCTCTGTTTAGGCATGGTATAAATTATCTGAAGTCTACATAATAGTGTATAAATAGTGTGATTGGTAGGGTCAGTTCTTTCTTTTACACAGCTGTAACGTCCTTCTTCCTGAATCATTTGTTTCTCTGATCAAAACTTCCTACTGTATTTCCAGTTTATACCATACATTCAGAGTTCTGTTCATTTTTCCTACGAGGGCTGTCTGAGAAGTTCTCAGCCTCGACCATAAATGGCAGCACTACCCATGTGATTTTTTCCGTGCAAGTTGGTGCATGTGCCAGACATGCCTGCAAGAAATTGCAATTCATTCTATGTTGTAGTTTGGTCTCTACAGTTGTTTGATGCAGGCGCGGTGCAGAGTTTTACCAGAGATGGAAAAAATCGAGTATTGTGCAGTTATAAAATTCTGTGTAAAAGAAGGTTTAATGCCATCCAAGATCCAAGGAAGATTTTTAAAAGTGTATGGGGACTCTTCTCCTTCATATTCGACAGTTAAGAAATGGGCTGCTGAGTTCAAACGTGGCTGTAGCAGTGTCGAAGATGATGAACGCAAATGACGTCCGAAAAGTGACACAACTCTAGAAATCATCCAGAAAGTGCATGATATGGCTTTGGATGATGGACGAATGAAAGTGCGTGAGATTGCTGAGACCGTAGGGATATCATAAGAACATGTGGGATACATTTTTCATGAAGTATTGCATATGAAGAAGCTTTGTGCAAGATGGGTGCCGCATTTGCTCACTGTTGATCAAAAGCACATCTGCATGAGACTTTCTGAACAGTGTTTGGAGCATTTCAGCAAAGATAAAACTGATTTTGTGCGTCGATTCATAACTGTGGATGGGACATGGGTTCACCACTACACGGCAGAATCAAAATTGCAGTCAAAGCAGAGGGCAGAAGCTGGTTGTTCAGGTCCAAAGAAGGCCAAGTCGATTCCAACGGCAGAGAAGGTGATGGCATCAGTTTTTGGGATGCTAAAGTTGTTTTGTTCATTGATTACCTTGAAAAGTGTAAAACAATAACTGGACAAGGCTATTCCGATCTTTTAGACATTCTAGATGAAAAAATTCGTGAGAAAAGACCCATTTTGAGGAAGAAGAAAATCATATTTCATCAGGACAATGCACCTGTCCACAAGAGTCTTTTAGCAATGGGAAAATTAAGAGATCTGCACTATGACGTGTTGCACCATCCACCTGATTCCCCAGATTTGGCTCCCTCCGACTTCTATCTAATCCCAAAACTCAAAAACTTTCTTGCTGGTCAGCATTTTTCTTCAAATGAAGAGGTGATTGCAGCTATAGATGGATATTTTGCAGGCCTTTGAGAAAGCCACTTCAGGGATGGTATAATGAACTTGGAACATCGTTGGACTAAGCGTATCAGTGTTTAGGGAGACTATACTGACCAACAAAAATGATTTGGTAAATATCAAATTCGTTTTATATATTTAGGCTTAGAATTTTTCAGACCGCCTTCGTACTATCTTTCCCCAAACTATCCTTTCATTACATAACTTACCATTTCATCATGCCATCTGTTTTAAAACTTATATCTTTTCATAACAGTTGTAATTTTGTATCCACCATTATCTGCAACCTTCTCAAATCTGTAGTGTCCTACAACTTAACAACATATTCCCAGTAACATTTAGACCAATGTTTAGTGTTTCTTCATTGTCGGTGATATTGTTGGTCAACATGTATGTTGATGAATGGTTGCTGCTATTAATTCCCTTTGAATCATCCCCACTGCAATGCTGTTTCTGAAGTCTGCTGAATTCTCTTCTCACCAACCGCCTCACAACTCTATTCTGTAGTTCGAGGCCTCAAAGTATTTTTTAATTTTTTATTTGTGGATCAAATACTTCAAGCTGCAATTTTAATAGTTCACTGAACTGAAAGACCTCTCTAAAAGTACTGGAGAATGTAGGTAATGCCATCAGGGAAAACCCTGACATTCACCTCCACGTGGTAGAGAGGTGGCAACGTTTGCCTGTGTATCTACATACGGTAGGTAAACGGCCAAGGAATGAAGGGACTGCATATCCCCTGGGATAAGGAGACCCCATCCTCCCGGTAGTGGAAGGTAGGGCACTCTCTCGCCCTCGGAGTGAGAAATCGCTCCAGAAGGCGGATGAGCCACAAGTAGGCCAAAAACATGAGGATGCAGAAAGCAACGAAAAACTACTCCACTAAACATCCATTGGATTCTCTTGTAACACATCATAGCTGCGTTCAAAACTTAATGTCCCAGTGTTTCAAGTCCCCCATTCGGATCTCTGGTGTGGGGGGGGGGGGGACAATATTGGACACCACTGTGAGAAGGAAATATTTATTTAACATCTACTCAGAGTATATTCTTAGGGAGGCGTTGAGCGATATTGAGATGGGAGTGCTGTTGAATGGAAACTGGATAAACAACATTTGTTATGCAGATGACATAGTCACATTGCAGACAGTCAGGAAAGTTTACAGTACCTTATACACAGAGTGTCACAAATCAGTCACGAATACGGAGTTGACATTAATTTAAATATGACGAAAGTAATGGTCATTGGCAAAAACAACAACTGCCAATGCAATATTATGAGTAACCAGAAGACCATTGAATGTGTATCAAGGTATCCCGTATCCTGGCACCACAGTAAACAGCCAATGGGATCCATCTGATGAAGTAAAGTCACATATTGGTAAAGCCAGGACTACTTTCAATAAAATAAATAATCTTTTTAAAAGTCGTGATTTATCGATTACCATGAAGATGAGACTCCTGCGCTGCTATGTGTTCTCTGTCCTCCTGTACGGTGTTGAAACGTGGACATTATCAGAAACTATCAGTAAAAGGCTAGAAGCTTTTGAGATGTGGCTATATCGAAGAATGTTGAAAATACCACGGACAGACCACAACACAAATGCTGAAGTGCTTCGCAAAATAAAAAAAGATATGGAAATGCTGACCACCATAGAAACATGGAAGCTGCAATACCTTGGCCACATCACGAGGAATATGAGGAATATGAAATCCTGCAGTCTGTTCTCCAGGGGAAAATACCAGGAACGAGAAGTGCTGGTAGAAGAAGAACTTCCTGGCTGAAAAATCTGAGAACCTGGACCTCCAAGACAACTAGAGAGCCAACGCGAGCATCAGCCAGCCGAGACGGTTACAGATAGGGACGCTCACCTCCTCCAGCGGATCCTGGCGACGGGCACGGTGTCCAGCTCGTCCTTGAGCAGGTACTTGCGCACGCCGCGCACGTACGAGTAGAAGTAGCGGTCCCAGTCATAGCCCCGCAGGTCGAACGGCAGCAGCCTCTGGTCCTCGGGCGACAGCCGGCGCCACAGAGCCTTACAGCAGTCGTTGTGGAAGAACCACCAGTGCGTCGTGAAGTAGGAGATCACGTCCAGGAACCGGTGGATCTTCCTGTAGCCGCGCAGCAGTCTGTGGACATCAAACCGTCTCCAAATCCGCAACACACAGTGACAGCCGAGACATTCACAAGCTAGGGTGCGTTTCCACTCGAGAGTAACTACTGGCGACAAGCTCTCGGTAGCTTAACTCGACAGTGGACGAGCCTCTGAGAGTAGCTCGAGCTGACAGTAACCGACTACTCGCTAGTCGACACGTCGTGCCTGTGCTGTCCGATAGCATAACTCGCAGAATACGCACAGTGGTCGAAAGTCTGAGAACACAAGCTGAAAGCTATTAACAGGATGAGTAAAAATTGGTCATCAGAAGAAATAAAGGAAATAATTAAAATGTATGAAGGCAGAGAATTGCTGCGAAATATGAAACGTGTCGATCAGCGGAAAAGCATTAAAATACAAAATGTTTTGTATGAAATATGACAAAATTTTTCTTGGAGATGAAGTTCAAAGAAATCTCCACAATTTTTATTTTTTTATTTTCATGAATATCATTTTCTTTAATTATAGTAGAAATATTGTAATTACGGTAGGAACTTTAAACTAGAGAAAGCTTTTATTAATTTTTCAACGTATCTCAAGAACTGTAAAAAGTTAAAAATAGAAAAGTGGAAGTGGGGCAGACGAAAATTACTAACGCAAATAGCCTTACTTCAATGCACAGAAGATTGTAATTCCGGAATTCACTGTCTTTCCAACACAATGTAATTGTGTAAGTTTAATATACTGGAAGCTTGAGTTGGAATTCCACCAAAATTATATAAAGATGATGTAATGAATACTTTTAATAAAAAAAAAAGAAATCGACATATTATGCAACAAGTAAAATTACCTTATGCAAAAAATTGAACAGTATCTGCATGTACTGATACGGATTTTCTCATTTTAGTGACCTGTTTGAAAATTGTGAATCTCACAGATTCTATGATGAACTCAACATCACAACTTATTAACCTACTAAAGTCCCTAAGCTTTTGCACATCTTAGATCTGTGATTCAGGTGTCAGCTTATAGTCGCGGGTAGTATTTATTTTATTAGTTTTAAGAAAGACCCAAGGTCGCAGGCGTAGCAGTCCTCACTGTGACAAAGTCAACCTTCACGCCTCGTTCACGAGAGAGGCAACTGCTTAGCACCTTATGTACATCACCAAACGGCGCGATATTCAGCCAATGGGAGAAGCGGATTACTCACTTTCAGAGCCGGGGACGATTCTCGGTGGCAGCGATGCCACCCCAGTCCACGATGTGAAATTACATAGACCAGACCTCATGTAGACCCAAATTGCCGTTTTAGGCAAATTCTATCATTCTCCCCTCCGCTGGCTCCGGAAGCAACTGCTACCACTTTAGATCCTATGATCCGCTATTTCACTATTGGAAAAGCCTCTGATTCGTGTACCCATCTTTGCTTCTGAATGCCAGGCAACAGTTTGTAATCCAGTAAACCAAAAATCTCGAGATCTGATTCTATGTGACGCTAGGTCTCTTGTTTGTTTTTATCCTAGCCAGGTACTTACAGGTGCCGACTGGAATCTTCAACCACAGCCGACGGTAACTAAGAGCTACGACGGAGCCACGAGTAGGAGTAAGCATCACAGCTAGCTTGGACAACACACAACAGTATGTCTGGCCCCAAAAACACTTCTCCTTTTATTCCAAGGCTTAACCCAACAGCTTTTCCTAGTCAGTTTTTCCTCTTTTTTTAATAGCAGCTAGTATGGCCAATGTTGACTTGACCTTTCTGTTGTGCGCCGCCATCTTGACTACTCTCTGCTGCTCTCCTGTGGACAGGGTTCAGAGAGTTGTCGCGAGAACTGTCCAGGTGAGCAACTCGTCGAGAGTAGAGCTACCCAAAGTACGATTGGGTGCCCAAAGAAGACAGGGATTATTTTTAAAAAGCTATATATTTTCAAACTTTTTACAAAGCAGCCTTATCCTCTTCAAAACACTCTCCTTTAAAACTAATACATTTGTCCCACCAGTGCTTCCACTGTTCGAAACATTTTCTGTAGTCATCTTTAGAAATGGCTGACAGCTCCTCCCTCGATTTTTTCTCGACCTCTTCAATGTTGTCAATCGGTGTCCTTTTATGCCCCTTTCCATGCATGGAAATAAGAAAAAATTGCACGGAGCCAGGTCAGGCGATTAAGCTGCGTGGGGCAGCGGAACCGTGACATTTAAACTGCCTAACAGAGACAGCTGTGTGTGCAGGTGCATTGTCGTGGTGGAAGAACCAGTCTCCTGTCTGCCACAAATCGGGTCTTTTTAGACGAACACTGTTGTGTGATCTTCTCCAAACTTCGAAATATAAGGTCTTATTGATGGTATGATGTGAGGGAATGAATTACGCCCTTGGCATCAAAAAACCAAATGAGCATTGTTTTGATATTTGATTTGACTTGACGAAATTTTTTTTGGACATGGTGACAATGGCGTCTTTCATTGGTTTGACTGTTGCTTTGTTTCTGGATCGTAACCATAGCACCATGACTCATCACCAGTAATGACCTTTGACAGAAAATCTGGATCAATTTCAAGCTGTTGTTTCAAGGTATGACATGTTTCAACTCGATGTTCTTTTTGGTTGTTAGTCTGAGCCCGAGGAACAAACTTGGCAGCAACCCTTTTCATTCCCAAATATTTGGTTAAAATTCGCTGAACCGAGCTCCAAGATAACCCACTAATCTCTGACAGTCGACGGTCTGATAGCACGAGCTCTCGAATTTTTTCAAGATTTTCGTCTATTCGGGCAGCTGATGGACGAGCTACACTCCGGAGGGAGTGGCTACTCTCAAGTGGAAGCGCGCGCTTAGCTTGGGCGGTGCGGCGAGGTGAGTGGGCACTGACTTGGGCTGTCCGGTGGTGACGAGCAGCACCGCGTCGATGATGAGCGCGGGCAGCAGGTGCACCAGCAGCTTGTAGAGCGCGAACAGCGCGCGGCTGGGCGTCAGGTGCAGCGAGTAGTACCACACGGAGCGCATCGTGGGGATCTCGAAGCCGTGCGAGCAGAAGCTGTGCATGTAGTCGCCGAACGTGACGGGCGCGTCCGTCGACGACACGTAGTTGTACACGGGCGGGTCGCCCTGCGGCGGCTTCTCCCTGCACAAGACAGGCCCCCACAGTTACAACTGCATGCGGTCACAACCACTAAATGAGGCTGGGAATTGCGTGAAAGGGTCACGATCATTGAGGCTTGGCCTGTGGAGGCTCAGCCAGGGGAGGCTTAGCCTGGGGAAGCTCAGCCTATAGACTCTTAGCCTGTGGAGGCTGTGCCTGTGCAGGCTTGGCCTCTGGAGGCTCATTTAGGGGGCTTACCCTACAGATGCTCAGCTTGTGGAGGCTCTGCCTGTAGATGCTGTGCCTGTGGAAACTCTGCCTTTGGAGACAGAAAGTAGAGATGGTGGGTTTAATGAAGACGTTGAGAAGGATGAATTGGAGCTAATAACAGGTCACAGAAGAAATATGGTTAACAGAATTAAGAAGCTAAATTGAAATTGTGGGGAGAAATTGTGGGGAGAAATTGTGGGGGAAATTGTGGGACGAAATAGCTTTCACCTCTTACCACTGTCAGATGGGGAAGAGCCTCCTGTAGAAGTAGGAGTAGGAAAGGTGCAGCAGGCCTATAGGAATCTAGGCATAGAAGGAAATGGTAGGATCTAAAAGATCTACTGCTAGGTAGTAGCCATGGAAGAGGTGTGGGTCCTCTTCTGCAGGATCAGTTGGGCATAGGCTACAGGACACAAGCTTTTTCAAACCCAGTGGAACATTACGACAGGTAATAGAGAATACAGGATCACTTTGTAGGGATTTCACTAAGGATGATAGAGAGGTGAGTCGAAGGTGTGGGCAATAGTAAAGATAGGAATAAAAGTTATAGTTTGTAGAGTGACCTGAGGAAGGTGGTGAAAGAGGCGGATCATACCAGGGTAGAATTCATGCAGGTTCAGTTGACCCACGCTGTGAGGTGGGTAGACGTGGAAACAGAGATGCTACTTGGAAGAGGCATTAGTTCTGTTTTGGGAGTTGAGCCTGTGAACACCACTAGTAGGTGGGGTTTTACTAGTTATAAATAGAAGGGAGGACGGAGTACTTTCTGAGTTGTTATCTAACACTGTAAAGGAGCCCACTTCCAGTTATGATGGGGTCAGGAATGTGTGTTGTTTATGTTAGAGGCTGCTGGTGAGGAGATAAAAATAAGTGATGATAATTTGCAGGATGTGGGGTGTAGCTAGCTACCTGTTGGTGCCGACGTCCCAGGCGGCGGCGATCATGCAGTTGACGGCCATGTCGCAGGGCACGATGTTGGCCATCATGTCTGCGTCGCAGTGCGCCACCTTGAGCAGCCCCACCGAGGCCGCCACGGCCACTCCCGTGGGGCCGTACACGTTGTCGATCCACCCCGGCAGCGGCTCCTTGTCCGTCGCCACCACTGCGGACAGAGAGCTATCGTCACACGATGCTACAACGACACTCAACACAGCCACCAGGCTCAGGTCCCTGCCTCCAGCCTCTGTACACCTTCGTCCAGCCCTGTCCTATTTTCTTGACTCTTGAACTTGTGACGAAACTGAGAGCATTACGCATATTTTGTAAGTTGGTAGATACACGTGAGATCGCAGATATGTTTACAATGTCTGTGGAGAGGATCGCGGAGTGATACAGGACACTACCGTCAAGCGGGTAGCGAGGTTACGCTGAGATGGTTGAGATCGGGAGTGTTTAATATGTGCAACGTAATAAGTCACTGTCGCGGGATTGTCGTCGTTACACTGAGCAAAATATCGAGTGGACAGTGAATCAGCTTTTTATGTACTGGTGGACACAGGATGGATGCTGGTTTTAAAGGACATGATCTGCTGTAGACTGATTTTGTGAACGTCTACGGTACTGCACAGTTTAAACTGTTTCATGAATGACAACGGGGCTACTACTCACTGTTTCCTACCTGTTTATACTCGAAACCTGCATTCTTTGGTGACGAAATCTAGACTCATAGTGTCTGATCGCTTGCTTTTGGATGATGTACTACAAGTGTAATAAAACTTTCGTGAACTGTGAATGTCGGCACGTCTGTGTGTGTTTTGATTTGCTTCATGCATATGTCCATTGACAGTGACTGATTTGCTTATCCATAAAGCGTAGCTAACCAGGCTGGCGACCTTCGAATCTTTTACTAAAATTAACAAGCAATAGGTGAAGGAACTGAAAGTTGTGGAAGCTCACAGGGCTTCAATACTGCTATAACTTCGTATTTAATTAAAGCCCCAAAAAGAACCACAAGAAAGTAACATGGCTTCCTGTGAAGTCAGTACTGAATGTACTTTGTATTTTCACAGCAGCGATTACATAACAAACTCTCCTCGGATACCTGTTGTTCCACTCGATTGCTAATCTTATAGCATCAAATATTTTTCTTGGAATTTTATGCTTTTAATGAGTCCATCCAATTTTAGTCTTAAGTTCTCATTAGTTTTCTGCAAATTTTCCTCTTTATCTGTGCACCTAACCTGATTTCTTATCCTGTCCATTCTTGTAAGCCTTATTCTGCAACAAAAAGAAAAAATATTTTAACTTGCCTGTCTGTTACTGAAGTCACTGGTTCAAATTGCTTCGTGTTCCATAGAAAACTGTATCCGGCAGTATTAATAAGCGGCTTCCAGGCATCACCAAGCCACAGACACAAGTCTCTGTTAACAATATGTTTATTAAGCCATATTACAATGGCTTCCCTACTGAATGAATCACGATAGAAAGAACACTCTGCCGGCACGTTCACATTGCCGGGGGAGAGGCACATAATCTAAAGCATTTACGAGAGAAAATCAGCTTAACAGAATTCCAGATGTTTGCAGCATCTCTCATTACTCCACAGGGGGACCGTGAATAACTAAGGTGTTTTTATTCTTCTAGATTTCAATCAAAGTTTTTATTTGCTTAACTTTTGTCTGGTATTGAGAGATTCCTTTCTTCAGTCCACGTCTTACCTGTTCTTAAAGAAGCTGTTCTTCTGAAGATAATCACACTCTTGGGAGTCTTATCAGTCTCTCGGGGTTCACTTGTGTCCTATCAGAATAGAAGGCTACTCCACTCTGGTGTGTAATATACTGTATCTAGTTGTGTGTATTTTACGTGACTACGTACAGTGGCGGATCCAGGGGATGGGGGAGGGGGCGGCTAGGGGCTCAAGACCCACCACAAGCATCTAGGTCCCCCCCCCCACTACATTGTAATATTGGGGGCCTTTTTTCAGTTCCACTTTTCTCTTAAGGGCGGCAATATTGCCATGAGATTATCTGTCGTTGACCCCTCCTATAAAGCCTACCCTCGCGCAAGCCCCCCCCCCCCCCAACCAAAATCCTTGCACCCCTAAACCAAAAATCTTGGATCCCACACTGGGTACGTGCTTCTTGTATTTATCTAGTGTCGTTCATTGTTTGCTCTGTTCTGATTTTTCAGTTAGAGGGTGTCCATTATTTACGTGAGAACTTTTTTCATTATTCTGGACCCCCCTTTTTGGTGAGATCTGGGGATCTGGGAACCACCTCCCCCCCCCAAAAGTGAGATTGGCCTCACATTTTTTTATACCTTTTTTTCAGCTCTATTGTGGGGTGGCAACCCAAAATAAAACGTTGACATGAGGTTTCTAACGAATTCCCACCCCCTTGGAAAGAATTGATGATATTTCGCCGGATTCCCCCCTCCCTGTATGTGCACACTTAATTAATGGCGCCCGCCTACAAGCTTGGTCTTGAGTTCTCTGATATGTGATTTTATTTCGGTGCTGCGTCCTTAGGTCTCTTACAGTATTCCAGATTCCGCTTTTTTCTTTTCGCAATGAACTCACCTGTAAGTTTAGAAATGCTTGTGAATAAATCTTTGGATAATATGTAGACAATTATAGCACTGAATAGACATTTGAGTGAAAATGGAAGACGTCCTGGCCTAGTAGTATCGTAACTAATAAATAGCATGATGGAAATTCAGATGATTAAGATTGGCAGGGAGAGAATGCGAGTACTGACCCATGGCTGGTCGGACGACGGCGACGGGCAGGTCTGAGAACTCATCCCTCACGAGCTGCTCGGCCACCGCCTTGGTGAACACGTACGTGTTGGGGTACTGCCCGATCACCCTGCAACACAACGTCCAGCAGGTGACTCAAAGAGCACTCATAGTCAAAAATACTAAAAATATTACATACGAGGTGTGTGATAAAAGTAATGAGATTGGTAACACTGCAAGCGATCTGGCAACGCTTGGAAAACAAAAAGATTTTACTACAATTAGTTCTCTTCTAAATGTGATAACACTCGTACACGTTGAAAAATTCTGTCCTGTCGCGAAGCCATGTAAAACAACACGGTTTTACTGTGTAAATAATCGTCTGTAGCAATGATAAAGAATTCAGTCACTTTCGTGATAAGAAGCCTTGAGCCACTGCTGTTGTTATAAATTATCATTAACAATTAGTCCTGTTATGGCTTGAGCTGTTTTACTGAATTTATTAATTAATGAAAATAATAATTGCTATACACTGATATTTTGACCAACCTAATGGAAGGTTTCGGACTTCGTTTAAAATTATTTTCTACAATGCGGTCGCCAAAGCTGATAGCCGACGTAATGTCAAGCAATTTATGAAACCTAGGTATAATTTAAACATTTAGTACTGTACAGGGTATTATACCACTGAACACAAACACAGTCGTTGAATGCTGTAGTAAGTTTATTCACACAGGTTTGATTTTAAAGAACACATATACGCCGACTACCAATGAAAATAATATTAATCCGAGATTGTAACACATCTTAGAATTTCGCATAACGAAATTAGTTGCTGTGATAGCAGGTTCAGTTGAAGTATATGGGACCACCCTTTTAAAGACATTTTTATAGTTAGTTTTTGATAATATTTCCCAGTAATATGTCCTAAATAAGTATTTGTTCAAGTATAAGCAGGAAATTCAATAGTTAAATTCATTTAAACAGCTGATCAGAAACTTAACCTCAGATTTGTATAGGTAGTGTTTGACTTTCATTTAGTTTCAATAAACCAAGATATTTCGTTAGTTTAAGAGATGTTTAGGTAGATATATAGCCAGTAGATAATTAGTTTTGTTATTAAAAGATCTTACTTAGAGTCTGAATATGTTTGAAAGTGATTTGCCGGTTTTGAATTTTATCACGTAATTTTTCCACTCTAAACACGAAGCATTTAGCTATCAGGAAAACAGTTAAGAAGTCAAGTGATAGAGATAAAGTATCGTAATTTCGGTTTAGATAACATATTAAAGTTTTAGAAAGATTCATGAAACCTAAAGATCGTTTTTGAATATAATTTGATATAGCCAGACATGTGATTTAGGTAAAAGTTCGATATTTCAGTCTTTTTCGGGGATTCATGAAAAGAAATTATATTCAGAGTAAAGTTTATTTAAAATTAAAGACTTCTGTAAAAGATTCATTTCAAAATATTAAAGCATTTTATAGTAATAAAATAAAATGGGTTTTGGCGCGAGTAAGCAATGATGCAATCGCTCGACATTCGCCGAGGGTGATATCTACAAAAATTCGTAATAAATCAGGGAATTAACTTAGAGATTCAAAATTTTTACAGTAATAGTTTTTCATTAGGGAAATTTGTTTAGAGGTATTTTCAAGTCAATATTCGAAATAGTTCAAGACATTAAATTTTGTTTTCGAGTTTGACCACTTTAAAAAATAGGTAAAATTCTTTATTTGATATCAGGTAATAGATGAGCAATAGGAGAATAGAATAAAATTTGTTTCAGCTCAATAGGAGCAATATTTCGGTAGTTATGGCAATCACATCTTTACGACTCTTTTCTGGCTAAACTATTAAAGTAACAACATTTTTTATAATAACTTAATTCGACGTTTGTAATAATATCTTGCTACTATCAAAATTTCAGAGAGCTAGGATTAATTTTACTGTCATGATCAAATTGGATTTCGCAACAGTTGTCAGAAACTGATCAGCTATCGCATCAAATCCTTGGGAAAGTCGAAACAAGGAAGTTCACACGGTCCGATCCTATAAATATATCCCCTCCACAGTCTAAGCGCGCCCATTCTAGAAGCAGCAGTTGGTCAATGTAGGCGCGTTATGTCGGGTGGCTAGCTCTGGGCTCGTGGCGCGGCAAACTTTTAGTTTGTTCAACATCAAGTAGAAATTTTGTCAGCTTAGGGAAGTTTTATTCTGAAGATTCATGTAATTGAGAAGTAATAGTAACGTGGGGTTTCGGTCGTGCTCGAGTGGTCAATCGAATCTGTAAAATTAAATTTGGAAAAGTTGTCTGAATGCCTATGCAGTACTTTAACTTTGTAATGTTTTGAAGAATATACTCATCATATCAGAAGTGAACTTTTATCATTGAACTTGAACCTTTTCCTTAGTTTCTGGTTAAAACTATGGTGGCGACTGTGTGAAGAACTTAGTACTGCAATTCATTAGGTTTGCACGATCAAAGTTAAGATGCAGTTTGTGTACCCACCCCAGTGCACATCTAAGTCTTACAAGATTACAGGTCCGCTCAAGTGAAAAGTACAATCACTTAGCGTAAATTCAGTTATTAGCGTGTTCACTGTTCGCACAACAATCACTGTTCTTTATCCACTTATTATACACTCACCAAATGTATTTTGTACGACTTGGTCTGTCTGAACGAGGCGTAAACGACAGTCGATATTCTGTTCCGGTGCGGAAGCGCGAATTAGGAATCAATTTTCACACGGGAGAATTCCATTACTCCACACTTATACGATATTCTCATTGCCGCGCTACCTTCTTCAGCGACAATCATACACCGACCATGGAGGAAGGAAATATATGGAGACGACGCAAGAGACCTTCACCACGTATTGAAGTGAAGCAGGGCGGAGGAGGAGTGGGGGGCATGGCCGGAGTGGAGGGGGCATGGCCGCTTCCATACAGACACGGGGAATATGTACAAAAACCTCAAGGGGACTCTAGGATAAAGGTGACGCCGCAATCTGGTGATGGATTATTATGTAACTCGATATGACAAATAAAAAATGAAGAATATTTTTTTTTGATATCCTGCTTAGTTTTCTAGATATTCTGTCCCAAATATGAAATCGTTTTGGTTGAAATTCAGAAGAAAAAATTGGTCAAAGTCAAATTTGATGATGGATTCTTATTTAAAAAGACGAGACAAATGAAAAATAAAGAATAAAAATTTTCGATATCTCACCTAGTTCTAGAGATATACTGTATCAAAAGTGAGGTGTCTTGAGTTGAAATGGAGAAGAAAAATTTCGCAAAAGTCAAATTTAATGATCGATTCTTATGTAACAAGACGAGACAAATCGAAAATAAATAATAAAATTTTTCGATATCTTGCTTAGTTTTCGGGATATACTGGGAACATCGCAATTGTTTGGAAGCGCAATATCGCCGCTGCCGCCACTGCGCATGCGCGAGCCTGCTTCACCAATTTAACGTCACTTCTCTTCCATATATTTCCTTCCTCCATGACACCGATTGCTCCTACCATGGCTCCTACTTACAGAGAGTACTCATGATAGATATGGATTATCGACATCTTTGACATAATGAAATTTGACAGTTAGTAAACTTATCGCTCTATAATGTTACACGCTGTATCTACCAGTCTGTGCTAAACTGGTTTGTTCATTCCTTCCACATGCTCAGTACAAGTTTCAACTCCGTTTAGCCAACACATTATGACATTGCTATCAGTGAAGTTGTATCTTTGTTGTGTGTTACATCGGAATTTAGAGCAATGTTGTGCAATCAAGTTTTGTGTTAAATTTGGGGAATCCGCGAGTGTGACCTTTGAAAATTTGATTCAGGCCTATGGGGAACATTGCTTATCAAGAGCACAATTATTCCGCAGGCACAAATCATTTTTGGAAGGCCGAAAGCACATAGAAGATCAACAACGATCAGGGAGACCTTCAACTTTAAAAACTGACGAAAACGTTGAGTGTGTGAGGGCTCTTGTGATATTAGACTGTCGTTTGACAATAATAGTTAAAATTGATGGTAAAGAAAACAGCAACCAGTCACATTTGTAAATATGTTTATTACACCATTACCGGTTTCGGGCAAAGTTGCCCATCATCAGATGGTTTGTATTAACTTCACATCTGCAGATGCAAATTACAGCGCATTTGTGCATCATTCAATACTGCAGGAAGGATGCTCATACCGGTGGTGAGGCACAGTTTCAGAAGTAACATTTTAATAAACACGAGCACGCTGTAATTTTGCCTTTGCATTAACAGGTAAACATAAACGTGGGCGTTGATCTTCTTGAGAGGATTGACAATGACCAATATTTGAGTTTGATCCTGTAACAAAGCGGCAAAAACTGTGGAATTAGCAACTCTAAGACCAAACAATGCTGATTTGGTTTTTTGACAATAGGGGAATCGTGCATAAAGAATTTGTTCCTCCAGAGAAACTGTCAACGAACTGTTTTACAAAGGTGCCCTTGAAAGGCTCAGGAAAAGAGTGATTCGTATGAGACCAGACATTGCAGACAAGTGGATGCTTCATCATGACAATACCTCGTGTAACACGACTTTTTCCGTTATTGTATTTTTGATCTCAAAACACATTCCTATTGTTCCTCAACCTCCATATTCACTTGAATTAAGTACTTGTGACTTTTCCCGCAGTTGAAACATCTTTAATGGACGTAATTTTGGAACTCTGGAGAACATTCAAAAAATTGTGACTGACCAGTTAACAGCGCTACCAGTTGAAGCCTCCCAGCACTGTTACCAAGAGTGGAAACAATGACTCCGCCGGTGTATAGCTGCCAAACGTATTTTGGAGGGTATAATATATATATATTTTTTTTAACAAAGACTTTGGTAAGTAAAAAAATCAATCTTATTACTTTTATCACACACCTTATAAAAACAAATTAAGTAATTTCTTTGCCGTATTGGCAGCAGTTCACGGGAGCGTAACGCTCTAAGTGAGAGTGGTGGACTGGAAGGTGTGCGTGTGGTACGTACAGGCGGGTGATGTCATCGACGTTGGTCTGCTTGCTGGCTTCGAGGGCGTCGCAGAGCTCCATCAGCTTGGGCGGTGACAGGGGCGCGTCGTAGAAGCACTCGCCGACGTCGGAGCGCACGCACTGGGAGTACGCCGTTGACGTGTGCACCACGGCCTGTCAACACACAAGAAATGATTTCTCCAAATAGAAATAGCATATGGTAATGTTAGATGGGACAAGTTGTTGAAAATATTAGAGATGTCAGGTCCTAAATACCAAGATAAACGAATACTTTAAAGACTATATAAGAATCTAGTGCCTATAATAAAAGTAGAGAATTATGAGAGACATGGATTGTTTAAAAAACGATGTGAGACAAAGTTGTAGTCTATCATACTAGCATGTATAATTTATTGTAGATGTAGATCATGTAACACTCTCAAATTACATATCATGATAGCTTCTTCCTGGATAAAATATTCCGGAGGTAAAATAGTCCCCCAATCGAGTCTCCGGGTGGGGACTGCTCAGGGAGGAGTCATCAGAATGCATAGAAACATTCTACGAGTCGGAGCGTGGAATGTTAGAAGTCTGAATAGGAAAGGCAGGTTAGAAAACTTTAAAAGGGAGATAGAACAACTTAAGTTAGATGCTGGGATTAGTGAGATTAAATGGAAGGACACACAGGATTTCTGGTCTGGGTAAAATAGCAGAAGCAACGTGCCACACTCGGGTCAGTGTGATGTCGGTCTTGAGACGCTATGATCGGCCACAGATGAACTCTGCTGTGAGGCGAGTGAATCTGGAACTGGAACGGTATCTTACGTCTGATGTTGGCTCTGGCATGGGCTTGGTACCTGTAGATGCTATTGATAGGTGGGATTATACTAGGCATGGCCTACACCTCAATAGTAGAGGGAAGGGGGTTCTTTCAGATCTCATAGCAAAACAATAAATTGGGGCCACAAATTCACATGAAAAGATTCCTGTTGTTAATTGTGTTAATGTAGCTCCTTTTTTAGATTTGGATCATCTATTAGGCAGAGAGTTTTAACAGAAATCGGTTTAAAGAGTAACGAGTTTTCAGATACCAAAATTAAAAATAATGTAGGGATTAATTTAATACATCAGAATATCAGAGGGTTATCAAACAAAATATAACACCATATAAATACAGGAATAGGTATGTCAAATATAACTGACTTTAATTTAGCTTCTCAATATTGTAGAACAAACTTGGAGAAAGGATGAATTGTCACTTTTGTTAGAAATGGTTATAGTTTTGAGGATATAAGCATTAGCAAGTATTGATCAACATTTTGAAGCTTGTGCTACATGGCTAAATTTCAATAATGAAATTTTCATAATAGTAACAGTATACTGAGCAACATCAGGAAACGTTTCTATTTTTATGAACCAATTTGAACTCTTATTCACATTTTTAAGCAGAAAAGAAGTTAACATAGACGTATGTGGTGATTTTAATGTAGCTTTTCGAAATAACTTATCCTGTAAAGTCATGTTAGAATCATTAGTCAGTTCATTCAATTTAACTCAGGTAGATAATTTTCAAACTAGAATAATGAATAACAGTCACTCAGCTATAGACAATGTTTTCCTAGATACCTCAAAATTCAGTTATACCATCCAGCCAGCGATCAATGGACTTTCGGATCACGATGCCCAGTTATTAACCATCAACACTTCAATAGGAACTAGCACTAAGAGTAATGTCTTTAAACTTCAGCGTTTAATAAATGATGAGTCAGTTACTTGTTTTAGAAAGTGCCTCAATACCAAAAACTGGGAACAGGTTTACAGTGCATATGGTATGGATAAATACAACATTTTTTGTAGCATGGTATTAAATTATTTTGAAAGATGCTTCCCCTTGATAAAGTGTTGTGCTTCTTTAAAAGAACAAAAACCATGAATAACTATTGGCATTAGAACATCATGCATTAATAAAAGGAAGTTGTATATTGCCTCTAGGAAAAGTGAGAATGCTAACATTAAAATACATTATAAACAGTACTGCAAAATAGTGAAAAGGTTATTAAAGAATCTAAAAGTACAAACATAAAATTCATAATTCTTAAAATAAAATTAAGACAATATGGGACATTGTAAAAAAGGAAACAGGTAAAAGTAATCAAACAAATAAAGATGTTTTTATCAAAGAAAATTCAGTAGAATCTTATTTTTCAATTGCTGATATATTTAATAAACATTTTTTTATCTGTTGCTGATAAATTGACTGCTAATTGCTCAGTGACACACAGTATGAATTTTGTCAAAACAGCCTTCCAAGAAAAATTTATCTGTAAATTTAGCTACTCCAGAAGAAATAAGAAAAAATATCAGGTCCCTTAAGAGCAAATACTCCTGTGGTTATGAGGGGATTTCAAGCAGATTAATTAAATTGTGCTCCACAGAATTAAGTAATATACCACATTACCCATTTAATATATCTTTAGTTGAAGGTACTATTCAGAAAGGCTTAAGTATGCCGTAGTTAAACCACTCTATAAAAAGGGATACGGTATAAGTCAGCTGTTTCAAATTACAAACCAATTTCATTACTAACAGCCTTCAAAGTTTTTGAGAAAGCAATGAGCAATAGAGTTTATGAACACCTTAAAAATAATAATATTCTAACTAAATCACAATTTGGTTTTCAAAAGGGTCATTCAACAGAACAAGCTATATTTTAATTTAATTTAATTTAATTGCAATGGAGCACAGGCTCCGGTGGCAATTTCCCTACACACCCATCTTCCCCCTATCCTGCACCCACCTACATTTGCCCGCTACAAATTTTATCTTTAAATTCTTTCAAAGTTTTCGGTAAATTATTCATCATTTCTCTTGGTAACTCATTCCAATCCCTGACACCCTTACCTAAAAAAGAGAATCTTCCTACACCCTTGTGCCTGAAATCAAGTGCCAGCTTGTGGTCATGGTCATCTTTTCCCTTCCATGCACTACTTTTCATACCTATTGCAATATCTTTCCATGCCTCATCGCCAGTATATGCCCTGTACACTCCCAAGACCCTCCTCATTCTCCTCCTGTCTTGCAATGAATCCCATTCCAGCTCCTTTATCATATCCGTCACTGATTGCATTCTGCGATAATTTCCAGAAACAAATCTAGCAGCCCTTTTTTGTGCCCTCTCCAACTCCTGTATTTGATACATAAAATGAGGGTCCCATACTACACTACCATATTCGAGCAATGGTCTGACCAAAGTTTTGTAACCCAATTCCTTGACTTCTCTCATACATCCCCTCATCACTCTCTCCAACAAGAGCAGAACTTTGAAACCTTTTTCTACCACCTGTCCTATGTGTCCTGCCCAGTTAAGTTTGTTATCAAAAGTAATTCCAAGATATTTACATTTCAAGTCTTCAGCAAGCAATTCTTTCTGCATTCACTGACAATATTTTAGGAGGAATAAATGATAAATTAATTCAGTGAGAATTTTTTGTGACTTATCTAAGACATTTGACTGTGTAGATCATAAAATTCTGATACAGAAATTTAATTATTATGGTATAGATGTCATTGTTAATAAATTGCTTAGTTCTTACCTTCAAAATAGAAAACAGAAAGTGTCAATGAAGAATTTTAAGGCTGCCTGAAGAGGTCCACTGTTTTCTGAGTGGAAATTTAATTTAATTTAATTGCAATAGAGCACAGGCACAGATGTGGAGTACCTCAGGGTTCTATATTTGGGCCAATATTGTTTTTAATATATATAAACGATCTACCCTGTGTTTCTTCTAAAAACTCAAAATTTGTCGAATTTGCAGATGACACAAACATAGGAATTAAAAATACTCCAGATTTATCTACAGAATATATTTCAAATTATGTCTTTGAACTTACTGATAAAAGGTTTACAGCTAATGGCTTGTCTTTAAACTTTGATAAAATTCAATACATGCATTTCAATACATTTCACAGATTAAAAACAGATATAGACATAAAATTTGCAGGCCAGTCGATTCAAGAGGTAGAGTGTGTGAAATTTCTAGGTTTGTATATTGATCAAAATTTAAATTGTAAGGTACATGTTTCTGACTGACAAAAGCGATTAGGTGGAGCCACATTTGCAATTCGTACAGTTTCAGCTTTAGGTGATCTCCGTATGAGGCAGCTAGTTTATTTTGCTTATTTTCACTCCTTATTGTCATATGCAATAATGTTCTGGGGCAATTCTACCCATAGAGACAAAGTGTTCAGAGCCCAAAAGTGAGTAATAAGAATTATGTGTGGGGTTAGCAATAGAACTTCATGTAGAGAGCTGTTCAAGAAGTTAGGGATTTTAATATTGGCGGCTAAGTATATATACACCTTAAAGTCCTTTGTAGTCACAAATTATACTTTGTTTGAAACAAATAGTAAAATAGACAATTCTGGCACTAGAATTAAAAATGATCTTCACAAGACTTACAAGTCATTGTCATTTGTTCAAAAAGGGGTCTGATATTTAGGGATACATGTCTTCAATAAGCTCCCAACACATATTAAATGTCTAGCAGATGATAAGAATAAATTTAGGAAAAAATTGAAAGAATTTTTAATTGACAACTCCTTCTACTCTGTCGAAGAATTTATTTCTAAGGTATCTACTAATTAACTGCCAGTAGCCTGTGTAAATGTTGTTTACATAATTAATTTACCATGTATGCCATGAATGTACATCTCCTGGTGTATGTTTTATTCTGTTATCCAACTGTTTATCTGTAAATTGACACAACCTGCAGACCCAGTCTCTTATATTGGGATGAGTGGAAATTGAATGTATTGTAATGTATTGGGAGCACAGGATAATTAGCACACAAGTTGTCAATGGAGTCACTGGTGTAGGATTTGGAATCAATAAGAGAGTGGGGAAACAGGTGAGTTATTATGAACAGTATAGTGACAGGAAAATTTTGATGAGGTTAGAAACTAAGCCCATCCCAACCATGTTAGTACAAGTGTATATGCCAACATCACAGGAAGATGAGGAAGAAATAGAGAAAATATACACTGAAATTGAAGGAATTAATCCAATATATGAAGGGGAGGAAAATCTAATAATTATGGGAAATTGGAATGCAATGAAGGAAGAAGGAAAAGAGGGTAATACTATAAGTAGTTTTGGTCTAGGAGAAAGAAATGAGCGAGGAAGCAGGTTGTTAGAATTATGTGAAAGATATAAGCTAGTAGTGGCAAACACACAGTTTAAAAACCATGCAAGAAGGATATACATCTGGAAACATCCTGCGGATGCAGGCAGATATCAGCTAGATTATATCATGGTCAAACAGAGATTCAGGAATCAAGTTCTAGACTGTAAAGCATACCCAGGAGCAGACATAGACTCTGACCATTATTTGATAGTAATGAAGTGCAGGCTGAAATTCAAGTGAATAAGGAAGCAGTATAAGCAGAACAGACTGGAAGTGAATAAACTGAAACAATCTAGCACCAGAGAAAGATTTTCAGAAATGGCAGACTTTGGTCTAAGGAGTAACTCTGAAAGAAGCTCAACCGAGGATTAATGGAATTCATTAAAGACCGAAATAATGAAAGCCGGTAAAGTAATATTAGGATTTAGGGAACAAACTGCCCGAAAACCTTGGATCACAGAAGAAATTTTGAAGCTGATGGATCAGAGGAGAAGATACAAAAATGCTCAGGATGAAGCAGGAAGAGAGAAATACAGGAAATTTAGAAATCAAATAAATAGGAAATGCAAAAAAGCAAAAGAAAAATGGCTATAAGAAAAGTGTGAAGAAGTAGAAAAGGAAATGGTAATGAACATGTTGCATATAGAAAGATCAAACAGAATTTTGGAGAAATTAAGAAAGGAGGTGTGAACATTAGAGCTCTCAATGGAAATCCTCTTTTAAGCTCAGAAGATAGAGCTAACCGTCGGATGGAATACATTGAGAAACTGTATGATGGGGACGACTTGAACCATATTGTAATAGAAAAGGAAGGCGATGTTGACATTGATAACTTAGGAGATCCTGTTTTGAGGACAGAATTTAATAAAGCTCTGAATGACTTGAAAGCAAATAAGGCAGTTGGAATTGATGAGATCCCTGCAGAACTTCTTAAATCCCTAGGAGAAGAAGGAGTCGAAAGATTATTCAAACTGATATCAAAAAGTTATGAAATGGGAGAAATTCCAACTGATGTTACTAAAAATATCATCTTCACACTTCCAAAGAAAGCACAAGTCTACAAATGTGAGAATTATCGCACCATTAGTCTAACATCACATGCTTCAAAATTACTGACCAGAATAATATACAGAAGGATGGAAATGGTAGCAGAAGAGATAGTAGGTGAAGATCAGTTTGGGTTTAGGAAAAATCGCGGTACAAGGGAAGCAATTCTGGCTTTAAGATTGATTAATACTTGAAGGACGGACCAAGAAAAACAAAGATACTTTTATGGCATTTGTTGATTTAGAAAAATCTTTGGTAATGTTAGGTGGGACAAGATGTTCAAAATTTTAAAGAAGTCAGGTCTAAATATCGAGATAGAAGAATACTTTATAAGCTATATAAGTATCAAGTGGCTATAATAAAAGTAAAGAATCATGAGAGACATGCATCAGTTAAAAAGGGTGTGAGACAAGGTTGTAATCTATCCCCGTTAATATTCAACTTGTATGTAGAAGAAACAATAAAGAAAGTAAAAAAAAAAATTCCATGTGACATAAGTGTTCAGGAAGAAAAAATCAGTATGCTATGATTTGCTGATGACATTGTCTTGTTAGCAGAGAGGGCTGAGGATATTAAGAAGTTACTGAATGGCATGAACAAAATACTGAGGGAAGATTTTGGACTGAATATAAATCAAAGCAAGACAAAACTGATTAAATGTAGCAGAAATGATACCAATACTAATAGATTAAATATAAAAATAGGATCAGATGCAATAGGAGAAGTAAGTGAATTCTGCTTCTTGGGAAGCAAAATTACAACTGATGGCCTAAGCAGGAATGATGTTAAAAGCAGAATAGCACTAGCAAAAAGAGCCTTCCCGAAAAAAGAGAAACATTTTAGTTTCAAATATTGATCTAAGAATTAGAAAGAACTTTTTAAAACTCTATGTGTGGAGCACAGCACATTATGGTAGTGAAACATGGACTTTAAGAATATCAGAAAGAAGGAAAATTGAACATTTGAAATGTGTTGTTACAGAAGAATACCGAAAATTAAGTGGAGAGACAAAGTACGAAAAGCACGAGTTTTTGAAGTGATGGGTGAGAAAAGAATTTGTGGAAGAAGCTTACAGAAAGAAAACACAGGCCGGAAGGCCATATTTCGAGACATGCAGGATTGGTTAATAAGTTAGTGGAGGAAACAGTCGAACGTAAGAACTGTAGAGGAAGACGGTGATTAGAATATATGAAGCAGATAAATGAGGACTTGGGTTGTAAGGGATATGTAGAGATGAAGAGGTTAGCACAGGATAGGAAGGGATGGAGGATTGCATCAAACCAGTCGAAAGACTGACGACAGCAAAAAAAAAAACTCTTACTCTCCTATCCTGTCTTCCTGATTTTCTCCTCTCTGTTCTAGTACTTAGCTCCATGACCAATAGCCGGTGATCACTATCCAGTGCCTCTGATGGTATTACCTTCACATCTGCCTCATTCTTCTTCAATTCACCATTAAATATTAAGTAGTCCACAACTGACTTCCTCTGCCAATCACTACTATACCAGGTTACCTGGTGGCTCTTGCTTTTTGTACCAGGAATTTCCTGTTTTCAATCCATTTCTTTTGCAGAGATCCAGCAGCTTTTCCCCTTCTTCATTTTTGCCACCCCATCCTTCTGTCTCTATTACTTCCTCATACCTCTGTCTTTCTGTGCCTACATGGGCTGTTTGGTCTCCCATAATTATAAAATTTAACTGTCCCTGCAACTCCTGCTCAAACTCCTCCTTCTCTTGGATTGGACAGCCTACTTGTAGGGCGTATACTTGCAGTACATCCAGGATTCTTCATTTGACCGCTATCTTAATCTTCACCATTCTGTCACTAATCTCTTCCACTTCCTCTTTCAGCCCCTCTCTCACAACTACCCCTACTCAATTTCTTCTCCCTTCCTAATTTCCATTCCAGTGCAGTTGGAAACAATTTCTCAGTTCCCTCCTGCCCTTTCCTTTACACTTTCACTCACTCAACCCCAGAGTATCCAGCTTCCTTCTCTCCAGACTCACTTATATAAAATTTCAAGGTCAGGTATGATATTGCATTGCACAATCCTTAATACATCTGTAGTTATATTGTCAACACCACTCAGTTTGCATTTATTTATTTTTTTTAGTTTTTTTACTTCCTGAGTTCCTTCATAGCTTCTTGAGAATCTATTTCAAATTTTGTAGTTTCCACATTTATACTTACAGGGAGACTCTCCTCTGATTCATTCCCTCCCATCACAGGATGATTGTCCCTAGCTGTATCATTAAATCATCACTCAATAATGTTTTAAATTATGTTTGGATACTGGCTGCTTACCAGAGGACTGGAGAAGGGTGATAATAGTACCAATACATAGAGGAGGGGGGGGGGGGGGAGAAAATATAGTCGAAATTTATAGACCAACCAGTTTAAACATCAGTGATAGGTAAATTAAGGAAGGGATTGATAAGCAAGGAACAACATGGGCTTAGAGCTGCAAGTAGCACTACAGATCTAATATTATCATTGAGGATGCTGGAAGAAAAAACATTGGGAAAGAGAATAAATCCTAATATTTGTTTTTATTGACCTTAAAAAGTCGTACAATAATGTTCCTAGTACAACTATCTGCAAAAGTCTAATACAACTTAAAATACCAGAGTGTGTCATTAGAAAGATCCAGATGCTGTATATTAACTGCATGAGCTGCATCAATGTTGGGGATGGTTTAGTACAACCAAAGGAGTACAACAAGCAAGTACCCTTTCCACTCTTCTATTACTAGTAGTGATGAATATCATCTTAAAAGAACTAAAGAGAGCAATCATTAGAGATGTTTGTGGGTCATTTGGCAGTATGGGATGAAACTGAAGAAGGAATACAAAACAAGCTGAACATTTGGAATAATAAGTTTGAAGAATATGGAATGAAATTGAACCCAACAAAAACTGTAGCACTAAAAAAAAAAACCAAAAGAATAGAGACTGGCATATAAAATTATGAGACCACCAGGTTGAAGTTGCTGACCAGTTCAGCTACATGGAGAGTGTAATTGCTAGTAATGACAGAGGCAAGTTAGGAATAACTAATAGAGTACCCAAAGGAGCCAACGTATACAGTGCCGCGCGGGAGCTTACTATGGGACGTGAAGGTCCCCGGCAAAACAAAAATCACCTCGTAAC
Organism: Vandiemenella viatica; assembly: GCA_031002005.1. NCBI lineage: Eukaryota > Metazoa > Arthropoda > Insecta > Orthoptera > Morabidae > Vandiemenella > Vandiemenella viatica. Next base: position 198,418,027 of record CM061914.1, on the reverse strand, counting down.
AAATCATATCTCATTCCTATTCTCACATATGCTTTGGAAACCTGCACATAAACATCAAGGGACCTTAGCAAGATCTAAGCCCGTGAAATGAAGTTTCTTGGAACTGTCCTTCGGAAAACAAAAATGATGATATTAGATCAAATCTAGAGTTAAAGTAATCCATGGAAGAGAGACTTAGGTCATCAAGACTTAAGTGGTTTGAGCATGCTAAGACAGTGAATGCTACAAGACTGCCAAAAACTTATTTGAAAAAACAGGATAGTGGGAAAAAGACCAGTGGGAAGAAAAAGAAGAAGATGAAGGAGGACATAGAGAGAAGAGGCTGGAACTGGGAATCTATTATGGAAAGGGAACATTTTCTGGATAGGAGACAGTGGAAGACGATTGTCTATAACCACCAGGACAGAAACACAGCAAGGCTCATAAATTACACCAGGAAACTGGATATGGTCCCCAGTGATAATGCACCCACATCAGACATATATGTGAGGAGTGGCGTAAGGGGTTTTCAAGTTAGCAAGATCGCTTTATGAAGGATATTCATGCAAATCTCAGTTAGTAGGATATATGCAAGATATTTTAGATGAAATAGACAGGGAAGGCCAAATGGATAGTGTAGCACTAGATCTTTCAATGGCTTTTGACAGAGTGAGCCATAAAATGGAAGTAAATAAGGTAAAAACTATTGGAGTGGATGATAAAGTGGTTTGGTGGGTAGAAGAATTTTTAAAAGGTAAAGAAAAAGGATAGGAAATGCGGTATCAAAAGAAGTGGAGGTGAAAATGGGATTATCACAAGCTAGAGTATTAGGAATATTGCTATTCATTATTCTAATGATTGATTATACTGATCCTTTACAATCAGAAATTAGGTTATTTGCAAATGACATAATACTATATAATACAATGAAAACAGTATATGACTGTAAAGAGTTGCAGGGTGATGCAGACAGGATATTTAGCATGGAATGAAGATAAATTCAAAGAACAGCCCACTTACTAGATACACTGATAAAAAAACTAAAGGTTAAATATGATTATAAGATGGGGAAAAATTGTGCGTTGAAGACCTGAAAAGTAAATATCTTGGCATTACATTTGATAACAAGCTTAGCTGGGCAGAACACATTGAACAGGTGGTAGGAAAAGGTTTCAAAGTTCTGCACTTGTTGGGGAGATTGATGAGGGGATGTACCTGAAAAGATAAGGAATTGGGTTACAAAACTTTGGTCAGACCACTGCTGGAATATGGTGGTGTAGTTTGGGACCCACATTTTAGGTATCAAATACTGGAGTTGGAGAAGGTGCAAAGAAGGGCTGCTAGATTTGTCTTTGGAAATTACCCCAAAACACAATCAGTAACTAATATGATAAAGGAGCTGGAGTGGGATTCATTGGAGGATAGAAGGAGGGTGAAAAGAGTCATGGGAGTGTACAGGGCATATATTGGTGATGAAGCATGGAAAGATATTGATGGGAGAGTTAAGAGTTTCATGGAAGCGTAAAGATGACCATTATCTCAAGCTGGCACTTAATTTCAGGCACAAGGATGTGCGAAATTTTCTTTCGTAGGGGACGGTGTAAGGGATTTGTAGAAATTACTAAGAGAAATGATGAATAATTTAGCAATGACACTGAAAGAATTTAATCCTCAAATTAGTAGATGGAAAATGTAGGTGGGAACAGGAAAGGAGGAAGGTAAGTGTGTAGAGAGATAGCCACCAGAACATGCACTCCATCTCAATTATAAAAAATTAAATTAAAATATTCAAAATGTATAATCTCTCCTGGTTCCACACCAAAGTGTATTATGCTTCATTTAAAAACTAAGGTTTTTTTTGAGTTTCTATTTGTCTAAGTTCTGGTTCAACATGTTTGGCATATTATGAAATCAGAAATTTACTGCAAGTGTTGGCATTGATTGTTTTACAATCAGAAGTGATGTTGTAATTTCCCTGTTTGATTTATATAGAAAATCCCGTTGATTGAGTCTCTTGATAAATTATGTTTTGCTGACTACAGCATCAATTTGCTCAGAATTTTTATGTGCCCTTAGATCTTTGGCTTATGTTAGCTGCAATGTGATACTATAAAATTACCAGTTGACGTTAAGCTACAGGTGTACTTAGCTTAAGCCAGTTGCCAGGAGGAAAATGCATCAAACAAAGTGGTATCACCAGCGACAGCTTGTTTTAAGTTAAACCTGATCTATGCTGTTAGCCACACTGCAGCATTATTATAACCAGTCAGTCATTTTGGATTTTGCTGAGCCTTAAGATATTGGTTACCACATTACATTGTAATGTAAACTGTGCTGTCACCGTTAAAGCAGACACTTCAACTGGGCCATTACACCAGCCTGCACAGCGATGTTAGCAGAACAGGCTGTGGTATAGAGAAGTTACTGAATGGCAGGAACAAAATACTGAAGGGATATTTTGGACTGAATATAAATAAGAGAAGACAAAAGTGATAAGATGTAGCAGAAATGATCCCAATGACAGTAGATTAAAATGTAAAAATGGGATCCGATACAACAGGAAGCATAATTACAACCGATGGCCAAAGCAGGAATGATGTTACAAGCAGAATAGCAGTAGCAAAAAGAGCATGTAACGGGTTAATGGCATTTCCCCATTACTTTGGAAGCTAATTTGAGAAGTTTTAAATATTGGCGGTTTGCGTGGTTGTCTGGTGACTTCAGCATCCGCCAAGTCTGTGGGTTTAGGGAAGTAGGACCCACTTGTAAAGCATGTGTTGAAACTGGTCGACGTCTAGTGACGTCAGCATCTGCCGGGTCCGTGAACTCGGGGGTGTAAACCCCAAATTCGGAAGCATGGTGCGCTTGGGAGAAAGACGCACCTAGGCTTCTGGGTGGTCAGTCTGCGGTTGGCCGTGGAGTAGGTGAGTCCGCCGTGGAAGTGAACAGTCAGTCGAGTCGACGAGAACGCGTGTTCGCGCTCAGTCATTATGATAAAGAATATATTTTGTAGAAGGTGATTTCTTTGGTGATATGAAGGAACTTTAGTAATGAAGAAAGTATTTGAAGAATTTTATATGAATTGTTTCGTGGTGAGCCATAGGTATGGTCTGAGAACTAGTAAGGGTGTTGTATGAATGAAAAGAGTGCGTGTTATTCAGTCTAAATTTATCGGAGACATTACCTGTAATCTTAAAGGATCGAAGTACCGATAGCGAACTTTCATGAAGGTTGGGAGTTGGAGCGAGATTATCTTATTAACTATTAAATGCATGTATTTCAACTAAGAAGGTGCATTTTCATTTCATTTACCGACTTAACATCGGTTGGCGGCCGTCAGAGAAAGAACCAGAGTGAGTGCGCGGAGCTTTAAAGGTTCACAGCAAGTATTGTAACCGCACCTCCAGCATAACCGCGACAAGTCTTCATAAAAACATATATGTGTGGGGCACAGAACATTATGGTAGCGAAGCATGGACTTTAGGAATACCAGAAATAAGGAGAATTGAACATTTGAAATGTGTTGTTACTGAAGAATTCCAAAAATTAAGTGGGCTGACAAAGTACAAAATGAACGAATTTTAGAAATGATGGGTGAGGAAAGAAGTTTGTGGAAGAAGCTTACGGAAAGAAGAGACAGGCTGGTAGGTCATAAACTGAGGCATGCTGGATTGGTTAATTTCTTAATGGAAGGAACAGTCGAGGGTAAGAACTGTAGAGGAAGACAGAGAATATATGAAGCATATAATTGAGGATGTGGGCTGTAAGGGATATGTAGAGATGAAGAGTTTAGCACAAGATAGGAAGATATGGAGGATTGCATCAAACCAGTCGAAAGACTGATGACAGCAAGAAAACAAAAAAAAAGGTAATGAACTTCATTTGACAGAAATATTAACACAGTCATACAACGTTTATTCATAAAAATCGAATTACTGCATACATTAAATGCAAATCTTAGCAGTAATTAAGGATTTGAAAACACTTAGAACTTATAAAATGCTTGCATGGTCGGTGTTGGAGGGGGGGGGGGGGGTAAGCAGGTCTAATATACCCTGGGCCCACTGGCTGAAAGGGGGCCCGGGGTTATGTGATTGCTAAGAATGCTTACCCTGGGCCCCAAAATCCTAGCACTGGCCCTGAATGCTTGTAACACTGTATTGGAAAACGGAGATAGATAATCCTACGAAACTACATAGTAACCTTCTAGAACAACTTTAAATAAGTGCTTTATGTGAGGTAAAATCTGTGTGGCCTGTTTTAAGTATTTTCTATTAAACAAAAGTAGGAAGAACCAGTGTTTTGTGGACTGAGTGCTTTGTCAGGTACCAGGCTCAGAAGAGTAAGAAGTGCTAAATATGGCACTCAGCTGAGCTCACAGCCAGGTAGTAAAGCAGGAACTGCATCGAAGAATATGTCGCTTAGCTTTCACTTGGCTTGCTAATTTCAAACAAGTAGAGACCGAGTTTCTGTACACTTCGAATGACTCAGCACTAAACACTAAAATCTGTTATAACAATAATAATAATTGATAAAATTGTGATGGTGCATACACTCTGGTGGCAAGGTCTCTACACTCCTGTATTTCTCCTTTCCTCTTCCAACCTACTTTTGCCTTAGCTAATTTTTACTTTGAATTCTTGTAGTGTTTTTGGTAAATTATTCTCCAATTCTGTTGCCAATTTATTTCAATCCCTTACACCATTTCCTAAGAAAGAAAAATTTCCAACACTCTTATGCCTGAAATATGTTCATGGTCATCTTTACCCTCCCATGCACCTCTCTCAATTTTCCCACCAATATCTTTCCATGCTTCATCACCAGTACAGGCTCTGTACACTCCCATGACTCTCTTCACCCTCCTTCTATCCTCCAATGAATCCCACTCCAGCTCCTTAAGCATATATGTTACCGATTGTGTTCTGCGGTAATTTCCAAAGACAAATCTGGCAGCCCCCCACTGCACCCCCTCCAACTCCTGTATTTGATACCAAAAATATAGATCCCATACTAGCAGTAATCTGACAAGAGTTTTGTAATCTCTAGTGCAGTGGTTCCCAATTTCTTTTTGGCCATGAAACCCTGATTGATCATACATTTTTTGGCGGATCCCTATTTTTAAAAGCGTAAGCTGAAAAACCAGTCTCACATCCCAGGGTTCTGCAGACCACATTTAGGCTCTAGTGGATCCTCTCATCACTCTTTCCAACAGGTGAAGGATTTAGAACCCTTTCCCCACTGCCTGTCCAGTTTGTCCTGCCCAGTTAAGTCTGCCATCAAATGTGGTGTCGAGGTATTTAGGTTTTACTGTTTAGTGCGAGTGTGTGGAGGCATGCAAGTCGTGGTAGTACCTTGAGGCCGGTGATGTCGCGCGCCAGCGTGAGCACTTCCCTGGTGCCGCGCACGTTGATGGCGGTGGCGACCGGGAGCTTCTCGTCGAAGCGCACGGTGGCGGCGACGTGGAAGATGACGGCGACGCGCTGGCACAGCTTGGCGCGGTCTGCGGCGGACAGACCCAGCCCCGGCAGCGAGATGTCGCCCTCCACCGCGCGCACGGCAGACCGCATCTTGTCGCTCGTCAGCGAGAACACCTGCAACGCCGCGTCATAACCGCTCAACTAACTTCCCGCGTTTACAAGCACGTGTGAAAGCTCATTTGTCGAATCAGTACACTGTTACCTCTGGTGTACCACAAGGTTCCAGTCTGGGACCTATGCTATTTAGCATAAATCACATAAAATTTAAGCCTGAGTACCTGTCATATGCTGATGATATGAAGATCTTCAGAACAATATGACATTGATATTGTACAACGAGACAGTTCTGAGTTAGAGGTGGACTGTCCATGAGTGAAAGAACAAGAATATCGGCTGACGTGCCTTAACAGCAGTCCAGCGTCTTGAAATGGGAAACTTTTTCCAGGGTGTGTCAAGACTGAGATGGTACATAACTTGCTGCGCGACCAGAACCATATAGCTCGATACACCTAAGAAAGTGATCGTCTGTGTGTCAGCTAGGGTTGCCAGATACGGGCTTATAATTTCTGGCATTAAAAAGTATTTTAGTGCAATGTTTAAAGAGTGAACAAAAAGATAAATTAAAAAATTGTATTTTAAGTAAAAACTATGCTACCTAACATATATATAGCACCTATTTTAGCTTTATTAATTGAACTTTGGTTGTAAATCAACATCAGGTATTACGAATCAAAAGGAAAAATACTAAATTTAAAACAAAAATTGAGCACCTCTTTTAGGCTTTCTTTGTACTTTAGTAGAAAACCAACATTGGGTATTATCAATCAAAACCTCAAAAATATAGTACTTTAACAAAGAATTGAGCAGTTTCTTTTAGGCTTTTAGGTTTATCAACAAATAAACAAAAATTAACACGTATCTTTGGTTAAATCAAAATCAACATCAATCAAAATGAATCTTATTCAACTACTTTTTTTTCAAATATTTGGATTTTGACATTTTTACTTGTTTTTGTCCGACACTACTTTGCAAAAGTGATAAAATTTCTGAGCAAGACTCTTCAAAATTGATTGATCCTTGATCAAATCCAAGGACGTTCTGTTTCGCTCTTTATTCCAGCGGGCTAAAACTTCTGTTACAAAAGGCGTTTCTTGTGGGCATTCAGAAAACAAAGCAAACTATTTTCTTTAAATTTACAAATTAATAGAAACATTTGTTGTAAAGAAATTGGCACAGATTTTTTCGTTTGGGAAGTCTTTTGGAATGACCTCAAATACAGCTTTCAGACATGTTAACTCTCGATGTGTGATCGTAACTCTCCATAAAGGGAATCAATGTTAACTGCATCTAGAATTTTCAATATCCCAGGAAATTCAAAGAGTATTTTCCATGTCAGCTTCAATTCCTCTGATTTAAGGGACAAAAGCTTAAACTTTTTGTACATTCCATCTTCCCGCTGCGAGCACGGCATGCTTGGCTTGGCCTCTTGGCGACCGTGGTGAATTGAGTTTGTGAAAAAAACTAGTACCTATATGGGAATTATGTGACAGTAACGCATAATTACTGGACACAGGACCAGAAACAAAATTCCGGGACATTCCCGGATTTCCCGGCCCTCTGGCAACCCTATAGCCTGTTCAGTTAACAGAGGTGACTCAAGGGCACTCTGCTCTATCCCCACTCCTCTGAGCTTATCACTACCCGCGTTGGGGAATGAGCACCCGCTGACAAATTTGCCACTCGCCTGTGGGACACAGTGGTCTACTCGAAGGGGTGGGCAACGGGAGGGTGTGGGGGGGGGGGCGAGAGGAACCTGACCTTGAACCGCGAGTTGAGACTACAGTGTCGGCTGGTCCACTCACCGGCTCCTCGAAGATCTCCCTGACGCGCTGGTCGACGGCGCGGCCCTTCTTGGGCCTGATCAGCACGTACACATTGTCGATCCCGGGGAAGCACCGCAGCAGCTTCTCGACGAGCACCTTGCCCATGAAGCCCGTGGCGCCCGTCACCAGCACCGACGAGCCGCGGAAGAACTGCTGCACCGCCGTGGGCGGCGCTTCAGCCGGCTGGACCTCGCTCGCTGTCATCTCCCGCCTGAAAGGTCAAACCAATCAGACTCAGCTAGAAACACGAGGCGTGTGATAAAAGTAAAGAGACTGGTAATACTGCGGCAGCGCCTCCTCAGCCGGCTGGACCTCGCTCGCTGTCATCTCCCGCCTGAAAGGTCAAACCAATCAGACTCAGCTAGAAACACGAGGCGTGTGATCAAAGTAAAGAGACTGGTAACACTGCGGCAGCGCCTCCTCAGCCGGCTGGACCTCGCTCGCTGTCATCTCCCGCCTGAAAGGTCAAACCAATCAGACTCAGCTAGAAACACGAGGCGTGTGATAAAAGTAAAGAGACTGGTAATACTGCGGCAGCGCCTCCTCAGCCGGCTGGACCTCGCTCGCTGTCATCTCCCGCCTGAAAGGGCAAACCAATCAGACTCGGCTAGAAACACGAGGCGTGTGATCAAAGTAAAGAGACTGGTAACACTGCAAGCGATGTGGCAATGCTGAGTCTACCGGTCTGTGACATTCCTTCCACATGCTCAGTCCGAGTTTCAACTCCGTTCAGCCTACACATTATTTTTCACAGTGCCATCAGTGAAGTTATGTTTTTCTTTTGTGTTACGAAAATTGAGCATCGGAATTTAGAGCAACGTTGTGGAATCAAGTTTTGTGTTACACTTGGGAATCCGTGAGTGTGACCTTTGAATAGATGAAACAGGCCTATGAGGATCTCTGCTTATCAAGAGCACAAGTTTTCCGCTGGCGCAACAAATCATTTTTGGAAGGCCGAGAACTCGTTGAAGATCAACCTCGATCAGGCATACCTTCAACTTCAAAAAATGACGTTGAGTGTGTGAGGGCTCTTTGAGATCAGACCGTCATTTAATAATAGGGATGATTAGTGAACAGTTAAATTAAAACACTTTCACTGTACATCAAATTTTGACAGACGATTTGGACATGTGAAACGTTTGGTGCCAAAAAACCTCACAACTGAACAGAAGGACAATCTAAGAAACGTGTGCGTTGATATTCTTGAGAGGATTGACAATGACCAAGAATTATTGAACCGTGTGATCACAGGTAATGAATCCTGGATATCTGAGTTCAATCCTGTAACAAAACGGCAAAAACTGTGGAATGAGCAACTCTAAGATGAAAAAAATGCTGATTTGCTTTTTTGACAGTAGGGGTATCGCGCATAAAGAGGTTGTTCCTCCAGTACAAACTGTCAACCAAGTGTTTACAAAGGTGTCCTTGATAGGCTCAGGAAAAGAGTGACTCGTGTGAGACCAGACATTGCAGACAAGTGGATGCTTCATCATGACAATGCCCCATGTCACACGGCTTTTTCCATCAGTGAATTTTTGACCTCAAAACGCTTTCCTGTTGTTCCTCAACCCCCTATTCACCTGATTTAAGTCCTTGTGACTTTTTCCTTTTCCCGCAATTGAAACATGTCTTGAAAGGACGTCATTTTGGAACTGTGGAGAACATTGAAAAGACTGTGACCGACCAGTTAACAGCCCTACCAGTTGAAGCCTTCCAGCGCTGCTACCAAGAGTGGAAACAATGACTCCGCCGGTGTATAGCTGCCCAAGGGAACTACTTCGAAGGCGATAATATAGTTGTCTGAAAAAAGTAAAAAGTTTGGGAAGTAAAATATCAGTCTCATTACTTTTCTCACACACTTCGTATGTATTGTTGTGTTGGTTGTGCGGCTGGAACAGCTTCAATTTTTTGGAATCTAACGTTTCAGACAGCACTCTGCGATTTTTCTCATGTCCGCGTTCGCTGCCGCCGATAAATAGCTACCGAAGCGTGGCCGGTCCTACTGGGGCTTGCGTCCAGTGTTTCGCCGAGTAGCCTGGTCGCATTTCGTCATGCTGCAGCTGACGGTTCGCGATCATGTCATCGGGTGTTTTTTGGTTCCTAACTCTTCTCTCAATCACCTGGGGCAGCATCTGCTTTCCAGGACCAGCTCCCTGGCGTCACTGAATGATACTGCGCACCCGGCATGAGCTGAGAATGTCTCGTATGTTGGGTGCTTCTAGTCTCGGTGGTGGACCTGGCCGGTGGGCGCGAATATCATTCTGATACATGCCAATTTTCCGGGTATCTGAAGTCACGTGATAGTGAGTGGGGCTACCCTCCCAGTGATGTTCCTGACTCCGGCCGGTGTTTTGTATTCTCTGGAGAAACTTTTTTGTATCAAATTGGTACTTGCGCCAGTGAGTGAGATTTTCGCTAGTTCAAGATTACAACTTCTTTTGGTAAGTAACATATCCTCGAGTATATAAAATTTTCTTCATGTATCCATTTGTAAACACCATTGGTATCAAATTGATACTTGCACCATTCCGTGTAAGTGATCATTGGTTTTCCTCTTTTTTCAGTTTTCGATGTTTGGGGAGAAGAAAACTTACAATTTGACCAATCCAGGCGACTTGCAAGCCGTGCACACTCTTTTATTTGTCGACAGAAGACATGACGCCCCAGATTGTTCAGATGATGAGGGTAGTGACACTGCTGAGTGCGAACCAATATAAGAAAGGGAAGGAGATTCTGAAGCTGAGGTAAATGAAGAGTCTAGTGAGGAAGAAGATACTAATAACGATAAAAAAAATTACATTGCTCATGAGGATAAAAGAGGGAAGGTAACTGATGAATGGAAGTGGAATAAAAACCCAATGAATATTAGAAAAATACGACGGAAACACAACATTTTGATACATTTTCCCGGTACCATTGGTTTTGTGAAAGATATTTCTGGTATATTAGAAACGTGGAGCTGTCTTATTGATAATGAAATGATGAATAAAATTGTGGTGTGTACTAACAAATACATGTCTTCAGTCCAGGAAAATTTTTCGAGAGGAAGACATGCCAACGTTAGTGATGCTGTCATAATTAAAGCTTTTATTATTCTTTTATATCTGGGAGGATATAAGAATCATTAAAGTACAAAAAAAAAAAAAATTGTTTTTGTAACGGCTGTATCATTTTAATACTTGCGCCGTGAAGTGCGCCAGTCGCAAGGTTAAACCCCAAATCTCTGAGCAGTCCGTATGGACTGAGGGCCTGCGCGCTGTTGATGATGGTTCGTCTGTCGGAGGGGGCAGTAGGCCTGGTGCCCCCCTCCCCTCCCCTCAGTGTCTTTTGGATGAGTATGCCTGAATGGCTCTGTTGTTCATCTTTCATTTCACACAACACTCTACACACAATCAGAGTCATCAACACTTACCATACATTCCAGTCCATCTTCCCTAGAAAGTTCCAATGGGAAAGGGGAAGGGGGAGTGCATCCTCAATGGTTACCACATAGGCAGAAAATATGGAATCCCGTCACAAGTAGAAGATGCGTTCATTCACGGTGTCACGCCGCAATACGCCTGGCCACAGCCGCAGGTACCTGGAATTTCTCCCACGTGTCTTACACCAACACATCAAAAATCTTCCTACATCTCTCGGTTTCTGTTGCGTATCGTTGTACATAACTGACACTTGTCTCGTTGTTACGTGTCAATAGCTACGTCGTATGTGTCACACACTGATTCGATGCCTGGTGTGATTCTATCCGCCGCCGTGACTCCAGATTGTCGCTGACTCACGTGGTTTCTCCAGCCAATCCTGTGAGTTTCCTGCCACTTGCGTTGACACAGCTGCAGGAACATGGCACCACTGATACTCGCAAACAATACAAAATAAAGAATGCGAAATATCTTAAATACTCGCATCTACCCAAACTGCAGGTTGATAGACCGAGAGCGCGTGGTCGCTGACGGGTAATATTCGGGGCTGAGAATTGGCAGATCGCGAGTAGTTTCGCCGTCCCGGCATTTAGATTTTGGTTTTCCATGTTTCCCCAGAATTACTCCACGGAAATGCTGGGGTGGTTGGTTCAAAAAGTCCTGTTCCTTGCTATCTTACTCTGCCCGCCCTAATGACGTCACTGCCGACGAGCCCCATTTGCATGACGTCATACAGATGTTTTGCTTCGTGACAGTAGCACAGTGTCACTTAACACTGCACTGTGTTGTAACCTTGAGTCTGCCTGCATTATGTAGTTACCGTGTCTCCTGTTACCACTAAATTTTCCTAACTGTGAAAGATTTGTTGAGTAAGACGCGTTTTTGCCTCGTTCCACATCTTAATGACGACGAATTTTCTCTCACGTGTTTCCGGAATATTCCTCCCACCACCGTCCTTGAATGGCAGAACGCGAAAGCTGGGAGTATTTACGAGTCTCCTAATTACCTGATAATTGCCTTCCCGGAAGCGAAGTGACACCTCCAACCAAGCAACGCACCCGAGTCCAAACATTCCGTCAACAGCCGGAAAAACAGCCACCAGTAGCACGTCGCGACTCGTGTCGGGGGGGCGTCAGTGGTCGAAACCCGGGGAGGTCAGAAGGATCCCACCCCGACTCAGGCGTTCGACATATTGATCAGTTCAGGCACTGCATTACTCAGGGTTTCTAAGTGAAAACTTCTGTAGGCTCGCTGGGCAATGTTTGGTCGGGGGTAAATCTGTGGGTTACGTCACGTCACCGACATGCTGTGATGTGTTGCGCATGTGACATGCGAGTTGGTCGTTTTTGGACGGGTAAAATCTCATGAGTTCCGTCACCGACATGCTGATGTTAACAGTACATCTGAAGCTAGTGTTGCGCTTGGGTAACTCTAAAACTATAGATTATACTTCTATCTAATATATAAAAATATATATTTTTTTTTTGCCAACGTTCTTATCCGATTTTGATGGAACTTTGCATACTCATACCTTAAAACAAATAGGAAAACCCTGTTTATGTTTGATTTACAAAATCTAAACCCTCTCCTTCTTCCCCCGCTTACCTTAATTTCTGTCAACTTTGTTCATAGGAACCCACAGTATTTATCAGGTTTTGATAGTGCTTAGCTTACGGATACTTCAAAACAAGGCTTACTTCCGAGAATTTCTCTCTGCGGTTGCAGGTTCAAGTCCCGTGATGAACAGGAATTTTTAGGAATTGTATTTGATAGTATGAGCTACGCCGGGACATTCCGTGGTTCTGATTCCACCTTAAACTATAGACCATTGAGGAAAGGAATTGGCCTTCCTGCCTCTGACTTAATAGTTTGGTACATCTCCTGGAAGATTCGACCATCCGAAGGATTGTTGACTAAGTTGGATTTTTAGTTTTTGCAGTGGAAACTTCTCAAGGCGTGTTGGGCGACTTTGGATGGGTAAAACCTTATGAGTTAGCGTCACCGACATGCTGATGTTAACAGTCTGTCAGTACTGGTCTGGTGGCGCAAGGTGTCTGACTGCAGAACGAAATATCTCCGGTTAGAATACCCGACCTTCACCTCTGGCACAGCTTGCTGTGTGATGTGAAGTACGCCAGAACACTTCCGTGGTTCGGATTCCACGTTAAGCTGTAGGTCCCCTGTACCTGGTAGCACTACCGGTTATGATTAATGCGGCTAATACAGGGCGGAAAGAGCAGCCAATAGAAACTCTGACAACAGATCATTACGACAAAATGGAATTATTTTCACTTCTTCCAGCAGTCTCCAATGACTGCCTTCTTCTTTTTTTAAAACCACAAACATATTGTTTTCGTTTTTTATTTTGCAGTAACGAGTTATTACCTAAAGAGTAAGGAGTATATTTGACTTTTGATTTTAATTTCAACTAATCGTACCATTTCCAGGCGCTTCAGTGACTTTGAATGTGTTACACCTGCACGTGAGATGTAGGCTGTGAACAGTGAAATTACACTTTTTTCTGAATGGCATGTCGTTTTCGTGTCACCCGAGCTGCCAACAAGGCACACAAAACGTGGGGTGAAGGACGCCTCGGACATCTGCCTTATTTTATTCCCTTATTTAATTGTATTCTTTACTACCTATTCGATAATATGGTTTACAGGGACAACTTGCATTTATAATTCACAACTTGAGCTGCGTTATAGATAAGCAATCTGATAGATTTTAAAAAAGCGTTCGACACTGTGCCCCACTCAAGATTACTTGCGAAACTTCATAGTTATAGTATATAGCCAAATATGAGTCTGGGCTGCAACCTGTTTGAAGAGTAAAACACAGTGTGTAGTTCTCGACGGTGAGCGTTCATCACCGAACGAAGTGAGGTCCGGGGTTCCCCAGGGAAGCGTAATAGGGTCTCTGTTGTTTCTCATATACGTTAATGATTTATGCGACGTAATAACCGGGGGAAAAACTGCTTGCCGATGATGCTATTATTTATCGTGAAATCAAAACCCAGGACGACTGCGCTTTGTTACAAGACGATGTTATGAAAATAATCGCTTGGTGCGAAGACTGGCAATTGGAGTTAAGCGCTACAAAGTGCCAAGTCATGCGTATAAGTAAAAAGATGACACCATTTAGCTGTGAATATACAATTGATGGTACTGTCCTTAGAACAGTAGATTCTATTAAATACACAGGTGTAAAAATTCGTCATAATTTGTTATGAACGAACATATTGAGAAGATAATTGGGAAAGCAAATCGTATGCTCCCATTTCTAGGTCATAATTTAAAATAATGTACACCAGAAGTTAAATCAATTGCATACAACGCTCTGGTGCGTCATCACTTAGAATATTGTTGTTCTGTATGGCGTCCCTATCAAAAGGGGTTAATGGGTGCATTGGAGAAGGTCCAAAGGAGAGCCGCCCTATTCGGTACAGGTATATATAGTTGGAGGGAGAGTGCGATGCTGAATGAATTGGGTTGGGAAGACCTGGAACACCGAAGGCGTTGCTCTCGACTGAAACTGATTGAAAAATTCACGACTGAACTATTTCAGGATGAAGGAAAACACATATTACCAGCTATATTCATACCTAGGAATGACCGCGAGAATAAGATAAGAGAAATCAGCGCCAGAACCGATTCATTTCTATACTCTTTTCCTCCACGAGTGATTATGGAGTGGAATAGGAAGTAGTTATAGAGCAAGAGAACTTAGATTCCGATAGGAGTAGGTATCTATAATCCCCCGCGGCCATCCTGATCTGGGTTTTACCAGATCGCTCCAGGCGAATGCGGGGATGGTTCGTCAAGGTAGCCCATGGTCGCCTCCTGCCATATCCCGTATATCCTTTACTATGCTACACATTATGATTGATGTAATGCACCCTCCGTCGTCCAGTTTTAGTAATAATACTCGCGCTTGTGTCGTCGCTGTTACGACTGCCATTGAGCGTTGGCGCGCACCACTGGTTGCGTCAGACGTCGCGCTTCGCATGGCGAGTGCTTGCTTTCTCCCGCTCGCAGCGCTGTGGCCCACAAAGCAAGGCGCGACACTAGTCCCTGCCCACTGGTTCAAAAGGCTCCACCATAATATATAGGGATATCGTACAGTTATAGCTGAGCGCTCTGTGGATTATGTTTCTCTGGAACACCCCATTCAGTCCCTATCTATACATTTTTCCATTAATCATTCCAAAAGGCAATCCCAGTTCCATATGTTAGCTTACATCTTATAAGAAAACATCTTATATACCATATATACTGAATGTGAAAAATTCTGCTACCAGAATTCATTTTAAGCAGATAACATATCGCTGAACCAGAGATATTATGTTGTCAGTGCCGACTCCGGAGAACAGACTCTTTGTTGTAATTTGTGAAGTGAAGACATAGCAACGGATATATTTTTTGAAAGGTGCTATAAAACCTAAAACTGATAAGTACTGTAACAATGCAATGTTAGGATAGAAAGAAAGAAAAATTTACTACCACAAACTATGTTAATTAAACTTTGGAAGAAGCAAGAATAAATTAAAGTCAGCGACTATTTATGTGAGAGATCGATCTGACATTATTTCATGTGAGTACAATTTCTTTTGTAGAAACGTGACTGTAAAGTGATGCTTGGCTTGACCGTGACAGTACGAAAGATTACAAATCATGAAGAATAAAATAATGTTATGAATTGGCACACCGTGAAAGAGGACGATCGATGACATTTTATACATAAATTGCCACCTGAAACGAACTTGTCATTTTCCGAGCGACCAGTATATTACTGTAATAAAATTATGTAGATGAATTTTTCAGTTGATGAATGTAAATGAACAGTGACTTACATTAATAACTGAAGAGATAAGGTAATATTTTAATGCCAAGGGACTGAAAATAAGTAATTTAAGTCGAGTAAACGCAATAATGGAAATATTTGGTTAATGAAAGTGCATGCCAGCAGAGTTTAATAAAATGACAGCTTAAAATAACAAATAAAGCAATGTCAGCTTTATTATTTGAAGTTGTCTTCAGCGTCCGTGTTGTCAGACATGGGTAGATAGTCATGGTAACGAAATATATGATATAGTTTAAGTTATTGTGGTGAAAATGATTAGAAATACTGAGGGAGGATTTCTAAGGACAACTAGCAGTGAAATAGCAGGAGAAGAAATGGGAGATGCAATTTTGAAAGCTGAATTGAGTGACATTGGATCCAACAGTTCACACGAAAAAACATTTTTGGAATCTCCTAATGAAACAAATGCTAAGGACGTAGAAACTTCTGATTTAAATAGAAAGAATGCACCTAATGTATCTGAACAAAAAATGTGAAACAAATTTTGTTGATGATGATGAATAAAATAAATGGTTCCATGAACAATCAAGAAAAAGCTACAGAAGGTATGAAGAAACACTCAAGAAAGTTCACTGCTCGAATTTGGTAAACTGAAAATCTCTGTAGATGAGATCAAAAAGTTACAAAACATACGGTAAATTAGACGAATAATTAAAGGAATGAACTGTGAAAAAGGAACACGTGAAGCAGAAGAAGAGAACAATAAAAGAAAAGTGGATGATAATTGTTGCATTCAAGAAGGCAATGATGAAGAGAAAACCGAACACACGAAACATAATGAGGAATGGAACAAAGTAGAGGAGACACAAGAAGACGTAATGCAAAAAGAAGAAAAGAAACGCGGCGATGAAAAGGAAGAATAACGAGAGGACGATGAGACGAAGATATTCATTTTAAGCAGGTATCATATCGTTGAACCAGAGATATATATTCTCAGCGCCGACTCAGAAAAACAGATTCTTTGTTGTTGTAATTTGTGAAGTGAAGACATAGCAACGGATATATTTTTTAAGTACTGTAATAATGACAATGTTAGTAAAGGAGGAAAGAAAAATGTAATACCGCAAACTGTGTTAATTAAACTTTGGAAGAAGCAAGAATAAAAGTCAGTGACCATTTATGTGAAACATCGATTTTGCATTATTTCATGTGAGTACAATTTATTTTGTAAAAAGGTGACTGTAATGTTATAAATTGCCTTAGCCGTAACAGGACTAAATATTACTTTTAGTGAAGAATAAATTAATGTTATAAACTGCATCCGATCTTGCTCAGTGGAGATCAAAAGACCCGAGGTTCGACTCCCCGTCTGTACTGCAGTATTGAAAGGTTCTTAACGCGACCTTCGCCTCTAGCTCAGCTTGCTATGTGATGTGAAGCACGCCAGAACGCTTCAGCTGTCCGGATTCCACGTTAAACTGCAGGTCCTCTCTACCCGGGTGGCTACGACAGGGGCGGACTGTCACCGGGTCATCTCGACTGTAAGAGACGTCACCAAAACCAACCTCAACACACATCCAGTATCAGGTGCACATTGAGCATGACGATCACTCATCCCGTATCGATGTCCAAATGTTGGCCTCCTGCATGGTTTCCCAAAACTTCTATGTACGGCAGGTCTTTGTGAAGAGAATAAGGTTATTATCGACAGCTGGAGTTTAAGGAGTTTTCGTATTATCCTTGCACTTGAATTCGCCTGTGCTTTCAATACAAAACCACTAGCTTTAGTCCTGCATTATGTCTCACATACTGCAGTATATACACGCACTGTAACGAGGCGACAGGGAGGAGGACTGTGCTATTACATTTAGGAAATTAAGTTTCGTCTATAAGGATGTATTTAGACCTGTCGTATGATGGGACGGATGAGAAGCAACAGGAGATGAATCTGAATTACGAAAAGACAATCGAGAAAACCACTCGGTGTGGTTTCAGAAAATCATTTAAAAGCGAAATGAGGATGATCGGTTGCAGAAGTTGATTTGAACGGTCTCGAATGTTTATGGTGAATTTTAGTTTAGAATTATTTTATTTGTTCGCCACTTGGTGGTTCTATTCACTCTGTAGCAGTTCTTGACAAGGTACGGGCTCAGGTGGGATGTTGAGGGTCTACAGTCGATACCAGGCTGCTAACATAACTCGTCTTATGTAGATGTTTTTCTCTCTCTCCCTTTTTGTTCCAAACTTCTTTACACAAACGAAAAGGAAATTGAGAAACAGCATCCTCTGAATAACGTTTAAGTTGGACAAAAAATAAACAAAACTTAAGAAACGATCTGGCCATAGGTGAAGAGACTTAGTGCAAGCTTGCACTGTTTTTTTTTTTTTTATCGTTTGTCAGGTAACAACTGTTAGAAAAATAGCACCAAGAAATCATTAATTTTTTGTTGCTAGACGAAGTATTAGAGTCACTTAGAAATGGCAAACAAACTGATTTTTTTCAATGTTCAAAGATGTTTAAATATGTTTGGATAATAATATCTTATACTTTCATGCAGACTAAAGTCTTAACAATAAAATACTGTCGTTGGAGTATCGACTGTCTTGCTTGCGGTTTCCAGAACTCTTCAATGAGCCATGCATCACCACTCTTTTTTTTAATCTTGTTGTTGGGTCAATACCGTTTGTTACGAAAGAGGGATGTACAGAAATAAATTTTAAACCTGCAAAATAAAGTTTCTTAGATGAAGCTGTGGTAAAACGGGAATCTGAGCCGTGACGGCTACAGTGGATGACTCACGTGGGGCAGATGAAGACAACCAGCAAGTCACAGTGACAACAAGCTTATCCTCACTGGAGAGTGTCCTGACAGACCCGACGAGAGCACCTGGGTGCCGGTGACGCTCAGGTCGTTTCTGTTATTTTCGAAAACGGTACTTTTTGGGGTTCCGTGACAGAGACACGCGTTGCATGAACGCCAATGTAATATACACAAACCGCACGTTGAAACAAAAATTATTTCCAGCGTCTGTATCCAGACTCGACTGGCTGCAACTAAAAATACGTACAGGCGGCGAGAGGTGGATGAGATGTAATATACTCCAGCAAACTATTAGACAAATGAAGTATACGGTACAATAATTACAATAAAACGGAGCGTATATTTACTTTCAGAAATATTCGCCCTTCATTTGATAACAAGCTTAACTGGGCAGGACTCATTGGACAGGTGGTACGAAAAGGTTTCAAAATTCTGCACTTGTTGGAGAGAGTGATGAGGGGATGTACGAGAGAAATAAAGGAATTGGGTTACAAAACTTAGGTCAGACCATTGCTCGAATATGGTAGTGTAGTATGGGACTCACATTTTGAGTATCAAATACAGGAATTGGAGAGGGTGCAAAAACGGGCTGCTAGATTTGTTTCCGGAAATTACCGGAAAACGCAATCAGTAACAGATATGATAAAACAGATGTAATGGGATTCATTGCAAAGAGGAAGAGGGTCATGGGAACGTACAAGGCGTATATTGGTGATGAGGCTTGGAAAGATATTGGTGTAGGTATGAAAAGTAGTGCATGGAAGGGAAAAGATGACCATGGCCACAAGCTGGCACTTGATTTCTGTGGGAAGATTCTCTTTTTAAGGCAAGAGAAATTATGAATAATTTACCATAAACGTTGAAAGAATTTAAAGTTAAAATTTGTAGGGGGCAATTGTAGGTGGGTGGGGGAGATAGCAACCGGAGCATGCGTTCCATTGCAATTTTAATTAATTAAATAGCGTTAAGTTTCTGGCAACGATGAAACAGTTTTGGACATCATAAATGAAGAAATCCCGCGTTCCGTCCTCGATTGACAACTTCAGTGACTCCTCGCAGTCTCGATTCGCGGGGAAATAAATTCGGGGGGTAACTATTTTCATTCAGAAAAAATGAAGAATCAGCACACATGTGGCAGCTGGTGTAGACAGTGCCGCCTGGCGGAGAGTAATGGAACAGGAAGAGACACTGAATGTTTTAAATGGAAGACGCTAGTACCTACACTGCTTAATCTCTCTGCTTCAGGTATATGTGGGTGTGTGCTGGACGTCAATCAATTTATTATTGTGTTATTTCTGGAGGAAATGTCCTACAGTTTGTTGAATGAACATGAGCCACAAGAAGTAATTAATTCGATTGGGCAGTACGATCTAATAATCAGAAAGACAGGAGTGGGTGTGACGCGTTCAAGGCCTGTTTTTCTGCAGCACTACCATCTCTCCGGTATTGGTTCCCTGGTAGTACCTTTTGACACGGTTTTATTTGTACGTATGCTAGCTACTCGTTGCGTGAAGCATGGCCAGTGCTGATTGGTGGTGTGGCAGCTGTATTTGGCTGGTGCAGGCGCCTGTATGTGGTCGGCGTTGCGCCCTTGAGGCGAATGGGCGTCGCTTCCGGGCACTCAGCACTAGAGCTGTAAGAGTAACGAGAAATTCTGTACTCGTTACTTTCTATACAGTCGAACCATCGCATCCAGTCGCGCCGCATACGGGACGACTTCGTTCGCACTTACTGAAGTTTAAGTAAACTGTATATTTGGTAAAATAAATTAAGGTAAGTTGTTCGTTTGGATAAAACTTAAAGTAATTAGCACATTGATCTTACAAAAAAAAAAACTCTGAATGTACACTTGGCTTACTTTAATTAATATTATATACGTAAGAATAATCTAATTTCAAAACAAACACCTGTTTGCATACAAAAAAAAAAAGACCCGACCTTTCACCTGGCTGTGACTTATCTAGTAACAATAACTAATGACGTTTATTTTTAAAGTAGCCTACTCAAAACCCTGCATATAAGCCTGATATGATAATGGGACATGTATTTAATAAATATTATAAAATTATAATCTCATCAAAGTATTTCGTTTTTAAACAGGAGGTTTCACCACTGTCTTCCTTTATTGTTATTATTTAATTTTGTAAATTCTTCATCTTTTTGTAATTAGACTCGTAATTGTTGTTGCGTCGCGGTTACAACAAACATTCATCATCAAAGCCAGTACCGTATTGATCACATGGATCCTGCGGTAGTTAAAATTCATTGATTGCTTTGTCACATTACTTCTGATACAATTGAGCACAAGCATGAAGCATTTCATGAATTATTATTATTCTCGTGTCAAAAACATCACAATACACAGTTAAATACATTTTGTAAATCAACAACTTTAAACACACTTGGCCCAGTACTTCGCAACCTCAATCGCATTGTGTGTTGCTTGAAACAGGTCTTCGTTGTTGCAGGATGATGGGCACATAGGGCACTCGAGCATATGGTTCATAGTTTGGTCTTCTCCGCATTCGCATTTAATACTGGTAGTATCCGTATAACCCCATCTCATTAGGTTTTCCTTGGACCTGCCCACTCCGGTTCGCAATCGATTTAAGGACCGCCAGACGTTCCAGTCCTCTGCGTGACCAGGTGGCAAGCGCTCTGCAACTGTCAGTGGTCCCGAGATGTTGGGAACCCTCATTTTCCATATCTGTACTCTTGCCTTTTCAGGTGACCCAATTAGTTCCCGTGATGTTCTGAGGAAGCTTTTCCTGGATTTGAGTCTCTGGGCTGGTGGTGTATGGCCGTGCAGTGGATGAGCGCTTTCCCGTTCTACTTTGGTCCTCTCCTTGTTCGCAGCCACTTCTCTCCGGATACTGGGTGGTGCAATGCCCGAAAGCTGGTAAAGCCTATCAACTGGGGTAGGCTTTAAGCAACCTGTCACTAGCCTACAGGTGTTATTGAGGGCTACATCCACCTGTTTGGTATGAGATGATGAGTACCAAACTGGGCATGCATATTCCGCTGCAGAGTGACAAAGGGCCATTGCCGATGTGCGTATAGTGTGGTTGACTGCCCCACTGTGATCCAACTAATTTGCGCAGTAAGTTATTTCTTGTAGAGATCTTCATTTTGCAATTCATGAATGACTTCGCTATATATTCTTCGCGGGTTTGCTGCCGGATTACATTTTCTGCTGACGACGAGCTTTCGGCGACTTGCACTGCCGCCATCATCAGAATGTATAGAATATATAGCAATGATACGCCGGGAAAGACTTATCTCTCATATGAATGACTTCGTTAGTACTTTGTAATGTTCAAGTAAAGTAAATTTAAGTAAATGGTTCGTTTGATTTACTGCACTGAATATTGCATACTTCAGAGTAATACCTAATATCACAATCGCAGCCACTTAAATCAACTAATTTCAAAACAAACATCTGCTCATTCAATCGCTGGGCGAACCGTTCCAGCTCCCGCATCATACGTCGTGTTCGGTAGTTTACCCAATCAAACTGAGATCAATACGACAAATGCGAGTAGCGAAATGGATTAGCAACGTTTCGGTACTTGGAGTCAGGCTCAGTAGCGAGTACGTGCTGTGTGCTACGGCTCCAGTGAGGCCTCAGCAGTGCTCATCTCGACGACCGCTTCTACTCGCGCCTCGGGCCTGCATCGTATTTTAAGAAAGGAATTTTACGGACTCGAACCTTAAAGGGCAAAATTTACAATATTCTTAAATTGCTGTTTTTTGTACCACAAACCATTTATCTCACTGCATCGCAAACCGAAATCGATAAATGAAGTATCATTTTAAAGATTTAGATCTCCGTTTTGGTAACAACATATTTAAGAAAGGAATTTTTCGGAATACGACGCTTAAAGAGCAAAAGTATCAATATTTCTGCAACGCGCTTTTATTACGAGCCATTTATCTCCCTTGATATCTATCCACTCTAGATAAATTAGGTATCATTTTAGATACATACATATTTTAAGAAAGAATTTTTTTTGAAATTCCACCCTTAACGGGTAAAATTGTCATTATTTGGAGAACGTAATTAAAAAAAAAAAAATATTTTTAGACAAAATTATCATTACTTCAATAACGTATTTTTTTTTTTTTAATCATGAGCCATTTGTCTCCCTTCATATCTAACCGAAATAGATAAATGAGTTATCATATTAAATATTAAGGTCTCTGGTTTGGTCACATCATTTGTTAAGAACGACATTTTTCGGAATTTGACCCTTAAACGTCAAAAGTAATAACTGTGAAAGTCGCGCGTATGAGACAGTTCACAGCCAAGCCACTAGATAGCAGTAGCACATGTCACAGAGATATTAATAAACTGCTGCACTGGCGTCGACTTGTTATATACCTATTACTCTAAAGAAATAAACAATTGAAACATAGGAGGCGGTTGTTCTTTCATACCTTTACAAACCCCCAACTATTCATGGTACTCATGGTATTCATGGTACTCATGGATTCGCGAAATTTTCGCAGGGTCATCTATTCTGCTAAAAAGCTAAAAATTACCTACGACAACAGTTCACGTGTCGCCCGATATCTACACGCGTTTAAAAATAAACCTCGTTCCGCTGTGAGCCGGTGAATGAGAACTTTTAATTGTCGACAGCTGTTCTAAATCAAGCGCCAAGAGGCTGACAGGACGGGTTGTTACATAAAGCAGGAAGGACACGCGAGATCCCGTTATCGGGGGAAAAGGTCGTTAAGCGAATCATAACGGAACACGGCTACATAAACACAGGCGGGGAAACGGTTAATGGCGCCTGATCGACACAAAATTAAGAAAATAATCAAGAAACATTTGGCAGTGCGTCTTGAATCGGGCCCATACTTGAATCGCTCATTGCAGAAATGCAACATGTCTACATTTCTAAATTTTACAGAAGAGAAAAAAAAAACTGAATACAACCTGATATATATATTTTTGGTTGTATTTTATTATCAAGTAACCAAGCAACCATGAAATACATGTGCTTTAAAAGTTCCGAACGACACATCACAAAGCTGTTTTGTATGTGTGTGTGTGTGTGTGTGTTTCCTTTCTGATGTAAATAGGATTTTAAAGAGAAACTTTATGGTAAAAAAAAAAAAAAAAAAAAAAAAAAAAAAGTTAAAAAATGCAATTTTCAATAAAAATTCATTTTATTACTAACGAGAGTAAGTCATTTGAAAGTTAAACTTTTTATTCACTACCAATTTCTTACAAAGACGCCATTGTTATAAGCCATGAAATGATGTTACTCCAAAACTCTATCTTCTCAGGGCGCTAATGACCCCGCCGTCGACGCGCTCTTAAACCCCAACAACAACAACAAATCTATCTTCTCTTCAGGTATGTAAACCAAAGTTTTCCTTTTGCCGTGAATTTGTTTATTATTTATTAGCACAACAGTGGTATAGACTTTCTTGGTAGGTAATTCCGATGGCTTAGCTGTATTTCGAAGATTATAAGTGTCCGCTGTCAATGCAGAAATGTTGATGTTGCGTTGAACACTGTGCAGATCGTTTGCCGAAAAGCTCATCTCCCGGTAGTTGAATAGGCTGAAAGACCTCTTTTGATTTTCGGGGACATTTTTGTCATATGAATCGTAACTTAGACAAGTTTTTTGTAGAACTTAGACCACGATGAGGTGTAGACAATGAAATCATTAACTGTTTAATTATTATTAGCATTGTTTGAGGAATTTTGTGCAAGTGCAATATTTTCATCCACTGTGCAATACCTTTCCTCCTTGTTCCGTAATAATACAAAAATCACTATCGTTGGGCACGAAAGAGAGCCCCCTCTAACGGGCAAAATAAGAAATCAAACCTCTTCATCTCACGCAGCTGCACCATAATGTTGTGTTTATTTTGGCCGAATATATGTGACGTTGTTGCATCTTAGTGAACGTTATTGTATGTGTACTTATTTAGTATAGTACAGACTTCGTTTGCCCCTTTCCCCTCCTTGACGACTAGTAAGACCGTTTACTACAGATAGAGAACTTGGCCACGACAAGTAAACGGCAAATTAAAGGCGTTCCCATGCTTATTCTATTGGACTGACAAGTGTCCTTTAAACAGTAAACGATGCATCCTGTATCTGGGAACAGTTTTAGTGAAAAAAGCCATTTTTTTAAAGTGACATGGACTTGTTGGCTCTTTGCAGTTACGATGAAACCTGGCAGAGGCCCTGAATAAGACGGACAGAACGAATGGTTTCAGAAATACTCTCAACGAATCTCCGTGGCACACTGCTCCGCATATGACGTCATCCCCCATGATGCTGTCTGTCAGTCCCATCGATACAACATATTCAAAAACCGTGAAGTATTCGTAAAGTTTTGAAAAATTATGTCTCCACAGTTAGAACGAAAATATTGTTCCGGAATAGTTTAATATGCAACCTTTTTTTTAAAAAAAAAAAAAAATTATCATTACTTTTTTATTGATCTATGTTTGTTTAATTTCGGTATTGACTTGAACAGTGGCGTATTCCCGTGTTGATAGACTCACGCAAAACTGTGAAGGAGAGCATACGACGACATCGAGAAGTAGAAACCCTCCCTCCCTGGCAGATATCACATCGAACATGTGCGGCAGATTCTCGTTTGGAAAGGCGTGTCCTCCTGCAGGACCCCCACGTCAAACATCGCAGCTTTTAGATTTCGATGAAACAGGCGCAAAGCTGCGCTGTCTAAATGAAACCTGTGAATTGAAATGGTTTAAATTTTAGTCCAACTTAGTTTTTACCTTCCACTGAGTAGCAAATATACTACCGAAAAAATAGGAAACTCCGCTGGAATTTTCCAGTGATAACTCAGCACAGAGAAGACATTTTGCAGAAAATATGGCAGCAATTTATACTGCACGAGGCTCCGACAACTAGCGGAAGCAAACATTGTTTAGTGTCTTTAATAATATTCAAGAACTCCGCACCCTCCACATTAGCTTAACCTGTATCTATGTATGTAACGCAATCTTTCAATTCAAATTTTACCCACTTCAAGATTTCTGAACTGTTTCAAATTTTGTACACATATTAATACAATACTCTCACAACAACGTCCTGATATTCTCATTCCTTTGACGGTAACAATAGAAAAGTAACGGAATCTTTCAATTCAATTTTACCCACTTTCAGATATCCGAATTATTTGAAATCATCCACGCATATTAAGAACTACTGACAGTATAATAATTCAGTGGCTATGTGCTGATATTACCATTCCTTTGACAGTAACAATAGGAAAGTAACGGAATCTTTCGAGTAGTAAGTGGGTAACTCTTTCGGATATCCGAATTGCTTGAATTATGCACACATATTAAGAACTGCTGACGATATAATAATCTCATAGAAACGTACTGCTATTCTCATTCCTTTGACAGTAACAATAGCAAAGTAACGGAATATTTCAATTTTTTCCACTTTCAGATATCCGAATTGTTTGAAATCATGCACACATATTAAGTACTACTAACAGTAGCCTATAATAATTCAGTGGCCATGTCCTGATATTCTCATTACTTTGAGAGTAACAACAGAAAAGTGTTTGAAATGCAACGGAATATTTCATTTAATCTTCACACCTTTTCTCACTTCCAAATTGTTTGAAATTTAGCACACGTATTAAGATCAATGACAATTCAATAATTTTATATGAAAGTCCTGAAATTCACACGAGCAAAAAAGTTAAAAATAAAATTATAGTTTAAAAAACTAAAATGCACGCTTTTGTAGCAATGTGAACTAAAAGGTTAAAAATAATCTTTAAATATAAACATTTTGTTCAACAGCACTCGGATATCCCACAATACAGTATAACTTCTTTCGAATAAGCTTAAAATATGAACAAAGTCACTGATTAAAAAGTTAACTTATAGTAAAAAAAAAGCGTGGGGTGCTCTCTACTTGTACACAATAACTCTGCCTTTACGAGCAGCTAGCGATAAAAAAAATTAAGATTATTCATATCTAGCACCATACGCTTTATTTTTTATTAAAGTTAATTTTTTTAGTCAGTGACTTTATTCTTAAACAAATTATACTGAATTGTGGGAAATCCTATCGTTGTTGAACAAAATTTTTGTATTTAAAGATTATTTTAACCTTTTAATTCACGTTGATACAAAAGCGTGTATTTTAGTTTTTAAACTATAATTTTATAAGGTATAAGATAGTACCTAGAATCATGTAAATCAGTTTTGCAGATTTCTCAGGAAACTGTTGAAACTCCGCTATTCGCCCTTCGACAGATGTGACGTGTTTTGCTTCGATCTGTTATTTATGGCCATAAAGCAGTTAAAATAAGCGCGCCGGATAATTTGCTGAGTACCACGCTTATCTTAAGTTCTGTTTTATACATGTTTGTTGGTCGTTATTGGTGATTCATCCATAAGGTGCAGACAAGTGATGGTCGGTACAGTTGTACCATCTCGTAATGGTTGCTCTAACTCAACATATTCCGAATGAAACGTTACGATATAAAAATTCAGAGCGTCATTTAATTAGTTGTTTGGCCTATTTAGTATGTTAGTTTTAGCGGCGACAGGCAAAGATACATGCCAGTTAATTGAAAACGACAGATATTTATTTTACTTATTTCGTATGACCTAAGAATACAAAACTATATCTACACTGAATCATAATAAATAGAACCAAACATGGATGTTACTACATACTGATGTCCAACGATTGCAGCCATTCTATTGCTTCTGTGGTTGCTTCGTGAATATGATGCATTGTACCACTGAACCTCCTGAGAGGGCATTCCTTGGCGATGTGGTGAATGGTTTGCTGATGGTTACCGCAGTCACAAGAAGGATTCTCTGTCATTCCCCACTTGTACATCCAGTAGTTGCATCTACCGTAGCCTGTTCAGTGCCGTCCAGGTTTTCCTAGGAAGGTTGAATCCAGGAGGCTGTCGAGTAGGGTCTTGGATTAGCGCCTGTTTGTCAGGGTTGGAATTGCTCCACTCAACGCACCATGTTTCGCCTATGTTGAAGTTATTTTGGACCAACTCTTGACCAAACTTCCACGTTGAATACCTAGAGTTTAGTCTGTTTGGAGCTTTATGAATTGGAAGGTGTGGATAACTTAAGCATTTCTGCCATTCCTTTTTTAAAGC
The DNA here is from genome assembly GCA_031002005.1 of Vandiemenella viatica. Taxonomy (NCBI): domain Eukaryota; kingdom Metazoa; phylum Arthropoda; class Insecta; order Orthoptera; family Morabidae; genus Vandiemenella; species Vandiemenella viatica. The sequence goes on along the minus strand of CM061914.1, from coordinate 198,390,502 downwards.
CGCTTGTCTTGGGAGACTTGGTGGGGGGATGTTGGAGAGTACAGGCAGCCAGTCTGTAGGTGTAGATTTAACAGTTCCAGATATCGTTCTCGTTGTGTCATTTAGTTGAACGTTGATCTTTTTTGTGTGACTGCTATTTAGCCATACTGGACTGCAGTATTCAGCAGTTGAGTATACAGCTGCGGCATGTGCTCCCCAACCCGTTCCTGAAAGTTTGTGAAGGATGTTATTTCGAGTTTTTACTTTTGCTGCTGTTTTATGGATATGTACCTTATATGTCAGTTACCGGTACAGAACCAGGCCTGCATACTTTGGATGAAGATTGTACTTCAGTAATTGGTCTCGGAATTTTATTAGAGGTCTACAGTGAGCTTGTCTATTGTTTAGCTGAAAAGTGCTGACCTCTGTCTTATTTACATTCGGTACTCGTTCAGTTTGTGAAGGTCACCTGCGAAATTTCTTCAGATGTTTTGAAGTCGCTGGATTGAGCTGTCATGACGTCAGCCTGTTCGCTGGAGAAAGCAGATCGCCAGACTCGCAGCTGTGACGGTGTAAAGGAGTGACCTCCGTGCAGAAGACGCAATGTGGTGTCGACACCGAAACGTCTCAGTCGAAAACAAGCTTCAAGTTCGACGGCTGCATTCCTCTGCTTGCAACACTCAAACAACTACCCCGCGACGAGCAACTACTGGCTTCACCACAAAACAGACGCAACCCCTGCTAGCGGCTATCAGTCGACTGGGAGGGTCAGCGAAGGCATTGTGATTAGTCATAAGTAGTATATTTATATCGATGCCAGACAGATATCGATAATCGATTATATCACCCGCATCATATCGATAATATCGATATTTCTCGATATTTGTATATATTTTTTTAACAAATTAGAAATAAGTATGTAAATCAAAATCAAGTAATAAATTTGGGGTAGTTTATTGAAAAAAATTAGGTCTGCAAATATTAAGCGTCAACAGATTCTGAAAAAGTAGTTTGCTAAACCATTACTAGTTTGAGTGACAGTGGTTTCAGAAGGTGCCGACGAGGCTACGCCGAGTAAATGATTAATTGTAATTTTGAACGTATCTTAATCCAACTGGTATAACAATCATGACTGATTTGAATTTAATTTTCTAGCAAAAAATGTGCCGTAATCTCCAAAATTCGGTGTTATTGTATACGTAACAATAAAAAACGCTTCACACTTTTCAACTCCTCCTTCACAACTTCCAAATTTTTTCATATTTTTCATCAATTTTTGTTTTGATAATCCCACGAGAAGGGACTTTGTATAATGAAGCTAAGTGCTTCATTAAAATTTACAACCTTTGCCTTCGACTGGATTGAAAGGTCTATTATCAACGCTGATAAAATAAGCAATTGTATCGGTCAGGCGGTCGTATTTTTTACCCCCTTTTGAATATCGTAATACGTTTCAGAAAGATACGGGAACTAACGAACGCAAATATAACGCAACATATTAAACAATATAACAGTGAACGTAAATGAATGGGGAACGAATAACGGGCACGAAACGGAGAGGAACCACAGAGAAGCAAAGGACGTTATCAGAGTTTAGCATTGTCAACTTCGGCTCCTTTCACCCAAGCATTTATTTGCAGGGTGTTGTTTTATATATATACCGCGAAGGTGGTTGTAGTTTTCGATATTTCACTACATCATATCGATATTATGGTACTGACCATTTAAAAATATCGATATTTATGTACCGATATTATTGGTTGACCAATATATCGTTGGAACCCTAGTCTTGCGCATGATAGTTCGCGACCGGGAGCGCTCAGTTTAGTTCGCAGCTCGTTCGTGAACTAGATCGCTCTTTTAGTTCGTTGGTTCGCCTCTCAAATTCCAGAGAAACAGATCGTTCGCTCGCTTTGCTACTGCTACTGCACGCGCTCTTTTGTTTTTTTATTGTAGGTTTTTTTATGTAATGATCAATGCTGCTAATGCCTGGGTTATTAAGGATAGTGGACAATGAAAAACTTTTATATTAATTGGTTGGTTGTGGTCGTTCAAATATTGTGATAAAACATTTCATCTAAAACGGCCTTTTTGTAACACTATAGTTTTAAGGTTCTTTTACACGTTTTCCCTTGAAAATAGACGATTATTTATCAACCTTGCTAATGTTTCTCGTGTAATATTTGGAGGATAAACTGGAATATGTATGTTCGTAATAGTCTTGCGCATAATAGTTCGCGACTGGGAGCGTTCAGGTTAGTTCGCAGCTCCTTTGTGAACTAGGTCGCTCTTGAAATAAATATTTTCATATATTCGGCAGTCCTATCAAACTTCGGTAACTTTTCTTGCTCCATTTTCTTTGTTCACTTTGAAATCTTTTATGAAATGTAATGCCAACGTAGAAAAATTTTATATAAAAAAAACTTTTATAAAATATGTCACATTGCACTGTAAAATATTTTATAAAAATATCTTTTAACAAAGATCTTTTACAAAGTTCTTTTACAGTGTAATGCCGGCCTAAGCCAAAACCGTGACATTGTCACTCTGATTCAGAAATCAGTAACGCAAACATTAACAGACTTGTTGGAAATTCCGCAGCCCTACTGCAGAAGATAGCAACCTGTATGGGGAAAACAGCCTTGCCCTCAGTCGAAAAGACTTTGTTGGAACATGTGAGGTAGGAGGAGCGGATTTAGTGGGACTGGAGCTATAAACGTGTCGCTCCGGTCGGCATGTGGTTCTCACCTTGATGGCAGGTTCTCCCGCAGGGGTCGACGAACGAGACTACCCTAAGGACGCCGACTGTCCCCAGGCTATCGGCGCCCTCCACCTCGGCCAAACCAGTCCATGACCACCGGGAATTCCCGAACGAGTTCTGGTCGGGGGCTCCCAAACCGGTAGCCCGGCTCCGACCTCTGCCAAAGTCACGGGCACCGCGCAGGCTTGTGGGTCACTCTGAACTTGACGAGGCCAAGGCACGACTAGTTCTGACAGGCTCTGCGACTCCTGTCTGGTATAGCTGGTTCCATACCAGGCGCTGAATACCATCGGAAGAGTGGGGGAGGGGCTGGTTGGTCAATCGAGGAACATCTCAGCAGTATACAGGTTGGAATACGCTGATTAGGATCAAAATGCTCAAAATGTACGAGTTAACGAGCTTAGAAATTGACAATAAAAGCAGTAGCTTAATTTCATGGAAAGCTTCTTACGATGATCTTATCCGTCCACATTACTTACAAATCATCCGCCCATAGGATGGAAAATATTTGTTATTAAAATCTGTAACAGTTTTATCTAACTGGTCGCTCGTCTAGGACATGTTATTACAGTTCCTCGTGGCTGTTTGTCTGTTGTTATTCGGTATCTGCGAAGCAGAATTCTGGGGTCGAAGGTTGACTTCCCGAATGCGAGCTGTTCAAGCCTATCACAGACAGACGAAATCCATCAAGGAAGTTGTAGAACGTTCAGCATTATTATCATCATTGTTATCGTATGCCAAATACCAAAAAAACAGTTAATCAGACGACTGTATCTATGGATTGAAGCCATGTTCTGGCAGCTGGTCCAGCTTGATGCAGTGTGGTCAGGCCTCCTGGTAGTCTTCTCGCTTGACAGTCCATCACAATGTGGTCAGGGGTTTGGATACCACCACAGTCACACAACGTGTCTTCACAGAGACCCCACTTGTGTGCGGTTGCATTGCAAACTCCGTCACCAAAGACGACTAGACAAGTCAAACCCTGGAACACAGGTTGTCGGATCTTTCACAAGTCCTCAATTGTGTGGGCTGTTTGCTTCCCACTCCTTTCTCCACTCTTCATTCAAGTTAAAGTTGTTAGTTCTGAACTTGGCTGCTTCCATGTAGGCAGTTCTGCTTGATTTTAATTGTGTGCGAGGCAGGTGAAGGAGGTCACTAAGCAGAGGAATCATGTTGTTTTCCTCCACTCCTTCCAATTCTCTAAGCAATATCGATTTTCTCCTCAGATGTGGTGGAGGAATGTTGGAAAGTACAGGCAGCCAGGATACTGGGGTACCGGGCGTGGTGGTGTAACGGTTAGCGTTCTGGCCTCGCATTCGGGAGGACGGCGGTTCGAATCCCCGTCCGGGCATCCAGATTTCGGTTTTCCGTGGTTTATTAAATCACTCCAAATGCCGGGATGCTTCCTTTAAAAGGCCATGGCCGAATTCCTTCCCATTCCTCGTCCCCCATCCTTTCCCTCTCTAAAGACCTCGCTGTTAAGAGACGTTAAGCAGTTTAAAATATATATATATATATACTGGAGTAGGCCTAATGACACCACTCACTGTTCTCATAGCAGCGTTAAGCCGGGTGTCGACTTTGGCAGTATGAGCACTACCAGGCCATGCAGAGCAACAGTATTCTGCTGCGGAGAACGCCAAACTTGAGCGCCTGCACCCCATGACGCACCAGGCAGTTTGTTTACAAGGTTCACACGGGTCTTCACTTTCTCTGGACTCGATCCAAGGTAACGCCCAAATATTTTGGGTGGTCTATTCTTCCGAAGGGTCCTATGGTTGGTCTTACTCTGACGCAGATGAGCTGGTTTGAAAGGTGGAAGCAACAAGACTTTCTCTTTGTCAGATTAGGTTCTAGTCTCCACTTGCAGAAGAATGTGTAGAGCTAGTTAAAACTCTCAGAGAGTCTATCTTGACAAATCTGGAAGTTTCTATCCTGGAAAGAAATAGCTAGATCATCAGCATACTGAAATTTCCTGCAATTTAGTTGAGGTTTATCCGCAATATATAAATTAAAAAGCGCAGGCGCCAGCACTGAACCCTGAGGCAGTCCATTGTTGCGGATACGCCAGCGACTCTTTTGGACTCCACAGTGGACCTGGATTTTTCGATTAAGCAGCATCTTGTTCAAGAGTTCAGCTATTTTTTTACGCAGTACGGCATCTAGGAGTTTGACGAGGAGTCCCTCCCCCCCCCCCCCTGCCAGACGGTGTCATAGGCTGCTGAAAGGTCGACGAACGCAGCTCAAGTTTTAAGTTTCTTTTTGAATCGAGTCTCTATGTGGGTTGCGAGAGCCAGAACTTGCTCGGCACAGCTACGCTTCGGGCGAATGACTTTGTGAGTCCGAGTCAGCACCAGTCTCTCAAGCAGTTTATATGCTGTGCTGAGGAGAGAAATTGTCTATAGTGTTCTGGTTCAGTTTCTTCTTTACCCGGTTTTACAGTGGCTATCACCTTAGCTTTTTTAAAGGCAAAGGACAACTTTGACGAGTGTAATGTTTCCTTGGAAAGTGCAAGCAAACGTTTTCTTGCGACAGGGCCCGTATTGACGAGGAATCCCGGGTACAGGTGTTTGAATGTGTGACCGTGTCTCGCGGATGCTGGTGCCCAGCCTCGCGCCCCGTCGGTTACGCAGGCCTCGCCAAGGTCCGTGACGTCACTGGCTCCTGTTTCGGAGCGCCCGCCGCGCTGCGCCGCGCCACATAGCAATGCTCAGCACCTCGCCACGCGGGCTCCACCAGATCAACCACTCTCACCCACGAGCATTCCCCCACCGGCGGAACACGAGTGCGACGTGCTCGATCTGTTCGGCGGTACACAAACTGGAGCGCTAGTTTCAAAGTTAGTCTCACAATGCTCGCAGGTTTTATTTACATTCGAAACACCCTGGTACCCCTGCCTGGTACCAACCTTTGAAATGTAAAACATGTAACGTGGCTGATACTATTTAAATGTATATTAAGGCCATTTTACTACTTTTGCTCATATTAGGATTATATTTATGGACATATTTTGAGGAAAATCTGGTATTTTTATTATTAGTACTGGGAATTCATTATAAGTTAGGTGGATGAGTGAAATTAAGCTGATTATTCACGGAACTATACTGCTCATACATATTGGAGGAAAAAAGGAAACTAATTTTGTCACTGAACTGGTCAGAATTCATCATTCAAGAGTTAAAGTTGTACTCTCTAGTCGTTAATGTTCCGCCCGCCTTCTAATCTCGACAATGCAGCAGCAGCATGCCTGTGTCGAGCCGCGTCAATCAATGTCTCCCTGTCAGCAATACTTTTGAAAATAATCCTCAGTCAGTATTAAATCTGCACTGTATTTTAGTACAGACGAAAGAGTTCTTTTCTGTAAAACATGCAGTGCACCAGCCAAGTCGAGTCAACGGCGGCACTGCCTACCCTTTTCTCGAAGCGAATCGGTCCGTTTATGTACCTCAATTTCTTCGGTCGTATTCAACCTACATGTCTCAAATTCTGTTGTGCATAGGTATCAGGAATATAGCAATCGTACTAAATTTTATTTCGTTATTGTTCTTAGTTCGGATGCAAACTTCAGGCATTTTGTCACTCACTGACTGACTGATGATCATCAAAACTCTAAGGCACTTCCCGTAGCCGTGGAAAGCTGAAATTTGTCATGCTGATAACATTTTAACCACATATTATAAGAAAAGTCTCAATCTCATAAATTTCCACATTTCTACCCCTTACCTACCACTAACGTGAAATCGCTTTTCACCCTAATAACTTTATATACCTCATATTTTCAATGTAGAGTGAGCTTACTAACTTAAACTAATGTGTTAAATTTTACTTCTTTCCTTTTCTTACTTTGGAAGTTATAAATTCAAAATTTTATTTCGATCACGACACCCCAACATCATTATCCCACTGTACTTCCAGTATTCGTAGAAACAAGTAATTTGATACACATATATGGTTTCATCCCTAGATCATACGAAAAGTCTAATATAGGATTTTTACCCGTATTTATTTAATTATAATCCCAAACACAACAAATTCTGGCACTTATTTGCGGCTTAATTGCTTCTGTTCACGTGAAACTATATGGCTTAGAATTTTTTTAATGCTTGAAGATCGCAAGTTTAACTAATATCTCAAATTTTACTTGTTTAGTTTGAAAGTTACTAGCAATTTATTAATGGTGGTGGTTAAACCAGTGGTAACGTATATTGATGTCTTCAATTCTAAACTGTTGTTATTCACCGATTTTCAAATGGAATCATTACATTTGAGTGGCGATAAACTTACAAAAAGAAATGAAATCCTACAAAAACAATTCTTGTAAAAGTAGGCCAAGTCTTGTGTTCATGTAGTGACAAAAAGTTATGAGATCTTATTCTGATCCAAGTCTACACTTTACAGTGTGTATTCACTTCACTTTGCGAAACACAATGGTTTCTCTTGGTGTCATGTATCGTTTATTTAGAATTTAAAAATAAAAAAAAATATCTCATGACTTGGCCATTATGCACGTCATAATTTTTACTGAAATTGGGGGCATAATATATACTTGTCAAATTCGAAAAAGAGCGAGGGAAATCTTGGCTTTAAAGTATTTATAAGTTTGATAAAGCAACACATTTAAGGTATTTATATGGGTTAACATTAAGGTATTTACATAGCTTAACTAAAACATGGCGCGCATAATTGCTAAGTCGCCAGATTTTTTTAAATTCTAAATAAACGATCTATGACACCGAGAGAAACCATTGTGTTTCAGAAAGTGAAGTGAATACACACTCTAAAGTGTAGACTTGGCTCAGAAGAAGATCTCATAACTTTTTGTCACTACGCGAACTCGGGACTTGGCATATTTTTACAAGAATTGTTTTTGTGTGATTAAAGTTACTTCAACAAAGCGATTTAAAATTTAATTTCCCAATGGTGCAGTGAGTGCACGGAAGCAAATCATGCTGTCTACGTGAAAGCGACTCTAACAGGTAAAATAAACGCACAATTGAGCATGTTTTGATGTATAGTAAATTTAAATGTCTGGTCATATTTTGTCATTCTTGGATCATGTTTACCCGTTTTTAAGGTCACGTTTGTATGCGTATTTCCCTATTTTTTATTTATTTTTTGTCATAACGATCCGAACCCTAGCGATCACATAGTATCCCTGAAGAGCTGTTTCGAATCCAATGCGATTAGGCTGTACCCACGTTACTACAAACAAGTCCGGTTCCTCTGATATCTTCTAGCTCTGAAGGACGTAAATTCAACAGTATTTTATCGACTGTACCTCAGAATTGTGGATTGTGGCACAGAATCATAGGAAAGCACCGACTTATTCTGGCCTGGTTTGTGACAGGCACACAAATTTATTACCGAAACTGGTTAGAAACTGGCGTGCATCTGGTAGAATTAATCAAAGAGCAAACGAAGCATGGACTATTTCGTTACTAACCGATGGCATAATGTAGGATAAACTACAGGCTGGAAGTGTGTTGCAGTACCGAAGAAAGAATGTCGGAGAAAATCGACCAGTTGAAATATTTTAGGCGGATAATAAAACAAATTTTATCAGAAAATGGCAGAAAATATGAAAAGAGATACAAAAAAATGAAATGGAATTGCGCTATTATTTAATTAGAGGGTCGGTTGTAGATTGCATTGGTATCTGTTTTGAAACGTCGCCACGGAATCATAAAGCATGGAGCGTACATACCTGAGTGACACACGGCACACGAGAGGCATAACAAACAGGGAGGCGGCGTATTAAGAGAGTGGGTCACAGTCCCAGCAGGTGGCACAAAGTCACAGACGAAACGAGCAAAGCGACAGTAGTTTTTGGTAAATTATTCATCAATTCTCCTGGCAATTTATTCCAATCCCTTATAACCTTTACTACGAAATAAAATTTTCCCACACCCTTATGCCTGAAATCAAGTGCCAGCTTGTGGTCATGCTCAACCTTACCCTTCCAAGCACCTCTCTTAATTTTCCCACCAGTATCTTTCCACGCTTCATCACCAGTATACGCTTTGTCCACTCCATGACTCTCTTCACCCTCCTCCTATCCACCAATGAATCCCACTCCAGCTCCTTTATCATATTAGTTACCGATTGTGTTTTTCGGTAATTTGCAAAGACAAATCTAGCAGCCCTCCCCTGCACCCCCTCCAACTCCTGTATTTGATACCCAAAATGTGGATCCCAAACTACAACACCATATTCCAGCAGTGCTCTCGCCAATGTTTTGACCCGAATTCCCTTACTTCTCCAGTGCATCCCCTCATCACTGCTTCCAACAGGTGAAGGATTTTGAACCCTTTCCCTACCACCTGTCCAATGTGTCCTGCTCAGTAAGGTCTGTTATCAAATGTAATGCCAAGGTATTTACATTTCGAGTCTTTAATAAGAAGATCCTTCACCACTTCATATTCGTAATCAACCTTTAGCTTTTTATCTGTGTACCTAATAAGCTGGCTCTTGTTTCCATTTATCTTCATCCCATGTTGTCTCACCCAGCTAGTTATCCTATTTAGATCACCCTGCAGCTGTCTACAGTCTTCAATTGTTTTGATCCTTTTATGTAACATTATATTATCTGCAAACAATCTAATTTCTGACAGTAAACCATCAACACAATCATTCGTTAGAATAACGAATAGCAATGGTCCCAATACACTACCCTGTGGGACTCCCATGTTCACTTCTACTTCTTTTGATATTGCATTTCCTACCCTAACTTTTTGCTTTCTAGCTTTTAGGAATTCTTCCACCCAGAAAATCACCTTTTTATCAAATATACACCAATATGAAACGAATGTCTTTTCGCTAAGAACACTTTTTGCTAGGCTAGGCTTGCCTAGTAATTGGCTGTCGTAGCAGGGCTCAAGTCAGCTGTAGCTAATCGATAATGAGTATTGTACACCTCGCCAGCCTCTGGTTTCGCCGTCACTTGTGTAACACTGTCTGTGCCGCAACAGTGTTTTCCACGCGGATGCGGGAAAACAACTGGGTATTACCCTAATGAACGCTAGAACCTCGTAAAAACTAGTTTCATTGGGCATTGTGAGTCTCTTCCTGTTAATTTGCAACTAAGGTTAATAGACGGCTAGACGAGAAGCGGCACATTAAGAGGCCAAATAAAACTTCGTGTAATAAAAATAAATTTTAATTGAATGCATTTATATTGTAGAAAAGTGGTTAACCAGTTATGAAACCTTGTCTCCTGAACTTTTAATTGGTATAATCATAAACTTCTGGCAATTACATTTTCTTTTACTACTTGTGCTCATAAAAAGAACATTAGGTGCAAAGATTTTCTTGTATGAACCTTCCCGATAGTATATAGCATACTTTCTATCGACGTTACTAACACACTTCTTCGTGATGCTAAGGCCGAAAACATAAAGTGTTCTTTTCTTTTTTCACTTTGAGCAGGCAGACAATAAAAATGCGCAAAAATAATAAACGCATTTAAACTAAATCTATCTTATAGTAAATACTTACTATCTAGGTAACTCTCGTGTATCTGATTGGTCAAAATCATAAATTTTGTCCGTATGGATTCACCTCAAGCAAAAACCAGTGGCCATGGCGGGTAAAGTGGCCATGGGGTTTTTTTGAGGCCAAGGGATGGTGCCATAACGCGGGACAAAATCGTAACTAGTGCAACTTAATGCCTTCAGTCACCTTGAGAAGCCCGATCCGGGTAGCGTACCATCTCTGGAAGTTATTAGAATGTTTGTGGTTTTGATGAGCCTGATGTTTGGTGAGTGGTCAGTTTATGAATTTATTACCAAGAAATCAGATCACTTACCGCTTCTGAATGAAATTCTTTTGCGAGAGTGATGGTTTCCTGATTTGGTAATCATGATTGTTTCTTTGCATTGTTAAGATAGAATGTCGTTTCTGTAACGGCGCCAAACAGGACAAAGTGTCGAGCTGCTGGTGGCAGCGGCCTCTGTGGATTCTGTTTGTTCCTTCCACATTACTAACATTACGCAATGCTTTAATCAGATGCTTTATTATCACGTGAAGCTGATCTGAGAATATTAATAATAATGATAAAACAAAAGAAATTAAATTATTTCTATTTTGTGGTGGTTTTTCAACTACCGAAAGGATATTGTAATGCAGCAACAGCAGGAAAATAAAATGCAAAGGCTGAAACAATGGTTCCTTGCAGATGTTCACATGTAGTTCATATAAAAATGTAGTTGAAGATTCAAAAACAAAAAGAAGAAATCAAAAAAAGAAGGAAACCAACGCTAGATAGAAAACAGCGAACCGCAGGAAACCTAACCCAGAAAGAGTGCCTCTGCTGCAACGAAAGTTTTTCAGATCGAGATCAGAAGAACGGTGGGTCCAGTGCCACATGTGATACTTTTGCGATCACGAACTCTGTGATGGAGTTGAACGAAACAGCTATTTCTTCGTTTGCGAAAATCGGAATTAAAGTGCCTTTTGCCCGTCATAATTTCTATTATTTACAATTATATGACTTTCTTTTCTAAATAAGGTAAACTGTTTAGAAAATTTAGAGCGTTTGTAATAACTCATTTCTGATTTTGAAGCTGAGTGGCCACTTTGTAACCCCTGATTTTGATGCCTTTAGGTTACCTTAGAACATCGTCAACCTTTAGCCTGGCCACTTTGCCCATCATATTAATCGTACCATGTGCCGGCAGCTCCAAAAGAAAACGTGTCCCTTACAATTCACTCAGACCATCCGCATTCCTCTCTCTCTCTCGATCCGGTGATAATAGGAAAGGAGGGGGGGGGGAGGAACAATGTCCTGTTGAACCGGCGTTGCTAGATCCTCCTAGACCTGTATCCCACACGGATCACGTATTGTGTTGTGTGTGATAATAGGAAAGGAGGGGGGGGGGGTGTCCTGTTGAACCGGCGTTGCTAGATCCTCCTAGACCTGTATCCCACACGGATCACGTATTGTGTTGTGTGTGATAAGCGTCTCTCTAGTCTGTGAGAAAATATATTTTATTTTTTAAAGTGTGTAGGACACATTTTTACAAAAAATTGAACATAACAATTTTTGATCAGCAGATTAAATGCTATCAAAAGCATCCTTTTTTGTTAGATATGATTTTAGTTCGAATGTGCGCTATGTTGTACTCCTGAACCTCTGTGCGGCGTGTTCTCTTACTGTTCCAGCTGGACTCACCACTTCTTGCTTGTACGCCTAGTGTTGTTTGCTCAGCTGTCGTGAAGTGGTTAGACGAGTGAAGGGATTCTCGCCCTTGTGGACTGTGTACTGACCGCCTCACCTCTGCACACTCCACTCCTCATCACCACAACACAGCAAAACACAGTCGAAATACTACGAAAGCAACTCTTAAAACGGGTCAGACGTTCACCAAACTAATTCTTCTAAAAGAACAGACCAGTCTGCTGCGCCTATGATAACTTCTGTGTGAATGTGTTTGAAGAAGTAAACTCGGCGCTAATATGTGCACGACCAAGATCGAAGTAACAGGCTGAATACGTGTTTCGTCAATAAGCCATACAGATAGTGTGACGAAGCAAACTAAACTCAGCCCAACGCCGGGCGCGAGTGTCATTTCGATACACGTGAAACAGTTTCCCGCGAATTTGAAGTCACGTGATGGTGAGTGGGGTTCCCCTCTCCTCAGTGATATCCCCGACTCTGGCCGGTGTTTCGTCTTCTCTCGAGACACTTGTTTCTATCAAATTGATACTTGCGCTACTTAGTGTTATTATTCGGTAGTTCAACATTACAACTTGTTTTCGATCCAGCCTTTACTCGTAAGTAACCTATCCTGGAGTATGTCAAATTTTCTTCATTTATCCATTTGTAAACACTATTGAAAATTGGCAAGATGATGTATAAGGGTAATAGATTAAGATTTTATTATTTATTAATTTTTGTATTTATTGTAGCGTAGAAATTGCATAGTATTTCGTAGTATTTCATTAAAATGTTGTTTAGACAAGTAAGAGTTCCTTGTTCCTTAAAACAAATCGTTGTACCTGAATAATCTTTGATGACAACTGATGTAATGTAATTGCAGTAGTTGTAGTTATTTTGATACTGTGAACTTTCACAATTGTTATTTTTTATTTAAATAATTTATTAGTTCCTATTTATTTGGGCTAACTAATTGTTCTAATCATTTTCAACACATTTTCAGGTATAGATTATTTTTAAAGAGTTTTTCAGAAAGATTATTTTTATATTTTTTACTTCTTTATTTAAATAAAGAAACCTTTTTTTTGTTGAAATGAAAGTTTGTCTTTAATGCCCCTTATACGTACAACTGATGTTAATAATTAAAGTACAAAAAAAATGATTGTGAGTTTCTACCGGCGGTACGAGTTTGATACTTTGTGACTTTTGTCAGCGCGTCTGTCTCCTGGTTAATGTCTGCGAGACTTGCGGATGGTCTAGGTCTTGGTGGAAACACTCGTTGCACTACTGTCGCAAGAACAACTTGCGCTGCTGGATCAAATGGAAATTAAGAGTCTCAGAAGAATGTTACCAAAATGGTTATGTTTCACGCCTGCAGAGCTTTTCGTGAGTACCAAATTGATCATAAAAAAACAGTGGTCGATGCGATCACGACGTCGCGGCGATGTTGAGAGGCATTAGCACCCTCGCCGGAATAACAACCTGTTTGCCAGCCGCGTAGGGAAGCGATGGCCTTAGGTTAGGTAACACACACGGACAGACTTATGAGGCGATTATACAACACGGCACTGCCGCGGCCCTTACTACAGAGATCTCTGAGTTATTAGTTTATCTTTTCGACACCTGCTTCGCCACCAAGCAAAGTGTGGTAATGTTCACTTCCAGTGGAATACTGTGCGTTTGTTTTCATTAGAGTGTGCTCCAAAACACTTCTGCCTGCACCAGCACTGTACTCTTCCGTCAGATCTGCCACAGATCGCCGCCTATCCCGCTTTACAGAGCGGGCAAGCCTCCGACCTCCACGTTCTGTGATGAGGCGTGGACGTCCACCACCTTGTCGCCCAGTCGTGGTTTCGCGGTCCTTCAACCACTCTGCATAGATGCTCACTACAGTAGCACGCGAACAGCCGACCAGCCTCGCTGTTTCCGAGATGCTCGTTTCCAGCAGCCGCGCCCACAAACCACCGGCCCGTAATTTAAGGGAATTGCGTGGCCTGTGCGTGGACATCTGGTGCCAGACAACTCCGGAAACCTAACGAGGACTTTTAGAATCCATGCCACGCGGAATCGCTGCTGTATTGGGCGCCACAGATGGACCAACACACTAATAACCAGGCGGGCATAATGTTTTGGCTGCTCAGTGTATTTTCTCTTGGTGTGCCTTATTTAAATAAATAAAAGGAATTCTTGCAGCTTGAACCGAAGGCGCAGCTCTTCCTCTGCGTTTAAATACGGAATCTGAACCGCGCTGTTATTACGGAGCGTCCATAAACTGCGTGGCTCGGTCTGGGGGGAGGGGTGTTTCTGGAAAGCTACGCTGGGTTAGGGGGAAGGGGGGGGTTCCGAATCAGGCCACGTAGCTGTTCATTCATAATATTTGTCACAGTTAAAATAAGGTACAGAACGCACAACAGCATGTGAATGAGTATTAATTTCAGTTATTTAATTACCTGCATATGAAATTTACGATAGCTTGACGAGATAAATCATTACAAAGTGTCGTCTGGAGTGGTTTTTTTTTAACTTATGGCTTTACGCTTCGTCGGCGTCGAGGTCATTAGAGGCGGGATGGGACTGGGGACAAGGAACGGGAAGGAATTCGGCCATGGCCTTATGAAGGAAACATCCCGGCATTCATGTGGAATGATTTGGGGAAACCGTGGAAACCCGGAATATGGATGCCCGGACGGGGATTCGAAGTGGCGTCCTCCCGAATGCGAGGCCAGAGCGTCAACCGCTCACCCACCACGCTCGGTCTTCTGGAATCAATAGAGGAAGAAGCTACATGCTACCTGAGGGGAACAAGGGGTGGCAGAGGCAATAGCAACGCAGGGCTGCATGGGGTGAAAAAGTGGGGGGGGAAGCTACGTGGTTTATGGACGCTCCATTAACAGGGGAGTAGAAGAGCCTTGCTGTGAGTGAGATTCAAGGTTATAATGCACCTCTTGTGGTGTTTGCTCTCTGCTGATGCATGCGCGAGTGCTGACCGCGTCCTTTCAGATTAGTTGCAATGTTTCTCTTGTGTAGTCTCCCAGGGCCCTATATACGTGTGTTTTAACGTTTCATTCCCCAAGGTGGACTTACCCCTTCCCCACATGGCCTTGAGTGCTGATTGTGGTGAGAGTACCTATACTCCCGACACGTGCTTGCGCTCTCTGTGGACACGGGCTACAGAAGCACGTAGCAGCCGTGTTTTTGTTTGCCGATTGTTTCTCGACAAAGCACGTCAGCTCAACAGCCTGTCAACGTTCTGCAATGATCTCTCGTTCGAAACTAAAACTACAACGAAAACTATGTCCCACACAAATCCTGCGTCAGGTTAGCACTGGGGGAATAAACGACTTGCTACTCCGCCGCGTCAGAAAGTAGTCCTACACTGAACACTGCGCTCCCTCACGACAGAATGCTGCTCAAACTCCCGGCGTTCACACTTATCTTGTCAACACCGATACTGCTCGAAAATGACAAAGGAAGGCCAAGTATGCGTTCTGCGAAGACATTTGACAGTAAGAGGGCGGAAACTATGTGGAACGGACTGCAAATGAAGGATGTGAATGTGTGTTCGCCAAGTCGATCGAAGATAAAGTTTGTGATTGGCCTAGCGCCATGCGGAAGATTGTTCCACTGTGTTTCCTCCGAACGAGTCATATTATTTTCAAAGACCCTCCGGAGACGACAGGTATCAGTAGTCCTGGTGTTGACCTTGCGGAGCAGAGTACACGGAGTACGCTGTCAGTTTGTTTGCAGACTCGTCCTGTCAGAGCGCGCCGTCAGTGTTTACCCTGAGCCAACCAGACACGACCACGGCACACAGCTCCCGGACACTGCTCAGACCTTCACGGCTGTTATTACACAAACAACAAAACAGCAGGATGTAGGACTCCATCACACTACAGCAGGCAGTCGAGTAGAAACGACGAACCTGCAGAAGGCTAATACGGAAACATGTGAACTGCGCCGAGTATGCTAGTCCTAACGCAGTCAGACAAGCAACAAACAGCAAATACGAGGTGTGTTAGAAAAGTAATGACCCAGATTTTTTTACTTGCCAAAGCTTTTTTTTTTTTTTAAAAAAAAAAAAAAAAAAAAAAAGAAGAAAGAAAGAAAAGAAAAGAAAGAAGCAACGGTATTATCCCCTTCAAAGTAGTTCCCTTGGGCAGCTATACACCGGCGGAGTCGTTGTTTCCACTCTTGGTACCAGCGCTGGAAGGCTTCAACTGGTAGGGCTGCTAACTGGTCGGTCACAGTCTTTTAAATGTTCGCCAGAGTTCCAAAATGACGTCCTTTAAAGACGAGTTTCAATTGCGGGAAAAGGAAAAAGTCACAAGGACTTAAATCCGGTGAATAGGGGTGTTCATGAACGACAGGAATGCGTTTTGAGGTAAACAATTCACTGATGGAACAAGCCGTGTGACACGGGGCATTGTCATGAAGAAGCATCCACTTGTCTGCAGTGTCTGGTCTCACACGAATCACTCTTTCCCTCACCTTTTGAAGGAAAAATTTGTGAAAGTCATCATACTTATTGTTAAACGACGGTGTGGTCTCACAAGAGCCCTCACATGCTCGACGTTTTCGTCAGTCTTTGTAGTTGAAGGTCTCCCCGAGCGAGGTTGATCTTCAACGTGTTCACGACCTTCCAAACATGATTTGCGGCAGCGGAAAACTTGAACCCTTGACAAGCTACGTTTCTCATAGGATTGTTTCAACTTTTGAAAAGTCACTTTCACGGATTCCTCAAGTTTAACACAAAACTTGACTGTACAACGTTGTTCTAAATTCCGATGCTCCATTTTTGTAAGACACAACCAAAGAGAACTTCACTGATGGTCCTGTTAAAAATAATGTTTAGGCTGAACGGAGTTGAAACTAGGACTGAGCATGTGGAAGGGATGAACAAACCGGTCTAGCACAGACCAGTAGATACAGCGTCCTAACGAGCGTGGTGGGTGAGCGGTTAGCGCTCTGGCCTCGCATTCGCGAGGATGGTGGTTCGAATCCCCGTCCGGGCATCCAGTTTTGGGTTTTACATGGTTGCCCCTGATCACTCCAGGCGAATGCTGGGATGCTTCCTTCAAAAGGCCATGGCCGAATTCCTACTCGTTCCTTTCTCTAGTCCCATCCCGCCTCTATTGACTTCGATGTCGACGAGGCGTAAAGCCATAACTAAAAAAAAAAGACACGCACACACACAGCGTTGCCAGATGGCTCGCAGTGTTATCAATCTAATTACTTTTCTCACACACCTCGTGTGTAGCAGCGTAAGGTCAAGACTGAGAAGACTGCGCAGCGAATTTAAACTCTGTGTCCTATGCAGAGCTGTGTCGTAGAGAGTATTACTCAATAGCGCATAGCGATACTATAATCATGAATAAAGAATTATACCACAAGGAGAGGTAAAGAAGCCGCCAGAGAGCAGTGTGGATGGTGGAGCCAATGATGCGTGCGCTTCGTTCGACAGGAATATCGATTGTGGTAGGGTCTGTCTCACCTGGTTCCGGAGTCAGTGGTCGCCTGGGAGCTGCTGCTGGACTGCAGACAACGAGACGTGGTCTCGGGACGGAGTCTAACGAGAAGCCATTAGGCAGATGACGAGCTGCGATTGGGCGCCGTTACCTCGAGGTCGGATTTTTCCAAACACTCGCGTGTGCACGACCACTTCACCACGAGGAGAGCGCACTTCCATCCACTTCGTCAGAAGATGACAGCTCCGACACGAGGGCATGCCACGCGTGCAGAGTCTCTAGAGACTACGTCAAGACGGTGACAAGCAAAGGGCCGTCCATCAACCACGTGAGGGGTTCCCCCTCCCCTCCCGATCGACCTCGTAGTATTTGAGACCTCACACCTTCATATCGAGGATGAATCGAATACATTCAAGAGAGAAATAATGAAAGCTCGTAAAGAAACATTAGGCTTTAGAATCAAGCTGCCCGAAAAACTTGGATCACAGAAGAAAATTTGGAGCTAACGGATCAGACAAAAAGGCACAAAAATGCTCAGGATAAAGCAGCAAGAGAGCAATTCGGGCACTTTAGAAATCAAACAAACAGGAAATGCAAAAAAGCAATAGAAAAATAGCTGCAAGGAAAGTGTGTAATAGAAAAGGAAATGGTCGTAGGAAAGTAAATGTTGCATATAGAAAGCTAAAACAAGATTATGTAGAGATGAAGAAAACTGACTTAAACATTAAAGCTGCCGATGGGAAACATCTATTAAGCTCAGACCATAGAGCTAACCGATGGAACGAAAACATTCAGAAACTTTGATGGAGGAGACTTGAACAATAGCGTAATGGAAAAGGAAGGCGATGTCGACATTGATGACTTAGGAGATCCCGTTTTGTCGACAGAATTTGCTAGAGCTCTGAATGACTTGAAATTAAATAAGGAAGTTGGAATTGATGAGAGCCCGGCAGAACTTCTTAAATCCCTAGGAGAAGAAGAAATGATGTTAAAAGTGGAATAGTACTATCAAAAAGAAACCTTCAAGAAAAAGAGAAATCTTTTAGTTTCAAATATTGATCTAGGCATTAGAAAGAACTTTTTAAATCTCTTTGTGTGGAGCACAACACTTTATGGTAGCGAAACATTAGGAATACCAGAAAGAAAGAAAATTGAAGAATGTGAAATGTGGTGCTACAGAAGAATGCTGAAAATTAAGTGGACAGACAAAGTACGAAATGAACGAGTTCTGGAAATGATGGTTGAGGAAGGAAGTTTGTGGAAGAGTTTTACAGAAAGAAGAGACAGGCTGGTAGGTGATATTTTGAGACATGCTGGATTTTAATTTGCTGGTGGAGGGAACAGTGGAAGGTAGAACTATAGAGGAAGACAGAGATTAGAATATATGAAGCAGATAATTGAGGACGTGGGTTGTAACGGGTATTTTGAAATGAAGAGTTAGCACAAGATAGGAAGGGATGGAGGATTGCATGAAACCAGTCAAAAGACTGAGGACAGAAAAAAAAAAAAAAAAAAAAAAAAAAAAAAAACCTTCCCAAGTAGCAGAATTAACTTACTTCTCCTATTGCATCCGATCCTATTTTTATATTTAATCTACTAGTATTGGTATCATTTCTGCTACATTTCATCACTTTTGTCTTGCTTTGATTTATATTCAGTCCTAAATCTTCTTTCAGTATTTTGTTCATTCCAGTCAGTAACTTCTCAACATCCTCAGCCTGTTCTGGTAACAAGACAATGTCGTCAGCAAATCGCAACATATTGATGTTGTGATTAGATATTCCGGTGGTGGGTGCAAGACAGTTGACAGTGTTCTCTGGTGGTAATAGCAGCTCTTACTTCCGCATCAGCTGCTTTGAATCCTCACACTGTGGTTCAGACACGGAGCGGACGTGTAGAACAAACTCGTCTTGCGTCAATCTCACCGCTCCGTATCTCAGGCGGAACTCTTGTAATTAGAGTTCTTTTAATTGTCTCTGTAATTTCTGAACGCATTGCTACTGCGAAGACGTCTAATTGGCTCGGGAAACTGATCCACTCCCATATGGGTTCTGCAGAAGTTCTTTATCAGACCTCAAAAATGTTTTCGTAGAAGAGGGATTGTGTTTCTCCCGAAAGGTTGGATTTATGTCAGTGAAAACAAATATCGTAACGAATCTAGCATGTACCAGTTTTGTGCCGAAATCATATGAGTCAAAACCAAGATAGGTGAGACAGTCTACTCGGTGCTCCTTCGTTTGAACCGTCTTTAAAGACCTCGATGCTAGAGAGACGTTAAGCAGATTAAAAAAAAAGAATTCGTTCGACCCCCGGTGGCGCAACAAAATTCGACTCTCGTTACTCTGTTGGCGGCGTAGGAGTAATGCACCCCCTCCCCCCCGTAACGACGGTACTGTTCAGTAAACCTCTGTACTGTGTGTACGGAACAAGGGCGTACCACACTGCTGACAGTACAGGACGGCGCCCTAGAGTCCTAGTAGCTATTTATTTTCTCCCTCTTTCGTCTCATAAGGAGAACGCTCTACTATCGCACTCATCCGAGATGGTAGGCGGGCGAAATCGCCCTCCTACCTACCATGAGGGAGGAAGGGGGTCAAACCCCGTCCGGCCATCGTGACTGTGGTTTCCCTCGGTCACTCCAGACGAATGCTGGGATGGTTCCCCACAAGGCCACGGCCGACTTCCTTCACCCTTGCTTCCCCGTGGGTTAGTTAGGCTGAAAAGAGACTTCGTGACTCTACAACAGCCCGTCTCCCAGCCTTCAGGGGGGGGGGGGGATATCGCACTCATCAGTTTCAAACAGCTGTAAAGGCAACGAGCATCAAACGACTCCGCACGAAGCCGACGGTAATCACTACAGACCGCATTACATGCATTTGCACACTAAGCGGATTTTCACCGGTTTTGCAAATTTTAGCTAAAACCTAGTTATGATGCAGAGTTTCGCTATATTTACAATATTTTTCGTTAGTGTACCTAGTTAATAAAAATCTTACGTTTTGGCCGGCAAAACCTATTATCAGCACAGCTCTTAGCAGTTTTGATAGATAATATTGTCATGCGGCCAAGTGAAACAGACTCACGGGAGATAAAGACATTCTGCGTTGAGCTAGCCTACTGTAGCACCTTCCTACCAGACAGATCACGCGTGCTATTTAATTTAATTTTTAATTTAATTTAATTGCAATGGAGCACAGGCTCCGGTCGCAATTTCCCTACACACCCATCTTCTCCCTATCCTGCACCTACCTACATTTGCCCTCTACAAATTTTATCTTTAAATTCTTTCAAAGTTTTCGGTAAATTATTCATCATTTCTCTTGGTAACTCATTCCAATCCCTGACACCCTTACCTAAAAAAGAGAATCTTCCTGCACCCTTGTGCCTGAAATCGAGTGCCAGTTTGTGGTCATGGTCATCTTTTCCCTTCCATGAACTACTTTTCATACCTACTGCAATATCTTTCCATGCCTCATCGCCAGTATACGCCCTGTAGACTCCCATGACCCTCCTCATCCTGTCTTGCAATGAATCCCATTCCAGCTCCTTTATCATATCTGTCACTGATTGCATTCTGCGATAATTTCCAGAAACAAATCTAGCAGCCCTTCTTTGCACCCTCTCCAACTCCTGTATTTGATACGTAAAATGAGGGTCCCATACTACACCACCATATTCGAGCAATGGTCTCACCAAAGTTTTATAACCAAATTCCTTTACTTCTCTCGTGCATCCCCTCATCACTCTCTCCAACAAGTGCAGAATTTTGAAACCTTTTCCTACCACCTGTCCTATGTGTCCTGCCCAGTTAAGCTTGTTATCAAAAGTATTTCCAAGATATTTACATTTGTTAGAGGGGTCATTTCAATTTTTATTTATTTGTGCAAACTTTAATAAATATCATGCCTCCCAAAACAAGTGTTCTTTTCGTGAATGGTAACTATCATGGAACACTTACATACGACGGAAATGTTTTACATTGTCTACTTTGTGAGAATAATATTTCGTGAACAAAAAAATTTTCAAATAGACCAGCAATTCAACACAAAACAAACGACGACGGCAACAACTTTTAACAGCGGCAAGTAGCAGTAGCAGCCAAGGCAAAAAAAAATATCAGTTAAGCATGGATATATGTGAAAAATTACTTGCAAGTAATATTCCTCTTCAGAAACTTACAAATCCTACCACCAAAGATTTTCTGCAAAAATATTGCTTGAATCAAAATAAAACACATGATTTAAGGTTTCGTAAAAATAACATACCAATAATTTACCCACATGTTCTTGAAGAAATACGCATTGAACTCATGAATAGCATTATTTGGATTTCACCTGACGAAACCTCAGACAGTTGTGGTTCTTGCATTGCAACTCTAACCTGCTTCTTCCTTTCTGGGGGCCTGGAAAGAACTTGAAAAGACAGATCATTCTACGGTCACCAGATCTGTGAATGAGGGTTCCTAAATCTGCTGCAGATGAAAGATGTTTATATTTCTCTCAGATGCTACTCCCTATATGATCAAGGCAGCCAAAACCCTCCAAATATTTTATCCCAATTTTACTCATGTCACGTGATTTTTTCACGGAGTACGACGACTCACAGAAGAACTACGACCCACGTTTGGGAATGTAAATAAACTGATTTCATCGATGAAGAAAGCGTTTCTTAAGGCACGTTCTCGCAATAATACCTATAAAAAATTGCCAAATGTGCCTTTACCTCCGGAACCAGTGGTAACTCGATGGGTGACGTGGGTTGAATCTGTACTGTTTTACAATAAACATTTCGAGGCCATTAAAGGTGTAGTAAACGACTTTGATAGTGGAGAGGCTATGACAGTTTGTCAGTACAAGGAAGCATTTAACAATTCTAGTACTAAAACCATAGCTGTGATTAACGCTCATTTTTCCCACATAATGAAAAAGCTTGGAACTCGAGATTTGGCATTGACAGAATCTATTTAGTTAATCAATAAATTCTACAAAATTGCCAGAGGTATTCCTGTGTACACTTGAAGTGAAGTCTGAAGGTATTTTGAACAATAATCCAGGTAATGAAGTTTCGTTTCAAACTGATAGTTTTGGTAATGGGTCGGGTGAACTTTTTCCAGAAACAATGACTGCTAACACAGCACCCAATTTCAAATACTGCCCAGTTACACCACTGAATGAGGAACGGTCCATATCCACTTATAGAAATATTTAGAGAGATCGAAGAAACAATCTTACTATTAAATATTTGGAACAGTGCCCGATTGTTTATGTTTACAAAAGTTAAATAATTGTTAATTATAGAATTTACAAAAATATTTTATTCAACTACTTATTAATTCCATACTGATTTTGAAATAAAAACTTTTGAAAATTACTGTTTTTATATTATGTAAAGTTGCATATTTTGACGGTTTCCACGCATATTTTAATCATTTTTATGCACATTTGCAGGTTTTAATGTTGCTTGTAATCCCGTGCAGGCGTTGTCTATTTCGAGCGTGGGTGAGCTGTATAGCTGGGGCCTTGGAGGGCCCGCATCCTGCAGCCTGCTTCCTACAGCCTCCACTCTGTTCCCAGGACTCGACAGCACTGCCATTTCCAAATTTCCCAAGACTCCACACGCTAGCGAATATGTTGTGAGGTACACAACGTCACTATTTGTGATTTTTTTATATTAATAAAAAATATTTTTAGCAGTTACAATTATTGTAAATATTATCATTGAGTTTCTAATTTCAAGAGGGGTATACGAGATCTTTGTTGAAAAAGAACAGTTGAAGAAGAAAGAAAGGAGTTGAAGAGACATTGAAATGAGGGGAGGAGAGGCTGAAAAAAGCTTAATGGAGAAGCTGAATGGAGAAATCCTAGCGGGATTTATAATGGAAAATATTAGCCTCAGAGCAGAAGATTAGTGTAATGATAAAGTTAGTGAATTATGAGTGGGTAACCGATTGTCATTTTGATAACGGAAGATAATAAGATAAGTGGAAGGCTTTTGTTTCATGTTGAGATTATAATAAAGAAGGTGGAGTTGATTCTTAAAGTCATGATTTTTTAATAGTAGTTTGATTTACAGCGGTGAACACAGAGGGTTAAATAAAGATCCTATTTGAACTAATCTGAAGCTGAAACTTAAGTAAAAGTAGTATATTTAAATTTCTGAAGGTAAAAATAAGAGATGAAGATAAGATTGTAAAGAAGAACCAAAAAAAGAAGTGTATTTTTCATATCATTTCTGAAAAAAATAAAGAGAATCATATAGTGTGAAGCCGTCCCATGGTGCATGTGAGGCCGCATGCTTCGGGTGTACTTACTGTATGGCGGTAACGGAGACGGTTAGGAAGGACTGTGCGAGGATATCAGGGGACGGAACACAGGAGAACAACGCTCTGGCATCGGTCAGCATGGAAACCAGTCTAGCGCGCGCTGTCAAACCACAAGTCCACACGAACTACTGCTGTGTGCACGCAATGAAGGCGATTCTCACGAGGTGCTGTGCGTATTAGGGTAAATAGCTACTCCGCCAGAGTCAAAAGGCACGAGGAGATACGATATACAGCAACCAATAACAGCGCATAGCTAATAATCACACATATTACAGTCCATTCTACCTGCACGACAAACTCACAGATACCAGCTGAAAGGAACACCAGGGTTTAAAAATGCGAATGTAAATTATCCTCAATATTTTGCAGAACTTTAGAACACATCATCTGTTCAAATGTCATGCAATTTTTTGATAACGAGGAACATTTAAACCAAAATCAACATGGATTCACAAAAGGCCGATGCACAACTTGCACTTCAAATTCACGACTTGTGCGGTATTATAGATGAACTATCCCAGGTTCACTTAGTTCTCTTAGATTTCGACACTGTGCCTCACACTAGGTTAGGTTAGGAAACTTCGTGGTTATAGCATTTTTAGACAAACATGCCAGTGGTTTGTAGACTTTCTGAAGGGCAGAACACAGTGTGTAGTTCTCGACAGTGAGTGTTCATCACTTACCAAGGTGAGGTCCGGGGTTCCCCAGGGAAGCGTGATAGGGCCTCTGTTGTTTCTCATATACATTAATGATTTGTGCGACATAATAAGGGGGATGAAAAGATTATTTGCAGATGATGCTATTATTTATCGTGAAATCAAAACCCAGGACGACTGCGCTTTGTTACAAGACAAAATTATGAAAATAATTGCGTGGTGTAAAGACTGGCAGTTGGAGTTAAACGCTGAAAAGTGCCAAGTCATGCGTGTAAGTAAAAAGGTGACACCACTTAGCTCTGAATATACAATTAATGGCACAGTCCTTAGAACGGTAGATTCCACTAAACACCTTGTAATAACTTGTCGTGGAATGAGCATATGGAGAAGGTAATTGGGAAAGCAAATCATATGCTTCGATTTCTAGGTCGTAATTTAAAATAGTAAACACCAGAAGTTAAATCAATTGCATACAAGTCACTAGTGCGTCCTCACTTAGAATATTGTTGTTCTGTATGGGGTCCCCATCAAAAGGGATTAGTGGAGGCATCGGAGAAGGTCGAAAGAAGAGCCGCCCGATTCGTGACAGGTATATACAGCTGGAGCGAAAGCGTAAGTGTGATGCTGAAGGAGTTAGGTTGGGAAGACCTGGAACACCGAAGGAGTTGCTCTCGACAGAAGCTAATAAAAAAAATTCACAACTGACTTATTTCGTAATGACAGCAAACAAATATACTACCAGCTACATTCACATCTAAGAATGAACGCGAAAACAAGATAAGAGAAATCAGGGCGAGAACCGATTCATTTCTGTACTTATTTTTCCCACGAGCGATTAGCGAATGGAATAGGAAGCATTTACCGATCTAGTACATTTAAAATCCTACAGGAGTAGTTCTCTATAAATGATTCCGGCCATCATGATATAGGTTTTTCCCAGAACGCTCCAGCGGAATGCTGGGATGGTTCATCTCAATAGCCCATGGGCGCCTCCTGCCGTATCCAGTATATCCCTTGCAAACGATTACCCTTTCGGATAGGTGCAATGCACCCTCTGCCACACACTTCTAGTTAGTGACAACAGTACGCTGACACGCTTAGCAGACAGGCAAAATCGCTACCTCACATCATCCCTGTACATCAGGGAGAAAACATCAGTACGCTACGATTTGGTGACGACATTGTCTTGTCAGCAGAACAGCCTGAGGATATTGGGAAGTTACTGAATGGCATGAACAAAGTACTGAAGGAGGATTCTGGACTGAATATAAATCAAAGTAAGACAAAAGTGATGAAATGTAGCAGAAATGATACCAATACTAAAAGATTAAATATAAAAATAGGATCGGCTGCAATAAGAGAAGTAAGTGAATTCTGCTACTTGGGAAGCAAAATTACAGCTGATGGACAAAACAGGAATGATGTTAAAAGCAGATTAGCACTAGCAAAAAGAGCTTTCACGAAGAAGAGAATATTTGAGTTTCAAATATTGACCTAGGAGTTAGAAAGAACTTTCTAAAACTCTATATGTGGAACACAGCACTTTTTGGTAGTGAAACATGGACTTTAGGAATACTAGAAAGAAAGAAAAATGAAGCCTTTGAAATGTGGGGCTACAGAAGAATGTTGAAAATGAAGTGGACAAAGTACGAAATCAAAGAGTTTTAGACATAAACGATTAGAAAAGAAGTTTGTGTAAGACGCTTACAGAAAGAACAGACAGGCTGGTAGGTCATATTTTGAAACATGCTGGATTGCGTAATTTGTTGGTGGAGGGAACAGTCGAAGGTAAGAACTGTAGAGGAAGACAGAGATTAAAATATATGAAGCAGATAATTGAAGACGTGGGTTGTAAGGGGTATGTAGAGATGAAGAGGTTAGCACAGGATAGGAAGGGATGGAGGATTGCATCGAACCAGTCGAAAGACTGATGACAGCAAAAATAAAATAAACTATTACTCAATGTTGCTTAAAGTTTTTGGATTACGTGGAATAAATGAAATACTGTGATGCACTAATTCAAACCTGAGGTACACTTTGGTCTGTCTTTTTAAACATCGTGTTCTGTAGGCCGTAAATAAAAAATAAATAAATAAACAAATACATTAAAATCTGCCGATGCTGAGTTCGGATGGACGAGATCTTTATACTGCGTGGGCAGTGAAGGGTTTAGGTCCTACCTGGGGCGTGATGCTATTAAACACACACGCTGCTAAATATCTATCGAAAACCTGGAGGCAAATGTATTTCGTTATGGCCTAGTTCCAAAATATTTAAACAGTAAATTCCTAAAAATAAGAATTGTTTTTATAGTTCACTAAATATTGATGTGCGGTATTTAAAACTTTGTTTAGTGACATATATTAAGACTGGTAAAAGTTACTATCTGGTTCACGAAATACAGAGTGTCCAGGAATGAAAGGATAATCCTGCAACCACGGATACATCACATCATGCCTACTATATCACAAAATTTATTTTAGAAAACGTCTCACTATTTTCGAGATATTGATTTTTTAAATTATTTTTCGAAACATCTGACTTTTTTCAGTTTATTCATACCATTTCTACAAATTAAGCCTTTTTGAACCCTGTTTTTTTTATTTTTTTATTTACTCAAGATTGCTGTTTAAAAGAATGCTTTTTTCTTAAATTACCCAACAAAAAAACTCAAAAACTTTTTTTTATAAATCATTGTCATCATTTTTTAACTACATGTTAAAAATACACAATGGTCTCGTTAGCAGATTGAACTACTAGAAACAATCATTGTGAAAGATGTATAAAATAACTATACCCTTTAAGATATCTTATAAGGTTTCATAACGTTTTAAGAGAAAAAAGAACATTGTTTTGAGATGACTACAAATGTCTCTCAGTAAATTAATTTAAAAAAGTGATCAAAAAGGCTTAATTTGTAGAAATGGCGTGGAATAAACTGAACAAACTCACATGTTTCCAAAACGTATTTAAAAAATCAGTATCTCGAAAATGATGAGATTTTGACCAAAACAAAATTGTGTCATATGGTACGAAATGGTGTGACATACCTGCAGTTGCAGGATTATCCTTTCATTCCTGGATGGCATGGAACAAAGTCATATTTTTGAGAAAAAAAATTTAAAAAATCAAATCTCGAAAAAGGTGAGATTTTGACTAAAATAAAATTGAAAAAAAATGTTTATAAAATCAATATCTCGAAAATGGTTAGACTTTTATTAAAATAAAATTCTGTCGTATAGTAGTAAATGATGTGAGCTATGTTCCTTTGGCTGGTGAACGCCCTGTATAGTGTAGAGGCTGAGGCGGCTGGCCGTGCTGGTTACCTGTTGGTTGCGCTGGCTGCCGCTGGCTGAGTGACGACTGACTGCCGGCCGGCCGCCGCGGCACGTCTTATAGCCCCCCCTCCACCACCCCCAGCACGCCTCCAGCTCTACTTACTTCGTTTTCTTTTAGTCAAACTAGTTTTGCATTTGCTGGATTATACGCTCACATTTCGTACCTACAGATAAACTCTGGGAATGTCTATCCAAACGAAAGGTACCAGCAAAATTCATCACCAAAGTTAGAATGCTTTATGCCAAAGCTTCATCCAAATTGGAGACTGCAATTCAGACTGGTTTTGACTACCAAAGGTGTTCAGCAAGTTAGCGCATTATTACTGCTGTTGTTCTTCATTGCAAAGGACGAAATTATGAAGAGGGTAAAACAGCTACTCAACCCTGACGATTTGCATTTGCAGATGATGTAGTGGTTTGGCGATATACAGAAGAAGAAGTAATACGGAAACTGAACACCTGGAATAAGCATTTTAGGGAATTTGGCCTCAAAATAAGCCGCACAAAAACAGTGGTAACGGCTGTCAGCCTGTTATTTATCTGGAGGGAGAAAAATTGAATCAGGTTGATAATTTTCAGTACCTTGGTAATAAAGTGACTTATGACAGTAGCTCTCAGAATGAAATTACCAATATGGTACAAAAAGGAGGTCAGTTATATCGTCAAGTTAGGCACCTTCTGTGGTACAATCATATCCTAATTACAGCCAAAACATCAGTGTTTAATTCCTACCGATTACAACGTACAGCCTGTAGGTATGTGCCACTACCAACAGAGACGAAAAGAGACTCCAGGAGGCCGAGATGAAGTTCCTGAGATCAATGGTACAGAAAACCAGAAGAGACAAGATCAGAATGAAGCAATCCATAAGCAATTCCCAGTCAATAAAACCCTTCGCGAAAAATTGCCAAAGCAAGTTTGCGATGGCTGGGACATGTCAAGCGGATAGACCCAACAAGAACAGAAGATATAGCTGGAAAAAGTACCGGAGGGCAAAAGACCAAGAGGCCGGCCCAGGAGGAGACGGACTGGTCTCGTGAAACTCGACCTACAGGAGAGATCCAAGCAGAGGCGGGCGCTCTTACACCGCACCAGAGAGACGGATGATGATGATGATGAAATCATTCCAAAGCGTTTCTCCGATATTATAGGCCATTCGTGAGTTATGTATTCTTAAGACCGATGTACGAGCGGGAATATCGAACCGCGGAGTTGCAAATGGTTTCCTGATATATATATATATATGTGTGTGTGTGTGTGTGTTCTGCCCTAAAGCAATAATTATATAAAAAAGTAGATTTTAAGCTAGTAGCAACAAAGTAGCAGTCCACAAAAAATCCGCACCGTCAATATGCTGGACGGTAGAGTCTAATGCCAAACGCTTTGGTTCACCTCAACCTACCTGCCTCTCGCTCCCTATCATGTTAACACGAGTTTCTACAGATCTAGCAGAAACGTTGTCAGAGGAGACAAAAACGTAATTACTTAAATCTAAAGTCTTCAACACTTACATTGTCGATATGAATATTATCAATAAACTTTCTCAAACAATATTCACCACGAGTTCCGCTAAGTGTGGTTATAAATAATCAAACAAAGCGAGTTTCACTTGTACCGAGCCCCTGTCGCATGACATCACACAGGTTCCAGATAATGCTCCGGTATGGTTCGGAAAGAGAACGGTAATCATATACGAGGCACGTTTACAAAAAGATTATGTAATACACAGCCATTAAATGAAATTAACCGACAAATGTCACTATAAGACTATAAAATATTTTTGTAACAGCCACTACGTCTGAAATAGTTCCACACACACACACACACACATAATTTCAATTAAAAAACCGATAATAAACTGTATAACCAGGACAAACTGACTTCCAAATAGTAATTTGTTTTCAAAATCGCTAAAATATCTTGTGGTGCAGAAGATGGCGACAATGGTTGTGATCGCCTAAATGGCGTGTGATAACTCTTCCTTAACTCGACTGGTAACCAGAAAGCATTTCGTAGATTATCAGCGCCGACAGAAACTGCGTTCTTATGTAACACTTGAATTGGTCGGAGCTGTCGCGTGTTACAGACAAGTGTTTTATTTAAACACGAGTTGTGTGACAAAAGTAGTGAGACTGATTTTTTACTTACCAATTTTTTTTTTCAGACAGGCATAATAATTCATTCAAATAGTTCCCCTGGGCAGCTATACACGGGCGGAGTCGTTGTTTCCACTCTTGGTAGCAGCGCTGGAAGGCTTCAACTGGTAGGGCTGTTAACTGGTCGGTCAGAGCCTTTTCAAAGTTGTCCAGAGATCCAAAATATAAGACATGTTTCAACTGCGGGAAGAGGAAAAAGTCACAAGGACTTAAATCAGATGAATAGGGGGGTTGAGGAACAGCAGGAATGCGTTTTGAGGTCACTGATGGAACAAGCCGTGTGACACGGGGCATTGTCATGGTGAAGCATCCACTTGTCTGCAATGTCTGGTCCACACGAATCACTATTCCTGAGTCTGGCCTCGCAATCGAGAGGACGCCGATTCGAATTCCCGCCCGGGCATCCAGATTTGGGTTTTCCGTGGTTTCTTCAAATCACTCCAGGCGATTGCCGGGATGCTTCCTTAAAAAGCCCATGGCCTGAGCCTTTGTAAACACTTGGTTGACAGTTTGTCCTCGAGGAACAAATTCTTTATGCACGAGACCCCTATGGTCAGTTTTTGAAGTTGAAGGTCTCCCTGAGAGAGGTTGATCTCCAACGTGTACTCGGCTTTCCAAAAATGATTTGTGTCAGCGGAGAACTTCTGCATTATTTTTAAAAGATTTTTGAGCCAACTTATAAAATGTCAAAACAAAGGTTTATGCAAATTTTCACCTTGTTATCTTTCATTACGAGGTTTGCCCTTTTTTCACTTTATTTAACAGTATTATCTTGATAAGCAATGTTCTTCATGGTCCGTTTTAAATTTTTCAAAGATCACAACCGAGGATTCCCCAAGTTTAACAAAAACTTTATTGCACAACGTTGCTCTAAATTCCGATGCGCCATTTTCGTAACATACAACAAAAACACAACTTCAACGGTGGCGCTGTTAAAAATAATATGTTGGCTGAACGGAGTTGAAACTCGGGCCGAGCATGTGGAAGGGGTGAACAAACAGGTCTAACAGAGGACGGAAGACACAGCGTTGCCAGATCTTTTTTTAACTGCTTAACGTCTCCTATAACAACTACGTCTTTAGAGACGGGAAAGGATGGGGGGGCAAGGAATGGGAAGGAATTCGGCCATGGCCTTTTGAAGGAAGCATCCCGGCATTTGCCTGGAGTGATTTGGGGAAACCATGGAAAACCTAAATCTGGATGCCTGGACGGGGATTCGAACCGCCGTCCTCCCGAATGCGAGGCCAGAACGCTAACCGTTACACCACCACGCTCGGTCGTTGCCAGATGCTCGCAGTGCTAGCAATCTCCTTATTTTCGTCACACACCTCGTATGTTGGGCTCAAAGTGGGAAAACCCTCATTGATGGAATAAAAGTCCACAAGGCGTTGTTACTTTGAAACATCCATAACACGTTATTTGTATTGTGGTACTTATAGGAATAGCCACAACGTGTTGTGGATATTCCTATAAGTACCACAATACGAAATCCGCATCGTGGATCTCGTGATATTTGCGTTGTGGTTATTAAGGAAAGAAATGTTACTTGTAAGCTCTCTTTAAGAGAGTGCCAGATGCGATCAACATAAAGAGGCACATTAAATGATTTCACTACCCAACTAAAAGTTTCCAGTAGTCATTGGTTGTGATGTTTTAGTTAGCGTTGAGAGAGGATGTTTTGCCTGTTGTTATTAGCATTAGTCCACCAGTTAGGAGACAAAGAAAGTGATATCGATCAACTTTATGATCGTAATGAATTTCAGAGAGTAGCTTCACTATAATTAGGAAAGTACTCTTAACACCTTCTACACTTCACTTAGCATCTACGTTATCATCAAGGGGATATAACGCGCCAATGTAAAATATACTGAATTGATAGAAAATTTAAATCTCGTTCAAAGAACATAAAATGTAACTCAAAATGTCACGGTAATAATTCCCGTAAAAATAAGTAACACTGCAACATTCTTGATAATTTTGTTGCCAACTTTCTTTCATCTTCTTCTTTCGAATTACCCATTTAGACGAGACGTTAAATCTACTTTGGCTATGTTTCTTTGTATTTAATTTTCTCTGCTTCCAAACTTCCTTAATTCTTTGAGAGTGTTGTTCCTTTTCTTCCTGTGCCCATTTTCTTCCCTTTCCCTTTTCCTGAAAACCTACCTTTTGAATGCCTTCTCTATAGAGTGTTGTGTTGTGTATTGTATCTGTTTTCACTCCAGCGTTTTTCATTTCCTTTTCAGTTTCAGTGAGTCATGTGGGTTTGGATTTGTATCTGTTTAGTAAGGTGAAGATCTGTTTCGTTAGTCTATTAATACCTATTCTGTAAGTGCCCGTGAAACTGCAGTATTCTTTTCCTCTTTATAACCGTTAATTTTTCTATTTCCAAAATATAGTTCTCGGTTTGGTCTTAATTTGTATTCAACTTTCTTTGTGTTAATAATTTTATTGCCAACTTATATCAGATACTGATTAAAGATGAAGAAACGATAACGAAAAAGAATGTTTTATTTTCTTAACATCGCTTCGTATCAGTTAATATCCAGCAGTTGTCTTGCAACCTGTTCGTCTTGTGACTGCATGGGCTAGCGCGCAGAACACGTCATGGGTTTTCTTGCTAACCACAGCGTGTAGTGGTCAAGCTGTGGCTACTTTAATTAGTGCCCTAACACAAATGTAGTGTTATCAATCTTTTAAAAGTATGACGGGTGCGAATTTTTCTCTTTCCTTGAATTCGGTAAACTGAGCGCCTTAGCCACAGACTAACATGGCGGTGGTGTACGTAATATCACATCCGTGTTTCTACACACGACCTTGGCGTAACATTTGAAATATCAACGTTGTACAGAGAACAAACGAACCAGTTCAGATATACACAGAAAGGAGGAATTTATAAATTCGTAGTCAGCTCTGCATTACGAAATATCCGAAACAATATTCCATAGTTTTTAATATTCGAAACTATTTACAAATAAAAAATAGACAAAATATTTACAGCTATATTGTCTTCAATTGAAATATATGTAGACAAAAAATAACACATTAACTCACGGGAGCTTGATTCACATTTAACCAGACGACCCGTGCGAATACAATGAATAGTAAGGTGGAGGGTGAAACATGAATCGCCTCATTTTGTTTCATTTGTTTAGGAACGTAACGAAGGTCGCCGCCAGTGAAGCAGTTTATTAATATCTCTGGATATGTGCTGCTGCTATCTAGTGGCCTGACTCTGAACTGTCTCAGAGGCGCGACTTTCACAGTTATTATTTTTGCCCTTTAAGGTTCAAAGTCCGAAAAATTTCGTTCTTAAGAAAATATGTAACCAAAGAAGAGGACCTTAATATTTAATTTGATAGCTGAATGGTCTAGTTCCGTTAGACATCAAAAGAGATAAATGGCTCGTCGGACAAAAACGCGTTGTAGAGATGTTGATACCTTCGCCCTTTAAGGGTCGAATTCCGAAAAATTCATTTTTTAATATATGATGTCACTAAAGCGGAGATCTTAATCTTTAAAATGATACTTCATTTATCGATTTCGGTTACCAGTTCATGCAGATAAATGTTTCGTGGTACAAAAAATCGCATTTTAGAAATATTGTCATTTTTACCTTTAAGGGTTGAATTCCGAAAAATACTTAAATATGATGTGATCAAAGTGGAGACCTTAAGCTTTAAAATGGTACCTGATTCCTACATTTCGGTTAGTTATTAAGGGAGATAGTGGCTTGTGATAAAAGAAACCTTCTAAAAATATATATATATGATTGTTTAAGACGTAATTAGACTTTCAATCATTGTTTTGGTGCTATTGAATACCTGTATAGTAAAGAATATTACTTGTCTGTGGCTGAAGAAATTACATTATAAAGAAAGATATATATATATATATATATATATATATATATATTATTTTTTTGCTGTCATCAATCTTTTGACTGGTTTGATGCAATCCTCCATCTCTTCCTATCCTGTGCTAACCTCTTCATCTCTACATATCCCCTACAACCCACGTCCTCAATTATCTGTTTCATATATTCTAATCTCTGTCTTCCTCTACAGTTCTTACCTCCAACGGTTCCCTCCACCAGCAAATTAACTAATCCAGCATGTCTCAAAATATTACCTACCAGCCTGTCTCTTCTTTCTGTAAGCTTCTTCCATAAACTTCTTTCCTCATTTCCAGAACTCGTTCATTTCGTACTTTGTCTATCCACTTAATTTTCAGCATTCTTCTGTAACGCCACATTTCAAATGCTTCAATCTTCCTTCTTTCCGGTATTCCTATAGTCCATGTTTCGCTACCGTAAAGTGCTGTGCTCCACACATAGAGTTTTAAAAAGATTATTATAATTCCTAGATCAATATTTGAAACTAAAAGATTTATCTTTTTTATGAAGGCTCTATTTGCTAGTGCTATTCTGCTTTTAACATCATTCTTGCTTCTGCCATCGGTTGTAATTTTGCTTCCTAAGTAACAGAATTCACTTACTTCTCCAATTGCATCCGATCCTATTTTTATATTTAATGTACTAGTATTGCTATCATTTCTGCTACATTTCATCACATTCATCATTTTATATTCAGATATTAATAATAATGAAAGAGTGTTGAACATAAATAATATGTGGAGATATTTAATGCAAACATGAGGTAATAGTCTCCTCAAAAACTATTTCTTACTTTGTGTTTTTGAAAATCCATTCTTGTATAATATATTTGGAAATGCTTGTTTTATGTTAAGTCTAGGGTTGGGGTCTTTAGGAGACGTCATATTTTTTTGCTGCCTTCTTTTTGAATTGTAATACTGACGTAATAAAGAAATTAAGACAATTATTCATAGAACTGTACTTTTATTATACATTGGAGCAAAATAATAATAATAAAAAAAAATCTCTGAATTGGACATAGTTCACCAGTCAAGAATTAATCGTAATGTTGCGCCCGCCTTTTAATCTCGACAATGCAGCAGCAGCATGCCTGTGTCTCAGGGGTGGCCAATCCGCCGCGCGCCTTCAACATTTTTCCGACCCTCGAGATTCATCACACTTTTAATATATATATATATATTTCATTTTTAGTGTTACATATTTCTTTACAATGTGCGTTTTGTATCATTATTATTATATTATCTATGTCTGCATGTAAGAATAACAGTAAACACATTAATAACTCATGTTTCATTTTTTCACTCCTTAAAAGTGTCTCTAGTCGGGATATATAATTTTATATGCGGCCCGCGGAGTTATGATGCACTTCCAAAATGGCCCGCGAGATTTTAGTACAGAAGAAACAGTTATTTTTTGTAAATTATGTGAAAATAAAGTGACTTCAACAAAACGATTTAAAATTTAATTTGCCAATGGTGCAGTGAGTGCACGGAAGCAAATTATGCTGTCTACTTGAATGTGACACAACTAGATAAAATAAATGATGTGTAATTGAGCATGTTTCATGTATAGTAAATTTAAACGTTTGGTCGTATTTTGTCATTTTTAGGTCATATTTACCAATTTTTAAGGTCATATTTCCATGCATGTTACCGCTATTTGTTTTTTTTCTTTTTCTTTTTTTTGTCATAAACATCGGAACCCTAATGTTATAAAATTCATCATCTGAAGAGCCTCTTCCGTTTGTCTGTATTTCATCTGTCCACCTAATCTTTAACATACTTCTACAGCGCCTAACGTGATGGTGTTGAAGATCAAGTTGTAACGTTATCATAATTACTGCATGTTACAAGTACAACAGATTTGCTAACGCAATATAGTGTCTGATTTGAGGTACTGTTGCTGTCATATCGCTTACGATGCAAGGAGAAATTTTACCAACAACATCAATAAATATGGTCCTGTAAGAAAAAAAAAAAAACATAAAAACGGAAGAGAAATATAAACTTTAGAAAGTGACGGATATCTAACAGCCAATTATCGTTGTGAAAGCTGGTTTATTAAAAATAAAATTATGATTTAAAAAACTAAAATAAACACTTTCGTAGCAATATGAACTAAAAGGTTAAAAATGATCTTTAAATTCAATTTTTTTTCATAGCGCTAGGGAGTCCCACAGTTCAGTATAACTTTCTGAATAAGCCTAAAATAACAGTAAAGTCACTGATTAAAAAGCTAACTTTAAAATAAAAAATAGTGTGGGGTGCTCTCTACTTGTACATAATGACTCAACCTTTACGAACAGCTAGCGATAAAAATTTTTTTTTAAGTTTACTGAGATCTAGCAGCCCACACTTTTATTAAATTGATTTTTTATACAGTGACTTTATTGATATTTTAAGCTCGTTCAAAAAATTATACAATATAGAGGAACATCCCAGCGCTGTTGACAAAATTTTTAAAGATTATTTTTAACCCTTTAGTCCACATTGCTAGAAAAGCGTGTATTTTAGTTTTTTAAACTATAATTTTATTTTTAACTTTTTAGTTTACAGTGGGAATTTCAGGACATGGATATGAAATTATTGTATTGTCACTGACCTTAATACGTGTGCAAAACTTCAAACAATTCGTACATCAGGAGGTGGGTGAACATTGAATAATCCATTGGATTCAACCGCTTTTCTATTGTTACTGTCCAAGAAATGAAAATATCAGGACATTGCTATGAAAATATTGTATTGTCAGCGCTTCATTTCTAATATGTCGGTCATCCGGAACTTGGTGAAAATTGAATTGAAATATTCCGTTACATTCATACATATAGGTCAAGCTAATATAAGGCGTGTAAAAATCATCCACAGCCTCCGCAACGACCTACAGGAGTAGAGAGGGGAACGTCGTAACACTGGAGTAGAGCCCATCACACGGGCAGTGGTCGTGGCTGATACTGATAACCAAATCACTAGTTGTCTTGAAAACTACCTGTCTACACAGCAAAATCCAGCTTTTTCGCTGTTTCTTCCACGACAGGTAGTGGCAGGTAAACAAAACACACATAGACTCGCAGCAAGAAAATCAACAACGCAACTCCTTCTCGCGTTTTAATGTTGTTTTTAACTGCCCTAAAGCTTCACATTGTTTTTGTTTATTACATCTGGTAAAAAATTCATAATGTAATTTTGGTCATAGTTTCTGTAACGACGGGAGAAATTATTCAGATTCCATATTATTAAATAGATGAACTACTTCTAAGAAATGAATTGTCAGAATACTCGATTCGATAACATTTTTGGCCTCGTATCAACTTTAAATAACATAACTCACGTGCAGCGAACGTTATCATTAACGAAAGTGGTCAATAAAATATCTAAAAAGCAAATAAGCCGTAACAAATAAAAATTGATCAAGCAGCAATATTAGCGAAAGTTTTAATTAAACTGAAATTCAGAATAGGCCGGAATGAGATTTGGCATTCGTGGTTATAGCAGACACCATCAGAAATTCAAGTTTCTTAACTGTCACTTTCACTAGCGACATCTTACTGAAAAGTACTCGTACTTCCACGTTTTTTAGCCGAAACGTTTTTCCACAATTTTTTTTTAAAGAATAAAATGCTATTAAGAGCAAAGTTTATGACTATATTATGGGAATTAATTTCATAGCAGTTGCGTATGTATTAAACTATTCACATAATCTCTAATTTCCAATATCAGTGGTCCCTGCTATTTTGCTGCAAGAATATCGTTGTTGAATTCAATTAATAAAATGAATTTCACTTGGCGTATACATAAATCATATCCTTGATGATTTAAATCTAGATAAAAAGATAAACTTAAATCTCATTTAACAGCTAAGACGTGTATCAAAAACTGCGGGTATCATTTATGATGGTAGTAGGAATTTATTCTGGAAAAGCTTGTAGAGAAAAACGAATAAGAATCATTTTTAATGATATCTTTCGTGATATGAGTACCTTACTCTGGTTAGATTAGCAGTGTATTGGCTAGGATTTTTTAAAAAAATAAATGCATTTCACTTTAAATAACGGAGACTATAATTTCGAAAACGGATAACTGTTATTTATTTGACTGATACATTTCGCGATTACGTACGTTTCGTGTAAACTTTCTGTGAGTTTTTTAATAAAATTCGTTGTTTCTTATCTTCTGCCAAAGAAATTCTTAGGTTATGCTTTAATCTTGATCTTATAACTGATAGAGATTATATAGCTTCTTGCATGAGTTTCTGCATCTAGTTGTAGTAAATAAACAAAAACGAACATGTAAATTTAAACGAGTGTAGCTTTATATAGCTATGTAGGTGAGCGCGCAGGTTAACGGCAGGGGGCTGTCCTTGAGGTATCGTAACTACGGAGCTATGCGAAAATCTCGGTATCGACTTATTGGAGCGCCTCCAGTTCCCAAGGTCGATCGAACCGTTTCCAGTTTCTTGGCAAAGATTCCGGTATTACGTGTGTGCCGACAGATAAACTCTGGTTCCTGTTTACCTGAGCCTCGTAATACGTAACAGCTCCGTAATACACGACTCACGTGACGACTGGGCGAAACGCACGATAACTACGTCCCTGTCTCGTGGCGATTTTTGTTCGTATACAGGCTGTCCAGGAATGAAAAGACAATCCTGCAACCACAGGTACTACTTGACAAAATTTTATTTCAGGAAAAGTCTCACCATTTTAGAAATATTTTTTTAAAAATATTTTTTCGAAACATGTGTCTTTGTTCAGTTTATTTCATGCCATTTCTACAAATTAAGACTCTTTGAACCCCATTTTATTTTAATTTACTCAAGGATCAATTTCTTATAAAGGTTAATCACTCGCCAATTCAATTGAATTTTGTTTTATTCTTTGTGTAGGCAATTGGAGAAATGGCCCTCGATATCCAGTTACTCAAGGATGTTTTAGTGATCTAAAATAATGTTATTTTTTCTTAAAACGTTAAAAAAAACTTTAAAAAATCTTATGCGAAATGTGTATACAGATTTATTGAAACGGCTGACTTTGACAGCGTCTGGTGTAATAAACATAATGTACTAAGCTGATCCTGCCAATTACATTAAAGAATTGCTTCGATATCGACAATTTTAAAATGGTTTAATTATTTAACATTCCTTTTAAAATTGTTTTTATGGTAGAAAAAAACAAATACAATAATAAAATCCTGATTTGTGATAGGAATACACAGCACATTTATGTAATACAATTACTTTTAATTTCTTATTTCGAATTTTTAATTTTGTAACATTTATAAAAACGATTGTAGAAATAGCGGATGAGGATTAGTATAAGTGGTGAATGTTGCGTGGAAATTCCGCCTTAGAAGCAAAAAGCTGAGGGATTAATAAGGAAGGCACACCTGACCTGTCAACATACTGTGTCTTTTCTATTAGTGGCCTAGCATTCAATATTTTCACGCAAATTACTTTTTTTTTTTTTTTTTTACATCTCCGTTCATAAAATATTATATCGTCTTCACAGTAGTTAACATTAGTTCTAACCCCGAAGTGAAGACAGGAAGGGTAAGCTAATGGTGCTACCATATTCCAAGTCCCTAGAACAGCGTTTCCCAATTTGTTTTGGCCACGGAACCCCAATTGATCATATATCTTTTGGCGGATCCCCATTTTTATAAGCGTAAGCTGAAAAACCAGTCTCTTATCGGTAAGTCGTCACAAACGGAAGCAGAACCACGACAGCCTTCTCACGGCGCGGTTATGACTCCTTTCAACGAACATTATATTTGATTCTCGGACTGAACAGGGAACCCTTGTGACCCTTCCACGGAACCCCAGAGTTCCAAGGACCACCATTTGGGAACCACTGGCCTAGAATCTCTGTTTAAGCATCTTCTAGATTTCATAACAAATTTGACACCTGATGGTCTTGCTTTTCGTTTCTATTATAAATTACTTGAACAAAAAAAAAAAAAAAAAAAAAAAAAAAAAAAAAAAAAAAAAAAAAAAAACCTCTTACTCATAAGCACTGTATTATTTGTTTGGTCAGATATGTGCACCACTATAAACCTGTTTGTACTTTACTACGTGAATGTTGCAAGGAACAGGAAGACGATTACAAAGAACAACAATGGTCGCCATGAGAACAATACGACACGGGAGACCGAAATAGAAACCGAATAAATTACTGACATGATCGTTCAAACAGATATTGTCAAACAAAACACACAGAAACAACGGGACACAAACCTTAATAGAAGCAATGTTGGTAAATGGCGACAAAAGATATTGCAAACACGGCGCAGTAAACTTATTCCCACGGGTACTATATGTGTGTGCAAGATATGCATCGGGTACTGTATTGCAGAAACCATTTACATATAGACAGAAACGTTTCTAAACATGCTTTCAAACCATTTGGACTGGTTCAGAATATTTCTTTCTGGGTGGAGACAGAAACCACAAAGACACATTACGAGTTACTAATAACGAACCAACACGGATTTCGGAAGAACAGATCGTGTGAAACGCAACTGGCCCTATTTTCACATGACGTATTGAAAGTTATAGACGCGGGTTCACAAGTTGAGCCATTTTCTTGTATTTTCAGAAAGCTTTTGACTCTGTGCCACACAACCGACTTTCAGCGAAGATTCGAGCATACGGTATATCAGATCAGATTTGCGAATGGATACGCGATTTTCTAACTGGTCGGTCACAGTATGTCGTTTTTGACGGGGAAGCCTCTTCTAAGCTAGATGTTACCTCGAGCGTTCCTCAGTGAAGTGTAATAGGACCACTTCTTTTCCTAATT
Organism: Vandiemenella viatica; assembly: GCA_031002005.1. NCBI lineage: Eukaryota > Metazoa > Arthropoda > Insecta > Orthoptera > Morabidae > Vandiemenella > Vandiemenella viatica. The sequence continues at coordinate 198,349,986 of CM061914.1, read as the reverse complement.
TTTATAAACGATCTCGGTGACAACGTTAATTGCAGGATGCAATTGTTTGCCGATGATAAACTTTTCTATTGGGAAATAAGGTGCTCTCACAATTTTCTTAGAAATTGAGCGCGATCTGGATGTTATTTCGGAATGGTGCCATAAATGGCAGCTTACAGTTAACTGCAAAAAGTGCAAGGCAACGAAAAAAGTAACAAAAACATTCCGTTTGTTCACGAGTACAAAGTTAACAATTCAGCTGTGGACACGGTTGATTGCCTGAAGTATCTGGTCGTAACAGTACAAAGCAACATGAAATGGGACTTGCACATAACTTCCGTCCGAGGCAAAGCTAATTCTAAACTATGATTCATAGGACGTATTTTGAGAAGTTGTAATGCTCATACAAAGGAAACAGCGTATAAAACACTAGTGCGTCCGCATTTGAATTAATGTTGTGGAGTTGGGGATCCGTATCGCAAGGGACTGATTGACACGTTAGAGAAAGTACAGAAGAGAGCCGCTCGATTCGTGACTGCTAGTTACAGTCCTTACGAAAGTGTCACAGAATCGATACATAGATTGGGCTGGGGATGTTTGGCAGACAGATGACGTCGTTTCGTTTGAATTAATTGGAGAATCTGCGAAATTCTTTAATTTACGAGAGCAATGAAATTTCTTCCGCCAACGTATTTAGGTAGCAATGACAGAAGGGATAAGATTAGAGAAATAAGATGCTGGTTTTATGTATTCTTCTTTTCGTCGTTCTGTTCGGGATTGGGAAGGACAGAATTAGGATTGGTGCTTAGCACCCTCTGCCACCCACAATATTTGTGAATTACATTGTATGGATGTATATATGTTTGTAACACATATTATGTATAAATTTTAGCTTTCTGCACTTTTTCTCCATATAAACTTTACCTACGCCGAATCCCACACTCCTCCGTCCGTGCAATATTTTTAAAAACGGATCCGAAGTTTTCGCTTTACGTATTAATATATATAAAACTAAGGAAGGATTGGGATATATGATCCAACACATACCACAGATGAAGGTGGCTGGGAACGACGAACAGTGGTGGTTCATAGTTCCCTATCCTTCCTTAGTTATATATATGTCGGTAGCTGTGCGGGTGTGATAAATATGGTGGTTTATAAAGTGGTCGACTTAGAGCACTTTCATGTCACGACTAAGGAGTTCCAAAAACTAGACTGAACTAAAGTGTTCTTGAATATACAAAAAAGTTCCAGAATGCTCTTGAATAATGTTCTAGAATACACACTTCACTAAGCTTTTCAGCTATCAACGAGTATAAATAATTTGTACACAACATATCTACTGCGTGGACGGGAATTTCACTGGCAGGTTGATGATTCGCTAGCGAGTAACATACGCTAATGTTTATCGTGGAAATAGAAACCTTCAAAACTTTAGAGAAACACGAACGAAGTCGTGGGTATCAGCTGGTATCTAATACATGGAACACGGCAGCGAAATCGATTTCTCTGTGGATATTACCACAGTGTAGACATCATAAGGAAGCTGGGTAGTGAGTCATTAGCTATGTCCACACTTGTTCAACATTTAGTCGTCCGAGTCATGCACCGTGCGTCAGAGGCATGCACCATGCGTCAGCGGCATGCAACATGCGTCAGGGGCATGCAACAGATCGTCAGTCCGTTCAACAGTCAGTGGGTTCCAGTGCGTCTCTTCTTGCAATACGACGCTCTCCAACGAGGAAACACTTTCTTTTATGGAAGATTGCAGTTTGTACCCATTGTTATGGAACACCAAAAATTCGAACAAAATCTACAGGACGTATGTATTCCCTATAAGTCCATGCGGAAAAACATTCAATGGATGTAATTGTAGTAAGGGAGGAAATCAACAGCCTGATATCATACTTTCCTAGAGAGCAGCAGAAAGTTCCTTCCAGCAAGAGCGGTAGTGGGAACTACAGTTCACATAGTTCTTGTATAACAGTATAGCATTCATATCCGATACAATTAGGCCGAACAAACGGAAGAGGCTGCTGGAGACGAGACTTCAGACACCGAAACGTCGCATGCATAACTAACTACCTGGCGACAGGGGCGGCCCTAGGACGGTGCGAGCGGTGCGACCGCACCGGGCGCCGTCATATGGGGGGCGCCAAAACTGCATCGACAGATCGTGTGCGCAAAAAATAAATTCTATAATAACCCAGCTTGCTGTTCACATATTATTGTAACACACATCATCCAGAAGAGTTTATAAAAGTAAGAGTTTCAGCTTAATGCATAGTCGTATGGTATCATAGAATAGAGTAAATTAGAGTTATTCAAATCATGAAAATCACAACTCGTTCCAATGTTAGCACCTTCCAGCGCCTCCCGCACCTGTTTCCTGCCTTTTCGGCTGTAGACTTGATGTTCATGCATGCTGGTACATGTGCATGGGCGAGATTCAACCTATTTATCTCTTTCTATCATATTACATCCTCGGTGATTACAATTAACGTTGGTTTCATAAATATTTACTAAGCTTATCTCTCTTTTACAAACAACACATGTCACTAACCGAAAAAAAAAAAAAAAACTGTATGGCGCTCAATACTTAAAAAGAAAACAAAAGCAAGACGAAACTGAGAAGGCTTCAAAATTACAAGCAATATTTTTAGAAGTCGTCTGAATCTTCGTCACCAGAACTAGTTCAACACGAGGCGGAAGAAAACTTTTAATGGATGTTATTCAGACCAGGCGCATGATAAAGAGCAGCATGTGCGAGAAAATTTATCTATGGCTGGAATGTCGTCTGCTGTTCAAGACTTACCACCACCGCTGCTTTATCAAAGTACAAATTATGACGATATTTCAGAATTGTCGCTCATTCACCCTGCTGGCAGAGATGGAATAATTAATCGAACAACGAAAAATAAAAAAAATAAAAAAATCATAGACGTCATTTTTCAAATACGCAATTTCAAAGAGTAACACCAAATGGAGAAAGTTATAAAAGTAGATAGCTAGTTTATTTGAAATCTGCAGATAAATTATATTGTTTATAAGTTGTTGATTCAACAGAAGGTCTCATTTTTATTTGGGAAAAGAAAGATTCGATGACTTTCTCAGATCACAATCACACCATGCTCAGTTGGATAGAAGAGTTGATTCCATTAAATAACTTCAATGTACTAGACAAGCATTTGTAAATACAGTCTGAAAACGAAAATTCACAGTGGGTTGCTATCCTCTAATGAATGATGTCTTGTTCAGAGGAAGCTTTGGATCTGAAAAACTAAATGCTTCCAATGATGGTAACTTCCTGGGTACATTGCAACTGCTAGGAAAATAGGATCCTGTGATAATCGCTACAGTTCTTCATCACTACTCTTCAGTTCGTTACGCCCTTCTGAAACGAATTATTCAGTTCCAGCAGCAGATGCCTTGTCTCTTAGCCAGATCGTGGAGCAATTTGAGTTCATAATTACAGTGGTGACTTGGTATAATACATTGTTTTAAGTAAACATTGTAAGCAAAGGATATGCAGACTGAAAGTGGATTTATGAAACTCTTCATAGTTGCTGAAAAAATTCATATTTAAGAAAGAGTAACGGCTCTGACAACAGACAGCTAGAGAAATTGATTCTCCCTGGAACATTTCCTATTATTAACCCAGTCAGATGCCGAAGAAAGTAAAGATTTTTTGAGTATGAGCCGTAAATGACATAGCAACTGTGCAATACATTATTCCAAATTTATCCTATGCAGTTCAGTCTTTTCGACGTGAAACAGTAAAAACATCTAAGCAAACAAACTTTTAAATTTGTAATATTAGTAGGATGTAAAAACTGTATATTATCTTCAGTCTATCTATATGGACACCTTAATTATGAATAAGTGATTGCTCATTTGGGGCGCCACAATGAGATCTCGCACCACCTGAAAAACTTGCTAGGGCCGCCTCTGCCTGGCGATGCAATGCTGCGACCTTCTTTTCGCTATAAGTTAGCTAATTATATTCAATAGTACAATATTCCAGTTAGTATAGGCAGTACCGCGGACCTTACGTCATTTTATTTGGTACGGTTTTAGACCGATCATTTAAGTACCAGTACTTATAAACAGTGTTGGTGAGTTTCCACGTCATTTAAAATTAATTCATTTTAATTGATGTTTGACATTGACAGGCTGTTGTGAAGAATTTTATAAATGAACGATTTTATGTTTTGTGGAGGTTCTTCTCTTTGTTATTAGTTTAATTGTAATGGAGCACACGCTGTGGTGACAATCCCCTGACTCGTCTAACTAACCCAAATATCTCGTATAATTTGAGTGTTAAAATAATCCCCCATATACTTTTGGGATTTACAAACTTTAATTTTGAATTCCTTCAGCCATTTTTGTAGTTATCAGTTCACTTGGTAATTTGTTCCGATCCCTGACACCCTTACCTACAAGAGAAAATTTTCCCACTCCCTTATGCATGAAATCTAGTGCCAGCTTGTGGCCATGGTCTCCTTTCCCCTTCCATGCACTATTCCTAATTCTTTGACGAATATCCCTCCAAGCCCCATCACCAACATATGCCCTGTACATTCCCAGCACTCTCTTCAAAATTCTCTCGTCTTTCAATCATTCCTTTCTCATATCAGATACCTACTGTACGAAAACCTATGGCGTATGGTGCGTAGTATTCAGTGTGCAGTATACAGTACATTAATGCAGGCAATATACGTAATTATAATCTCTTTTAATGTGTGGGGGAACGTTGAAGCAGGGAACCAGGGGCATAACTGGGTACCAGAGGGAATGAAGTTTGACGTTTATGGTTATGAAGGTAGATCTATAGACCAAACCATTGCTGCTCAACTACGGCAGCCATTTTAGTCTGGGTTTTTTTCCGAGCTGTAGCGTCTGTAGTTTTCGTTGTGTGATTTTCTCTGGTTGCGTGTGTGAACTGCTGTGCACTGAACATGAAGTAACTTCACCATCAGCTAAGTTTCACCATCTAAATTAGTTTAAAGCTTTCAGTAATAAAGCAAATAGTTAGGATTATTGTTAGTGCGGCGGAATACAAACATTTCCACTCGCTAATAGAGCTTAGAAAATCGTATATTGCTAGTGCTTAGTATTGATTTCTTGTTAGGTATTTTTTTAAAAAATAAATTAGCTGAAAGCATGATAGTTTAAATACAGCAAATTGTAGTTAGACTTTTAGGTATATCTAATTTAATATCTCAAATGTCCTGTATAACCAAAACAATAAGTGTTACAGATTTAGATTATTGTAGATTGTTGCTAAAACATATTTAGACTTTTATTTTGTCTGAAATATAACTTTCTTATTTTCATTAGTATTAAAGCATAAAAATAACAATAATATGCTGGTAATACAACAAATAAATATAATAAATGAATAAGTAATAGCAAATATCTGACTCCTGCTTCGCATGCACAATTTTTGGCAAAATGTGGCTCTGTTCTGAAAGACTAGTTGTGAGTGCTCCTCAGAGGCCAAGGTGCGCGGTTCGAATACCGGATTGGTCGTGAATTGTGACGGACACTTCACCTGACACGAGTTTGTTGTGTCCGTGTGTAGTGCTCCATTAGACGAGTCGCCTAGAAACTTTGCAAGCAGCTCATTAAACCACGAGAAATCACTTTTGCTGTCCATCAAAACCGCCATCATTTGGAACCGCTCGCGCTATCCTCTTCGGAGAGTAATTCGAGGTTTTTCTCAGTAATAATGTAGACAGGCGGTGGGTCTGTCACCCGTAATCACGTTGCTGGGACTTTTAGTCTGCTGTGGTTGGCCAGCGTGGTGCACAGTCTCTACTCACCTGATTGTGTTTCTGCGGTCCAGGTTTCGCCGCAGGCCTCACTCGCTGTCTGGCGATAGCGTAGGCTCAGTTTTGTGTCTTGTTTCAATCTTGTACCCAGCGTCCTGCTCCAATGTTGCCACCTTAGCGATTTTGTCGCTAGATTTAGTGAATTTTGAGGCTCGAAAGCGATATTCTTAAATGTGTAATCGCTTAAAAATATTTGGTGATTTTTAGTGATATTCGACCTTGCACTGTTTCTAAAAATTTGGTTGGAATTGGGGTAGGTAATGACATGCATAAATAATGGCGTACATAATCTATTGAAAACTAAATACGGACTGCGCAATACAAGAATGCTGCAGGAATAAATACCTTTCTGGAATTATGTGATTTCGCCATATCTTATCACTTTCTCTCTCGCAGTAGAAAGGATTTTCAGTACAATGAACATTCTTAAAAACAATTTGAGAAATATGATAGCTGTAAATATTCGTGATAGCATTCTTTTATAAGGAATCAGTTAAAAACTGTGAAAAAACAACTGATATAGTTAAGAACTTCCGGCTGATGTGATTGGTAAAGATGCTAAACTACTTTTTTAAAACCAAGACTGACGATCATCTCATCCTTCCACATCTCCAAGTTTTGCAACTCCAACGATGGACCAAGACAATGAAGAAGAAATACTGATTGAAGAAATCTGATGTTCATTTTTAATACAATGTTATGTTTAACTTAATGAAAATACTATTTATTAAAATGTTTTTTTTTTGTATATATTACTTATCTTCCTTTATTTTACTTAGCGATTTCTAGCGAATCTTTTAGTTCTAAATATCTCGCAATCTAGTGAGTTTTGAGACCAGGCCTAGCGACTTTTGTTTTCATGGGGTGGCGACACTGCCCTGCTCCCAGTGCGACCGTTAGTCGCGCGACTATGGCTTCACTTCTGTTGATTCAGAGCGTTTATTCCGCGATGGATTCTAACCATACGTGTAATTTTGTGTCAGTTCATAAATTAGTATCTACATCTACAATGTATGTATCTTTCAGCCAGCTGAGATCACGTTACCGAGGATGGTGGGTGAACGGTTAACGCTCTGGCCTCGCATTCGGGAGGACGTCGTTTCGAATCCCCGTCCCGGCATCCAGATTTGGGTTTCCGATAGATTCCGCAAATCACTCCAGGCTAATGCAGGGATGCTTCCTTCAAAAGGCCATGGCCGAATTCCTTCCCGTTTCTTGTCCCCAGTTCTATCCGGCTGTAATGACCTCGACGTCGACCAGGCGTAAAGCCATTAGTAAAAAAAAAGATCACGTTAAGCCTCGTTTTGCAGAGGATTGCTTAGTTCACATCCGTGTTACAATTACGGTTGTTAGTCCTAGAGTTTATCGTGGAATCCGAACAACGGAGCTTGTGTTTTTATATACATGTTCGAACAAGTTTTGACAGCAGAAACTATACGTCGACCAAGTTGTTTCTGTGCTTTAGATGAGTTACATGACAGTAAGAGATGTGGAACTTACATAGCGCTGTCGTGAATACTCTGGGTATCAGAGTCGTCGGGTCCAGGCACGGCGTCATGCCACACTGCTCTCACCAATAAAGGAATAACCACGAGTAATGCCGCCGCTACACGCTCCGTCTTGCATGTGCAGGTAAACTGCGCAGCGAAAAACTACAAAAAGACGGAACACACGGTACAGGTAAGCTTATGCAAACCTAGTACAGTGGATCTCCGGTAATCCGACAAACATTATGCAGGGCAGTTTGTCGGATTATAGAGCAACTGCCTAAGACCGCTATAGTCCGGAATTTTTTACAAAAGAGTACCTTGTAATCCGACAAATTACATATCCAATGATAAGAATCTATATGTTATACTGTATGTACATATGTACTTTGAAGTACAAATCATACTTAATTTATGTAAGTCGAATTTAGTAAATTAAATAACAATTGAGAGCTTACGTTTTATTATAAAATTAAGCATAAATGCACATACATATCTACCAAAATAATCAAGAATTATTAATCAAAATCATGTAGTGAATATATCAAATTATGAAGCTTTGAAATATTCATCAATTTTTTGTTTGTTTAAGGTTGTTATAACGCGAGATCAGAGCTTTGTCCCTCAGTCTTCTCAAAAGTAAAAGTTCGTTGTAGGATGTACCATTCTCTTCAGCCCATTGTAAACCTATCTCAAAAGCGTTAACTGCGTCTTGTTCTGTGACTTGTGGAGCAGTTGCAATCACATCGTCGTTATCTTCCTGATTGTTTGTTGTATAATTAGAAACCTCTTTTATAATATCTTCGTCAGACATTTCATGAAAAACATTTTCTTCTTTATCCATTCCACGGCACCAGATTTCCAAATCTTCCGGACTTATCTGTGTTTCAGTAGCGACTTGTTCTATAACTTCCGAAGTTACACTGATTTGTGGATCGTTGCTAGGAGTAGTGACTATATCTGGCCATAACTTTTTCCAAGACGATTTAATAGTTGATGACGGTAACGCACTCCACGACTGACTAAGAGCAAAAACCAAGTCTTTCATATTAAATTCTTTTAAAGTTTTTTCTATTGGTTGGTCTTTTGATACGGCTCTCAGAAGTAGGTTTTTTTATAGTCTTGCTTAACAAACTGAATGATGTTCTGGTCCATTGGTTGAATCAGTGCAGTGCAATTTGGCGGAAGAAACATCGCAGTGATGCATTTATCCTCAGTTGTCAGTTCTTCTTCAGATGGATGACCGGGAGCGTTATCAAGAAGCAACAACGCTTTTTGAGGAAAATTATGATCTTTTAACCATTTTCTAACTTCAGGTACGAAGCATTCATCAAACCACTTTTTGAAAAGGTCTTTTGTCATCCATGCACTTTTTTGTCCGTAATAGTGTACAGGTAAATCAATGTTTTTGAATGCCCTTGGTTTATTAGATTTCCCAATGACCACCATCTTAAGCGCGTGTGTACCTGCAGCATTAGCACATGGTAGTATGGTTACACGCTCTTTACTCACTTTTCGTCCAGGTACGGATTTTTCGTTACAAGAAACGAAAGTTTTGTTAGGCATCACACGCCAATAAAGCCCTGATTCGTCTGCATTGTACACCTGTGACGAGTCAAGATTTAAATCGTTCACCTTTTGCAAAAATCTTAATTTAAAGGGCTCTATGCAGGTGGCATCGTTAGAAAGTTTCTCTCCTGTAATAGTCATTAAACGTATGCCATGACGACTTTTAAAACGTTCTAGCCATCCTTTGCTGGCCACAAAATCATCTTTTTTTGTTATTTCCTTATAAAAAAAACTTAGCTTTCATGGCCAACATGGGTCCCGAAATTGGTGCATGCCTATTTCTTTCCTGAAGAAACCACATGTACAAAGCTTCTTCCACTTCTGGATGTTCAGCTTTCTTGAGTGTCTGTCTCTTGCCTGGCCCGCAGTCAGTAGTTGACACGAACTTCTTAATCTTCTCGTGGTTTTTTTCTTAATGTCATATAAATTGTAGATCGGCCTACGCCGTATTCACTTGCTAAACTACTGAAAGTTTCATTGCGATTTAAGCGATCTAAAATATCACATTTTTCTTTAATTGTCAACGTTTTGTGCTTTCGCTTCTGGGTTTGTGACGACATTACTAGGTACTTTACCTAATACACAATGAATAAATAGTAAACAATGAACGCACGCTAGGCCGTACCGCTATCACTAGTAGTCAAATTCAAACTAAGTAAAACAATGCATACGCGTCGAGCACAATAGCGGTGGCGCGTACGAGTTGTGACCTGTTCAAACCTGCGTGATCTACATTAGCGAAGATTGTCAAACATAATTCAAAGTCATGTCGGATTACAGGGGGCGCCGGATTAGACAGGGGCCGGATTATCGGGGGTCCACTGTATGTCGACAGTTGTGAATCAGTGACGATGTGGCCAACAGAAGAGGTTTCTTTTAATGGAATCATTATTTTATTGTTCCCTTATAAAGAAACAACACATAGGCGACACCGTAGAAGTAATAAAAGGTTTTAAAATTATCCGTGTTTTTGAATTCGAACAAACCAAGAATTATGAGTTCTGTGGCAGTAGCATCGCCTATTAAAGCAATAAAATCCTGTTACAAACGCAATAATTATTTACCTCGGATTCCAGGATATTGGGGTCCGAGCAGCTTCTTGGTCATCTAAAAGTCTAACAATTCATAGTATTATATTAAGGATGGGTGCAGGCCCGCCGTAAGCGGGCGTGCAAGGCGTGCACCGCACGCGGGCGGCACATCAAGGGGGGCGGCAAAACGAGCGATCGACAGTCGCCGCCCCGCGTAGTTGCCATTCCATTGTCGCCACGACGAAATTTGCAGTGTATTATGTTGCAGGCGACCTTTTTTTAGCTCAACAGCTGCTTCTGGTGGTCGGCGACACTCGGGATGGCAACAATGGGGGCGGCAAATAATGTTGGAAGGGGCGGCAATCTCTCAGTTTTTTGACCCGGTTCGGAAATTTCATAGATCCACCACTGGCTGTACTTAGACAGGGGGCGGCATAATCGGGATTGCACGCGGGCGCCCTAACAGCTAGCGGCGGGCCTGGATGGGTGATAAATGTAGTCTGTACCGACACTTCACTTGAGAGGCTTCTTAACTTCTTTCCGACTACAAGTTCCTAAGGATTTTTTTTTTTTTCAGCATGTCCCTTGTTGCAGTTGGTTCAACCTGAATTGCAATAAATATAACATTTTTGAAAAACGATAAAAGTATTGCATATAGTAATGTAAATAACACATAACAATGTAATCATTGTTATAAATCTAAATTACATGTACTTACTCGTTCAGAAAAATAGTTTTATTTCAATTATAATGAAGGTACTTAAGCATAATTAATTACAAATAGTATACATACCTCTTTTAAATTTTCTGTCATTAAATGATAAGCTTCGTTTTTTTTAATTTTTTTTTCTTCCACAATGCTGGTAACGATTTGTACAATTCTATAAACTGAATTACAAATTTCTTTGAATACTTTCGTACGTCACCCATTTCACTGTTGAAAAAAACTGCGCAAACCCAAAAACCGGGCAGACAAATCTTTAGCAAGTCAACGATTGCACAAGCCGCTCTTTGGAGTTTGCACGCGCTACCGTCTAGCATGCGCAAACTAGTTAGTGCATGCAAGACGGAGCATAAACTGTAGACAGGCACAAAAACAAATAACGAACACAGAGCAGAGGAGCGTGTCGACTGTATAATACGGACATCAGCTGTAACATTACTTGAGCATCAACATTATTGACTCATGGCATCATAAATGTTTCCACTTGACGATCGTCGATATTGGATGCCTTGATTTAGATTTATTTTTAAATAAAAAATACCAAGGTCAGCTGGGTGGACACAAACCAGTCCGCGCGACCGGCCGGGCACATTCTCGAGTCGTTGCGTAAATGTTAAGTCAGTCCAGGAATATGGGTCACCCTGCCAAGGAACCAGACGGATGCTCACTGTTATTAACAGTTTATCCCATGCCACTTCTACAAACTAAGACTTTTTTAAACCTGTTTTTTTTTTAATTTTGTAATTGTTTGAATTATCTAAAACAATGTTCTTTTTTTCTTAAAACGTTAAAAGATCTTTAAAAAAATCGCTATCATCAATTTTTTTACTATAATACATGTTTGAAATGCACAATGGTCTGTTTAGCAGATTGAACTACCATAAAACAATCATTTTAAAAGATGTATAAAATAATTGTACCATTTAAGATTTTTTTAACGTTTTAATAAAAAAAAAATATTGTTTTACATGACTCAAACGTCCTTGAGCAAACTAAAAAAAGTTTCAGAAAGTCTTAATTTGTAGAAATGGCATCGTATAAACTGAACAAAGTCATATGTTTCGAAAAAAATATTTAAAAAAAATCAATATTTCTAAAATGGTGAGACTTTTACTAAAACAAAATTTTGTGACATATTAGGACATGATGTGTCCTATCAGCGGCTGCATTCCTGTACGCCCTGTGTCTACCAACTTTTATAAATGATTGATTAAGCAGTATCGACTGTAGCTTCTTATAAACAACACCGACAAAAATTAAGAGGGTGGAAAGGGGTTGAGTTTTTTCAAACAAATGTTGGCAGTCTTTTTCTCTTTATTTTAAACTATACGAGAAGCGGGATCCTAAAAACAGAAAACTAGGACGAGTACAAAATGTGGAATCGTCTGGCATCGGCTCAGGTGTCGAGGGATGGCATAGCAGAAAGTTCCGTTACCGGTTAAAACGGAATTTACAAATTAGAAAGTGGGTCCCAAGGAAAACACTAGTAAACTACGAGTTAATTGTCCGAGAAACCAGTATAGGCAAGCAGGTGGACTTGGCAATGGAACAAAAACAAGCAGTGCAAGGCCAACACGTTGGCCACGTGAAAGAGGCGTAAAGATCTCGAATGCCAAGGCGGTATTTGGAAAGGAATGCTCGGGAAAGAAAGACTGAACGGAAGTCGCAGAACGAGGTGGTTAGACGAGATTGGAGCGCCTTACGTAAGAACAGGATAGAGAGATCGAAAGATACAGAGAGAGTATATAGATACCGAAATACCAGGGTAACTCAATTATTATCCGCAATGTAGTTGTAAATTTTATTACAAAACAAACAGGAAACTTACATGTACATCGACGCACTTAGTCCATCGTTGCGCAACCTTCCTGATGCCCTCAGTAAAGAAGGTTTTCGGTTAAGCTGCGACCCAGGAATGCACCGCTTCTGTCACTGTTTCTTCAAGGTAAACCTTTTTTTTTTAACTTATGGCTTTACTCCTCGTCGACGGATAAGGTCATTAGAGGCGGGATGGGACTGTGGACAAGGAAGGGGAGGAATTCGGCCATGGCCTTTTTGAAGGAAGCATCCCGGCATTCGCCTGGAGTGATTTGGAGAAACCTTGGAAAACCCAAATCTGGATGCCCGGACGGGCATTCGAACCTGCGTCCTCCCGAAATCGAGGCCAGAACGTTAACCGTTCACCCACCACGCTCGGTCGAGGTAAACCGATGGCCCGTTAATGTCTCTTTGAGTGGACCAAACAAGTGGCGGCGAGATCATAGTTGAGTTTGTGGATCGTTTCAGCTCTCGGCGTTTGCTTCATCTTGTCACTGAGCATCTCACTGTAACGCGATTGTTTATTGCTGTGCCCCTATCCAGTACTGGGCCTTGTGGGTCCCAAAAAACTGTAAGCATCAGTTTTCCAGCTGATGGTTGTGTTTTGAACTTTTTCTCGCAGGGCGAATATGGATGTTTCCATTCCATACTCTGCCGTTTACTCTTCGGCCCATAATGATGGATCCATGTTTCGTCACCAGTGATGATTCTGCCTAACAAGATGTCACCTTCGTTACCATAGCGATCCAAATGGTTTTGGCAGATGTCCAAGCGCGTTTGTTTATGCAACTGTGTGAGTCGTTTTGGGATCCATCTTGCACAGACTTTACGAAACACCGGTCTGTTGTGAGTGATTTTACAAGCAGAACCCTGACTACTTTACAGACGATGCGCCACTTCATCACTAGTTACTCGTCTGTCTAACTGAACCGTGCCACGTGCTCGCTCATTGCTTTCCTCATTTGTGGCCGTAAACGGTCGTCCGGCTCCTTCGTGGTGCGAGACACTTGTGCAACCATTTTTTTAATTTTTTTAAATCCATTCGTAGACACACTGTTTCAATAACACATTGTTCCCATCTTGTACTGAAAGTCTTCGATGAATTTCGGCCCCTGATACACCTTCTGACCACAAAAAACGGATCACGGAAGGTTGCTCTTGTTTGGTGCAAACAGAAAGCGGAGCAGCCACGTTTTTTGGTAGGGCAGCGATAATGGAGCTGACCTAACAACATCAAACACGCACAGACATAACAACAATTAAACCACGGATGCGTCAGCTACGCAACACGATAGCATTACCAACATAAACAAAAAATATAACTAAATTGCGGATAATAATTGACTTAACCTCGTACAAACAAATGGAGGCACATCCATCTGCAGCTGTCGACGAACATTCAACAGCTCCGTCCGTATAAATCAGGGGTCCCCAAAGTGGTCGTTACCGACCCCTCCCAGGGTCGATTAATATAGGTGGGTCGAAAGGGGGTTGATTAATACTAAAGAGGATCAATTAAACTGTACAGGAAAAAATAGGAGTGTCAAGAGGTGACACTTGCAGAGACTCATCTGAAGACTGCCTTAGGAAGGTGGATTCATCGCTATGTGACAAGTTAAAACAGTACAACAACCATCTGCTCTTTTTGGCAGGTCTTTACTTGAAATTTATTCCATCTATCCATGGTTTTGTTCTTATTTTTTTAGGTTATTATAATAGTGCAAAGTATCTCGTTTTTCTGTTGATGTTATTGGGTGGATTTTATAAATTATTTCGCTGAGTTGTTATGCAGGCCTCCATATTGCTTAGCATCAGAAATGCCAAAAATGATTTAACGTTTTTATTAAATACTTGTGGGGGTCGATAAGAAGGCAAATGTCGTATCAAGGGGTCGACGGGGTAAAAAGTTTGGGGGCCTCCGGTATAAATGATATCTTTGAATGTGTGCGCTGCCTACAGCTGCTCCACTGTGAAGAGGACGAGTTCTGTCGCTTGCTAAGGGTTTACACGTAGTCGACGTCAGCGTCATTAGAATCGGGAAGCGATTGTAGACAAGGAACTATTTGAAGTGACCGTACCGGAATACGCCTGGTCAACTTTACATTCATGATAAAAGAGCTGGAATGGGATTCATTGGAAGACAGGAGAAGCGTGAGGAGGGTCATGGGAGTGTACAGGGCATATACTGGTGATGAGGCATGGAAAGATATTGCAATAGGTATGAAAAGTAATGCATGGAAGGGAAAAGACGACCATGACCACAAGCTGGCACTCGATTTCAGGCACAAGGGTGTGGGAAGATTCTCTTTTTTAGATAATAGTGTCAGGGATTGGGATAAGTTAACAAGGGAAGTGATGAATAATTTACCAAAAACGTTGAAAGAATTTAAAGCTAAAATTTGTAGAGGGCAGATGTAGGTAGGTGCAGGATAGGGGGAAGACGGGTGTGTCGGGAAATTGCCACCGGAGCCTGTGCTCCGTTGCAATTACATTAAATTAAACCGAATACTCGATTATCTGAGAGATCTGATTGTCCCGCAGAATGGCTAACGCAGGCGTTGACACCATCTGATCGGTCACTCCAGCGTCAAACATCCCCTCTTTTTTCTTGGGTCCACAAAAAAATGACAAAATCTGAACCGTTATTTCTTGCATCTGCTTCAACCTGGTAATTCTTTTTTTTTTTCATTCATTTCAATGGAGAATGTATTCTGTTCACGAAAAAACACAGTGAAACAATAGTGTAAAAAAAAGTTAGCACTCGCTACACCACAAAGATGAAAAATATATTTTTTTGATACACTTCTTTTATCCTTTGGTGTCGAAACACGTCTTCCTTCAATGTTTTGAATATTTGTTTTTAAGTTGATCTATTGCTTTTTCAAATACGATCCAGGGGGCTGTGGTCTTTCATTACAGTAGTGTAATTATTGGCAACACCGCGCGCTTACAAAGAAAGCAATCACAGGAACTCGTTGTCCTCGCCGCCCCTCACTGTTGATTGGTTTGTTAGAAGCGGCGGTGGATATAATGTAAGTTTCCTTCTATAAAGAGAGGAAGTTTTAAATGAAAAGGATATATTATATATATGTAAAATTGTTAAAATCATGGTAATTAGTTAAATTGCAAATCCTCGAAATTATTTAAAGAAAAAATGTTAGATTATACCCTGAAAATGAAAAAAAAAGCAACCAAGCGTTTGTGGGAATACTGGTCGTCTAAGCTTCAAAATTGTTTTGCTTATTTAGAATTAATTAGCTTTCAAGCTAAGATTCACAAGTGCCTTGAAGTATTTTCTAGTAATTTTTGAATTTATCGTCTGATAGATTCCTGATGTATACATTGAGTACATTTCGCGTTATCCGATTTACACTCTGCGTACCTACCTATTGTCGACAATGCACCTATACTCGACATGAAATCGTATCATGTTCGAATTTATGCAAATAAAATGATTCGGAAAAATACATTGAACTAGCAATACTGTCAGGTTTCAAGTCAATCCGAACGAGTCCAAGTGTTCGTTGATGGTATCGTCTGTCGTTGGTTACCAGTTTTTGTAGGGCATGTGTTTAAAACAGTCGGAACCGCGTATCTTCCTAGCGAAATCGTAACATTAGTAAGAACTTAAACTCTACGTTCATGTAAGTTTGCTATGCTTTCTACTGACCGAGAATATGCAAATATGATCGCGATGAAATAAATAAGCTTATGATTCTGTAAGCATTTTCCATAATAAATTTAGAGAAGAAGAAGATTTCTATTATGGGTAAGCCCTGTGTGGAATACAGGTACCTAAATTCTTACGGGTTCCTTAAATCGACAGGGATGTCGAACTTCTGTTCCTGAACAAAAATTGAGCTTTAATCATAAACTGAACGAACATTCGAGCCGTTTGCAAAATTTTTATTTATACGCTACAGAGCGGAGCTAGAAATCTAAAATTTACACATGGAGACGGTCTTCAGTACATTCAATGTCATATTTAGGAGTCTGTAGCTACTTATTTCTTAGGTGGGTGGTAAAATACTTCACCTGTTGAGTACTTCATGTAGAGGCGGATGATATCGCAAAGGCATGTTCTTTCATTACCTGATCCGTTGTTTTTTTTAATTACGTTTAATTGTGTTTTTATATTTTATGCATTCTTCTATTTTTATGAAGGAAGTTAATGTAGAGTTGCTTCTCTGACTATACAGTATCCCCCAGGGTCTCACAACTTGTGGGACCCGGATCTTGGGTTTGCACCTATGGAACCCCATCTGGGTCTGGAATTGCTTCTACTTGGATCAAGCCACTTCTGTTAACTTTCCTCTCGATACCCCTTCGTCCTGCAAATACGGAGGTTGCGAAGTCATTTGAATACAGCCTGTGTTAACGTTTCAATAACAAATGATTGGGTAGCTTTCGACTTTTTTAAAATTTATAGCGGAATCTTATGGTCGCCATATAGTTACACTGGCGGAAATTAAAATCACAACACGCATACAGGAATGGTAGAATTTTAGGAAACTTTGAAGATATATCCAGGGAGATACCTAGAAGAAATAATAACAAATGGAAATGGATCCGGCTAAGTTATTACCTTTAGATACAGTTGTCAGTGAGAAATGCGTCCAACTTGAGCACCAATACATTCGTGGATCCTTGCCGGCATTGATTCAACAAGTGTTCGGATGTCTTCCTGGTGTATGTCTCACTACGCGAGAATGTCTTTTGCAGTCAGTTGTTGCGCAGTTTGTGCTGGGTGACCATATGATCTAATATGTATACTCCTGGTATCCTAGACATACTCTATTGAAGACAAATCTGGGAACCGTGCTGTCCAAATTGTGATCGAAACTCCTTGCAAGGCTTGTGTGACGATGGCCGCAGTATGAGGACGGGCACTATCTTGTTGGGAAATACGATTCGGATGGTTAACATGAAGGGTATCACAATAAGATGCAGTACCCCCTCCACATAGTGATGGGCTGTCATTGTGTCATCAACAACAGCCGACTCAGTCATGCTGTCGAAACTGATTGCCACCAAAACACCAGTTCTGAAATCACAGCAGGTAAGCCGTTTCTCTACTACGCCTCCGAACATGTCGTCGATTATCACTTTACCACAGACAGAATCGAGACTCGTCTCTAAACACAAATGAACGCCATTCACGTGTCCATTAGTGTTTGGCATTACACCAGGTTAGATGATGCTGGCAATTAAATTAGATTAATGGGACACATTACATAGGGGTCAGAGAGTGTAACCCAGCTCCAAGCAATTGGTATAAAATCGTCCGGGGAGAGGGGGGGGGGGGGACAATCTGTAAACACTGCTTGGATCTGATCTGCAGTCAACCATTTGCCAGCAACAGTCACCCAAACTATTTGGCGGTCTTCACGTGCTGCCATCCATCAGTATAGACCCATGTCTGCTCTAGGAGTACTACGGCTCTCTTTCGTCCCCTGTGTAACTAGTCTGTGTACTGACATAGCACTACGGCCAATCCTACGGGAGATTTCACGATATGATATATGATGCTCCCTTTAAAAACACTTCAATTCTCCTACCTCTCTCACAGACATTTGATACTTAGCAAAAAAAATTGTGGACAAGAAAATGTCATGTTACACCACACTGTTCGCCACTTATATGATTAAAAAAATATGCAATTTACATAATAAATAGCACCACAATTAACATACTATTACATATAAAACTTTCAATTTTTAATCATTTAATACTCTTCATGTAGACATACTTGGGGCCAAATTTCATTCATTTATCACAACACCGCCTGGGTGTTGGGATTTTAATTTGCGCCAGTTTGTGTATCAGCTGTTACGTGTAAAGGTGGAGCTGCACTTTGCCAGTACCGGTCTGTACCGTCACCGCAACGACAGTCGGCCGAGTGACGGCTCGCCCCTCGCGTCCACACTGTTCCAAGCTCACCCGTGTTCCTACCCGGTGTTAGTCTCGTTTGACGTTTTCCAGTGATTGTTTCAGGGAATCAGTGTTGGGGATGACAGGTAGGTTTCACACCTTTCTTTATTATAAAGTACTTTATTTTGCATAGTTTTGGTACGAAAGTACATTAAAATACTTTTTTATCTGACTCACGTAATCACCTAACTGGTTGATCTTTTATGTGCAAAAATAGAATCCCAGCGTAGTATTAACAAATGATCATCACGCAGTACCGGAATGAAAGATTGTCGCTTGTTTCAATGAAATGTCAATCCCTCGCACTTGACGTGTTTGTTTTGTCTGAGGTTCTTTTCGGTTCACTCAGTACTTTTTGTTAGTAAAGAACGAGATTATAACATTAATTTAATATAGGTCGTAAAGATTTTGTATTGTAAAAATAATAATGTCATGTTATCTCAAAGTTCTAGTCACAGAGTTTCTTATTGGGAAACTCGCAGTGCACCTATATCATACTCACCTAACTTGAAAATGAGACCTACAGATTAACGTGAAATTCGAACCACAGAGCGTCCTTCGCATTAACAGTGGTAAATGTCAATTTTAAGGCCCGCAAAAATTACAGTCGCGACCGGGATTTGAAGCGGGACCTTCAGTTTCCAAATCGCACGTAGTAACAATTTGAGACGCCAGTCCGAATGAAGGTGTATGAAAAATGAGTTTTCAAACATGATAAAATAAACATACTCTTTTTCTATACCATCTATTTTTGCTATCAAAAGACTCGAATCCACTGTTATGTATTTGAATACACATTTTTCAGTACTTCTAGATTAGTCTTGCATCTGGTTACGGCGTGCGATTCGGGTGTGGGAGGTTCGGTTACAAATGCGGATCTCGGCTGCAATTTTTGTGGGTCTTTCAATTGATCTTCAACTCTGGCAAAGCTTTGATATTTTAATGCGAAGATGTTAGAACTCTTCCTACATTTTACGAATATCTGATGATCATGAATGATAAAAAGAATTTTTAAGTCAAATAATAACATGAAAACAACATTTGGTCGTAAGGGAAGGGAAATTCCGAACTGTCTCAATGCACTTCTCCACATCCAGCAGACCGACACTGGTCCACACCGTCAAAACATAAACCAATCCAATGGCGGCCGAGTGTCGGACGACACACCGTGTCCTTTGGACAAACTTCGCTCGAGTGAGCGCCAACACTAAGATACTTGTCGGTGCGGTGACGGTGCGGAACAGTATCGGGCAAGTGAGGCCCGATCTTCAGAGGAGTTAAAATTAATCTAAAACCACTTTCGATCACCGGTGAGCAACACGTGGTGAAAATCTTTCCATATTGACTATTGAACATGAAGTAACTCAAATTGATAATTTTGAAGATTTACGAGTTTGCAGCTGTTAAAGCTAAAAAGAGGAGACTGTGAAATCAATTATTTTTAATTTATTTGTGTATCTTTTAAATGATTTTAATATTAAAATTTTACTAACTATAATTTTTAATAACAATAAATGTTTGTTTAATTATGTTTTATTAATATCATATTTTATACTTACAAGATATT
This sequence comes from Vandiemenella viatica, assembly GCA_031002005.1. Lineage (NCBI taxonomy): Eukaryota > Metazoa > Arthropoda > Insecta > Orthoptera > Morabidae > Vandiemenella > Vandiemenella viatica. The sequence continues at coordinate 198,330,046 of CM061914.1, read as the reverse complement.
ATATTTTAGTTAATTTTGAATTTAAGTTTTCAAGGGGTGACAACATCGATAACCGCCCAGGGTGTCACCCACGCTACCTACGCCACTGCATGTAAGTCCTATAAAAACTTCTCTGGAAGATTTTGCTAATCGTTGGTATCCAGTACTTGCGCGAAGCGACTTTCGTTTTCTGGAGGTGCGCCGTAATTCTAGACAATAGTCAGCCACCTCTGATTGTCTAATACAACCACGTCGAGGTCATTAGACGCGGGATGGGACTGGGGGCAACGTGAAAAGCATCCACTGAACGCAAATTGGATCTGAAAACCTGCGTAGCTTCCTGGACAATACAAAGCGAGAGTTTTCTTAACTTTAAAAATTAGCAGTCGTTCGTCTCAACGCAATGTGTTTCCCTCTCTGCGAAATGTAGCAAAATATGGTCGCAACGATATATGGGTCAACCGATAATATCGGACCAAAAATATCGATATTATTACATTGTCGATTCGATAATATCGATATGAAGCTGTGAAATATCGAAAACTAAAAACCCCTTAGCAAATTAATTTATATGTGGCAAAGGGACCAAATGTGACTGTGATAGACCAAATCGGTGACGTCATTTCCTGTTCTGTGGTTTCACGCCGTTTCGTGCGTATTATCCGTTCCTCCTTTTTATCTTGTAATTTGTTGCGCAAGCTCGCTTTCGTTGCTTTCTGTTTTCCTCAGGGACGTATTGAAATGTTCTAAACTGGGTAAATAATAATAATAATAACATTTAGTTAAATTGCAATGGAGCCTTCACTCCGGTGGCAATTTCCCTAAACACAGATCTTCCCCATTTTCTGCAGTCTAACTGATGCAAATGCTTATTTTATCAGTGTTGATAATAGACCTTTTAATGCCGTTGAAGGTAAAGGTTTTAAGTATTAAATGAAGCACTTGGCACCGTAATATAAAGTCCATTTTTGTCGAACTATCAAAACAAATATTGATAAAAAATATGAAAAACTTTAAAAAGTAGTGAAGGAGCAGTTGAAAAGTAATAATAATTAAAATTGATAAAATTGCTATGGAGCGCCCGCTCCGGTGGCAATCTCCCTACACCCCTTCCCTTTCCCCTTCCAACCTAGTTTTGCCCTATAGTAATTTTTAGTTTAAATTCTTTCAGTGTTTCTGGTAAGTTATTCATCAATTCTCTTGGCAATTTATCCCAGTCCCTCATTCCCTTTCCTACGGAAGAAACTTTTCCCACACCCTTGTGCCTGAAAAATCTGAAGCACTGTTCTGTTACTACGTGTGTATGGTCTGCAATGACACTGGCTATTCGGAAATTACGGAACATTTTTTTGCTGCGACATGAATTAAAATCAATCATGGACTTGTTCAAAATTGCAGTTAATCATTTACTGAAAGTAGCCTGGTCGATAAGGATACCTGGCAGGAGCCGTTGTAACTCAAACTAGGAATAGACGTGATGGGAACAGGTTAAGCAAACCACTGTTTAAAGGATCTGTCGACGTTGAATATATCCAGACCCTTTTTTTTTTCAAAAAAACTACCTCAAATTTATTAATTAATTTTGATTTACATGTTTATGTCTAATTTCTAATATAATATATACAAATATCGGTTAAAGTATCGATATTATCGGCTTAATGCGGCCGATATTATCGATATATGCCTGAGGTCGAAATAAATATCGATATATTTATCGATATGATATTAACTAGCACCCTTAGCAACAAAGCGCTGGCTTAGCCCACTCATAAGGTGCCTCGCTGTGCAGGCCACAACCAGGCCTCCATGTTCTCCCGCGTCCACTAACCCAGCAATGGGACATCCCCGCCACGTAATGCCAACACACTGTCGCATTAACAAATCGCAAGTTGTAAACCGGCTTCTCATTAATACATCACTATATGTGTGTGTGTGTGTCATTGGTCTTTTGGTTTGATGTAATCCTCCATCCCTTCCTATCCTGTGCTAACCTCTTCATCTCTACATACCCCTTACAACCCACGTCCTCAATTACCTGCTTCATATATTCTAATCTCTGTCTTCCTCTATAGTTCCCTCCACAAACAAATTAACCAATCCCGCATGTCTCAAAACATGACTTCCATAAATTTCTTTCCTCACACCAAAATTTCCAAATCTCGTTAATTTCGTACTTTATCTGTCCACTCAATTTTTAGCATCCTTCTATAACACCACGTTTCAAATGTTTCAATTTTCTTTCTTTCCGGTATTCCTAAAGTCCGTGCTTCGCGACCATAAAGTGCTGTGCTCCACACAAAGAGATTTAAAAACTTCTTTCTAACTCCTAAATCAATTTTCGAAACCAAAAGATTCTTATTTTTTTTTTTTTTTTACTAAGTGTCTTTTTGCTAGTGGTATTCTGCTTTTAACATAATTCCTGCTTCCACCATCGGTTGTAATTTTGCTTCCAAAGTAGCAGAATTCACTTGCTTCTCCTATTGCATCTGATCATATTCTTATATTTAATCTGCTGTAATTGGTATAATTTCTGCTACATTTCATAACTTTCGTCTTGCTTTGATTTATATTGAGTCCAAAATCATCCTTCAGTATTTTGTTCATGATATTCAGTAACTTCTCATTATCCTCAGCCTGTTCTGTTACTAAGACAATGTCATCAGCAAATCGTAGCATACTGATTTTTCTCCTTGAAGACTTACGCCGCAATAAAAAATTTCTTTTACTTCTTTTATTGCTTCTTCTATATACAAGTTGAATATTAACGGGGTAGACTACAATCTTGTCTCACACCATTTTTAACTGATGCATGTCCCTCGTGATTCTTTATTTTACTTGATTCTTATAAAAAATATATTCTTCTATCTTGGTATTATAGACTCGAATTCTTTTTAAAATTTTTTTTTTAAAAATACGTCTCGTCCCACCTAACATTATTAAAAGCTTTTCCTAAATGAAAAAACGCCATAAAAGTATCTTTGTTTATCCTGATCCGCGCTTCAAGTATTAATCTTAAGGTCAGACTGACTTCTCTTGTACCGTGGTTTTTTCTAAACCCAAACTGATCTTCACCTACTATCTCTTCTACTACCCTTTCCAAACTGCTGTATATTATCCCAGTCAGTAATTTTGAAGCATTTGATGTTAAACTTATAGTGTGATAATTCTCACATCTGTCAGCTTATGCTTTTTCTTTTATTAAAATCAGTGGGAATCTCTCCTGTTTCATAACATTTTGATACAAGCTTGAACAATGTTTGGATTCCTTCTTGTCCTAGGGATTTCAGAAGTTCTGCAGGAACCTCATCAATGCCAAATGCCTTACTTGATTTCAAGTCATTCAAATCTCTATCAAATTCTGTCCTCAAAACAGGGTCACCTAAGTTATCAATGTGGACATCAACTTCTTTTTCTAATGCACTGTTGTTCAAATCATCTTCATGATAGAGTTTACATCTACTTCTACATATCTACATATATACTCTGCAATTCACAAAATTGTGGGTGGCAGAGGGTGCTCAGCACCAAAGCTAATCTCTTTGCTGTGTATTCCAATCCCTAATGGTACGAGGGAAAAAAGAATTCATATAAGAATCAGTCCGGCACCTTATTTCTCTAATTTTATCTTTCCTGTCCTTCCGACTCAAATAGGTTGGTGGCAGAAGTATTTCACTGCACTCAAAAGTGAAAGTGGGAGTATGCATGTTTTCCAATAAGTTTAAACGAAACGTGTGTCGTCTATCTACCAGAGACTCCCAACCTAATCTACTAATCAGTTCTGTGACGCTTTCATAAGGACTGTAGCAAGCGGTCACGAATCGAGCGGCTCTTCTCTGTACTTTCTCTATACTTTCGATCAATCCCTTACGAAACGGGTCCCAAATGGCACAACAATAATCCAAATGTGGACGCACAAGAGATTTGTACGCTATCTCCTTTGTTTGTTCATTACAATTTTTCAAGATTCGACCTATGAATCGCAGCCTAGAATTAGCTCTACCTACTAACGAATTAATGTGTATGTCCAATTTCATGTTCCTTTGGACTGTTACTCCCAAATATTTCATAGAATCGACCATATCAATAACTGTATTGTTTAACTCGTATTTCTGAACAATTGGATTCTTTTTGTTAGTTATGCTCATTGTCTTGCACTTTTTACAATTTAGAGTAAGTTGCCACTCAGCGCACCAAGCCAAAATAACATCCAGATCGCGCTGAATTTCTAAGCAATCGGCCAAATTTCTTACTTCCCTATAAATAACCGCATCATCAGCAAACAATCTAAAAAGGCTTTTCACTTTGTCTCCGAGATCGTTTATAAAAATTCAGAAAAGAAGTGGTCCTATTACACTTCCTTGAGGTACACCCGATGTAACATCTAGATTAGAAGAACTTTCTCCTTCAATGACAACATATTGCGACCGACCAGTTAGAAAATCCTTTATCCATTCGCAAAGCTGATCCGATATACCGTACGCTCGAAGCTTCGCTAAAAGACGGTTGTGTGGCACAGAGTCAAAGGCTTTCTGAAAATCTAAAAAAATTGCATCTACTTGTGAACCTGCATCGATAACTTTCATTACGTCGTGTGTAAATAGGGCCAGCTGTGTTTCACATAATGTTTTCTTCCGAAATCCGTGTTGATTTGTTGTAAGCAAATTATTATCATCTAGAAAATTAATAATGTTCGAGCATATAATATGCTCCATAACTCTACTACAAACAGATGTTATAGATATGGGACGATAGTTCCCAGGATCACTCTGATCACCTTTTTTGAAAATCGGAGTTACTTGCGCGATTTTCCAGTCTGAAGGTACTTTTCGCTAATAATTTTCTGAATATATCAGACAGAAATGGCCCGATTTCCGCCGCATACTCTGAAAATACTCTTACTGGAATTCCATCCGGGCCCGGTGCTTTCCCCCACTTCAGGAGCTCTAATTGTTTAACGATACCTGCAGTATCTATTCGTAATGATTCCATCACCGACTCGCCACGGCGTGGGAAAACGGGAATACTATCCTTATGTTTATTTGTAAATGAATTTTTGAATACAGTATTTAGTACGTTAGCTTTATCGCGGTTTTCATTAACCTCGGAACCTTCACGAACTAGTACTGGAATATTGCTGTTGGTACAATTAACTTTTCGTACATACTACCAAAATTTCTTTGGGTTTTCTGTGAGACTCTTAGAGAGAGAGTTGGAGTGAAAATCGTTAAAGGCCTCGCGCATTACATTCTTAATACGTCCTCTTAAATCAGCTAAGGTTTCTAAATCGCTGCGACACCCCTTCCTTCTTGAGCGTGCGTGTATTTTTTCTTTGTTTTTTGAGTAATCTTTTGACTTCGCATGTGTACCACGGTGGATTAATTCTCCCCCTTTATTGTCCGCTTTGGTATATGTATTTCCATGCCTTCCCTGACTATATGTATAAAAGGATGCCACATCTCTTCAACGGTGTCCTTTGTTGACTTGAAGTTATGGTAATTATTCCTCAGGTAGGTTCTAAAACACTCCTTTGAGGCCTTATTGAATCTGTATACAATTCGCCCTTTTTTCCTTACATATGTATTCCTTCCGTCGGTTAGCTCTATCTTTTGAGCTTAGAAGAGCTTTCAGCTTTAATGTTTATACCTCGGTTTTAAATTGTGTTGAAATAGGTTGTAAACTATAAAAATCTCTATTTTCATAATTATTATACAGGGTGATAAAAAAAAACGTGGACATAATGACATGGTAGATCTGTGATACAATAAGAATCAAACATCGCATAGGGACAGAGGGTCGCAAACGCCTGTAGAGGGCGCTAGAGCCACGATGAACAGACTTGACTCCCTTAGATTTTTTCTTGTGATGATCTTTGAAAGGACTTGTGTATGAAATACCTGTTGAAACGCCGGAAGACTTGGTAGGAAGAATCGTTGCGGCAGCCGGATGTGTTCGAGATACACCTGGTATCTTTGAGAAGGTGCGCCGTTCCCTGCAACGGAGATGCCGGGCTTGTCTCGATGCATCTGCTGCAGGCTCAACATTTGGCTTGCATTAGTCGCATGTGAGTGAGTAATTACCAATAAAATGAACTGTAATGGTTTTGTTTCTTCTCTTTGTGTCGGCATTATTTTAGACGCCCTGTAGCGGCTCCGGATCGCAGTTGCGACCCTCTCTTCCTATGCGATTTTTGATCCTTATTGTATGACTGATCTACCATGTGATTTTGTCCACGTTATTTTGAATCACCCTGTATAATTACGCCTGGACATTTTCATTTTACGCCTGAGTATGAAAGTTAGGAGTAAGGAATACGCCTGGCTTTATAAACGAGTTTCTATCAGTGCGTGGCATGTGATGCTAACGGAGGAATAAACGCAAATACGACGGGCTGAGGGAACAGCGAGAAAGTCTGCTGCGAAATCGGAGCATCCCCAAGGTCGGCCCTCAGCTGTTTGCGTCGGGTGCTCTAGGTCACACAACACATCACATCACACCACACACGTGAAGGCTGAGTGACAACACGAGGCAATATTCAGCAACACATCGACGTAATCCATCGGGAGTGAAGATCAATAATCATTCACACTCGTATGTTCACCGACACAGAAAACAAAATGCGCCTTCTACTTCTCTAGACTGAGCGGGCTGGTTGCCCAGTGGTTAAGGCGTCTCACTGGATATCTGAAGGTCCCTGGTTCGAGTCCCTGTCTCGGCGGGGATTTTCATAGACCCTTAACCCGACCTTGACCTCTGGCACAGCTCGCTGTGTAATGTGAAGTACTCCAGAACGCTTCCGTGGTTCGGATTCCACATTAAACTGTAGGTCCCCTGTATCCGGCGGGATTACTGGGTTAGTCTAGGCGCCTACGACAGGGGCGGATTGCGCAGTCGAAAATAAACCCAGTCCCCAGTACATTACGACGACACGAGTTCGCCCTTTTTTTTTAGTATTTTTTAGTCTACCAGCTACGAGTCCGTTCGTGTTTACAAAGCATTTTGTTTGAGAGCTGCCGACACGTAACCACCATACTGCACGATGGGAAACTCGAGGCCACACACACACGCCAGTGGTCAACGCATGGTATTTATAGTTGCAAAGTGAAATATACGGTCACACAATACGAAAATCTTCCTGATCGACCACTTTCAACCACCCGTCAATAGTTACAGTTACTTACTTCTTACTTCCTCTTCATGGATAGACCAAAAGCCTTTTCCGACCTCATTCTTCCGACCATCTCTTCCTAGGTCTTCCAATGTCTCTTCTGCCTGTGGGATGGAACTCCAGGGCAAGCTTAGGAAATCTGTCATTTCCCAACCGTAGGACCTGGTTCTTCCAGTTATCCCTTTTTTTGGTAATTCTATGATTTAGCGGGGAGATATTCAGTTGTTCCCTTATTTCCTCACTCCTCCTCCTATTATTTAGGGAATACCCTTTTACTGATCTTCAGATGATTGAATTTTGTTTTTGTATTGTGCTTTACTTGCCCATGTTTCACTGCCATATAGCAGAGTCGGTACGGCCATTGTTTTATAAAACTTGAGTTGCGTCTCCTCTCAGTGTCCCACACATAAACTGAAATCGGTGGAGTTTCTTCTTCGCCTCGTTATCCTCATTAAAAGATAATTCATATCCGAGATGAGTAAAGCTGGAGGCTTGTTCTATTCGCTGATTGTCTAATTAAAATTATACATCATTATTGTGACTATCTGTACTTTAATATTGCGCCCGTCTTTTAATTTCCATATGGTGTAATAAGTGGACGCAATTATGCTATCAACATGAAAGCGGCAATACTGGATAAAATAAATGATGTATAATGTTTGGTCATATTTTGTTATTTTAAGGTCTGCATATTTCTCTCATTTTTTTGTCATAGAGATCCGAACCCTGGTCATGAGCCTAGAGTGCCATTCAGTTTTCATTTATTGGAGAAATGCTTCAGTGGTCAAACAAAAAGTGTCACTGAAAAATATCGGAATTAAAGATAAAGACATGGTGAAACGCGGCAGCAAAGTATTAAGTAACATCTTCGGACTTCTCTGACGAAACAGAAAGCGCAGCCAGCGTAGTTCCACGTGGGAGGGCTGTCCCTCTACAACGCAGGAATGCAATTAGCAAACAATAAAAACAAAGCCATTAATAGCGGTCGTTATGGCGCCACCGCGTCGTGACGATTCTACAAAGTCGCAGTGCCTCTGTGATTACCGTCACATACGTCATCTCCTTCACATTCGCACCCTGGTGGTTCGATTGCTTTGTTTCTGTACTGGTCAGCCTTTAGGCTAGCCGTGGCAGCTATAAGTGCTGTTGACGCCACTGGTATGTTGGTATCTGGGGGTGATCACTCCGACCATCATACAAGTCTGGAACGTCTAATCTCTGGCAGGCGATGTGTCTCCTCGTTTCCTTGCGTGGGGGACTCACAAATAACCGGAATAGCATTTCCCGTGGGCGGAGCTTGTGTAGTACCCGATTCTGCCGCTAGGCGTTTATACATCTGTTTAGTAAACTTCCCACGAGTATAAAACAGTTCGCAGATAGTAAAGATATATTTAAAGAAAAACTAAGAGATTATCTTATTAGCAACTCCGTCTACTACATTCAAGAATTTGAACAAAATAATTGATTGTATTCAATATGACTTCTGCGAAATTCAGTTGTAATTATTTTTATTCTCTTTATTTGTCTTTGTAACATATAATTGTTTTTACTATGATTATGACTCATATTGTATGTATGTGTATTAACCATGACATGTTTCACATCCCAGAGGTGCTTCCTCAGCAGGGATCCATGAAACAAGATTGATAAATAAATAGGGAAGTTCATTGTCAGTTCAGTGCCGACCTGGCTTGTTCTGTTAATCTGCAGTGAATGTTTTTGCTAGCGCTGTTTTGTTATTGTTTCGTTTTTGATGATGACAAGTTTGAGTAAACAACGTGCATCTGTCACATTTTGTTTTCTACTCAGTAAAAATGCTGCTGAAACTGTTTTAATGTTGAAAACAGCTTACAAAGATGACGCTATGGGGAAAACTCTAGTGTACGAGTGGTTCGCTCGGTTTAAAAATGGCGACATGTCGACTGATAACAAACCTCATTCTGGACGACCATCAACTGTCCGAATCAACGAAAATGTTGAAAAAATTATAGAGCTTGTGCTCTCAGACCGTCGACAGACAACTGATCAACATTCAGAGATTAGTGGGTTAGCTTGGAGCTTGGCTCAGCGGATGTTAGCTGAAGATTTTCTAACATGTCCTTTTATTGTTTTGAATACAGCTTTTTTTTTTAGGTTGGTAAGCTGATTGTAAGTCTCTAGGATTTTCAATATCAAAAAATTGTTTCGATTGTTGCAGGGTTGATTTGGAGTCCTTTAAGATCAGAATGGTCATTTCGGAGGTCGGTAATTTGTATTCCAGTCTTCCTCTGGCAATTTAAACATTATGGAAACCTTCTCCTTGGGCGTAGTGTAGACGCAGCCCACTGCCCTGCCTCAATCACCCCAGCTGTACAGAGTGTCGTTGGTCGTCGAAGCTATTTCCATTGTCCGTGCTTGGTGGTGGACGAGTATTAGTGACGTGACTGCCTGCCGGATAAATCACGAGCCACCGGCGAGGGACTCCAAGACCATTCAACTTGAACCTATTCCGTCAAAGAATACCTCAGAAGACAGCAGTCAACTATTTGGGGGCAAGCATAGGTGAAAAGCTCACATAGAGGCAGTACGTAGCAGATGTGAAATCGAGAACAGAAAAGAGGCTCGGAACACTGTACCGTGTCGTCAACGAAAACACGACGCTGCCAGCCAGATGCGGAGTGTACCAAGCTGTGATCAGGCTAGTGATGGAGTCTGCATGCCCAGCTGCGGCAACTCACATCGAGAAACTACAGCTACTGCAAAACCGAGCGCTCGAACGAACACTGCATCCACCCTTCAAGTCTCCCACAGATGACCTCCACAGGTTAGCCAACACACCGAAGTTGCGAGAGAGATTCAGCACAATAGTTAAAAATTTGGTCAAAAAACAGTAACCCCGGTTACTGCAATTAAAGAAAACATCGGCCAATATCAGACAGGCATCCTTCATCATCAAAGGCCGAAATCGCTCATAGAAAAATGTAAAATTCTGTAGGGCATCAAGAGTCAGCACTAATGTCAGTCTACCAAACTGGAAAAAGTAGGGGCAGCTGTCGCCTACAAGACCAACCGGAAACAATAGCTCCAGTGATGAAAGAATTTTCTTTTCCTTATGGTATTACGCCTCGTCTACGTCGAGATCATTAGAGGCGGGATGTGACAGGGGACAAGGAACGGGAAGGAATGCAGCCATGGCCTTTTGAAGGAAGCATCCTGGCATTCGCTTGGATCCATGGAAAAGTCCACTTGAGTCCTGGGGCCTGGGGAAGCCTCGCCAATACGTCGGTGGCTGGAGACACGGAGCGAGGCTTCTCGCGTGGTCGTTCCGATCAGAGGTTCGCCTTGGAGGTGTGAGGCGGATGCTTACGTGACCTCACCTGTCGCGTAACTCTCAGCTTACGTGAAGCACGCTGCGCTGTCGCTGCTCGCTAAATATTTCAAGTTAATCTGCAGGTCTCTTCCATTAGCACCGTTCCTGTAAGTATCGTGATTTTGGACCATGCACTAACGATCTGAGTTTAGTTGCAATGACGATATCATTAGTATGTACACATTTTTTCCTTTAGTTTCATATTCTGTTTAGTGCATCCGCTACTGGCCACTGTCCTGTAAGCCGCAGTTAGTCTCAGCCGCCTACCAAGTCTTTGGGAAGTTCCTCGTCGTCATATCGATTATGCTCTTCCACAAACACTGGACGTGACAAAAGTCATGGGATAGCAATATGCAGATATATAGACTGGCAGTAGTGTTGCTTACATATTGTAATGATCAGTGCCTGGGCAGGATTTTCATTTGCGGTCAAATGCTTCGTGTGAGAAGGTTGATTATGTGATTATGGCCACACGACGAGAATTAACGGATTTCGAACGCAGTATGCTAGTTGGAGCTAGACGCATGGGACATTCCATTTCGGAAATCGTTACGGAATTCAACATTACGAGATCCACAGTGTCAAGAGTGTGCCGGAAGTACCTAAATTCAGGCATAACCTCCCATCATGGACAACGCAGCGGTCGACCGCCGGCACTTAATGAGCGCGACCAGCGACGTCTGCGTAGACAAGCAACACTGCGTGAACTAACCGCAGGAATGAATGCGGGACGTCAGACAGGCGTGTCCGTTAGGCACAGTCCTGGCGAAATTTGGCTGTAATGGGATATGGCAGCAGAAGACCGAATCGGGTGCCATTACTAACAGCACTACATCACCAACAGCAGCGCTCCTGGGCTTGTGACCATAATAGTTGGACCGTAGACGACTGGAAAAAAGTGGCTCGGTCAGATGAGTCACGATTTCAATAGTTAAGAGCTGGTGGAAGGGTACGAGTGTGGCGCAGACCCCATGAAGCCATGGACCCAAGTTGTCAACGAGGCACTGTGCAAGCTGGTGGTGGCTCCGTAATGGTGTGGACTGTGTTTACACGGCGTTCAGCTACTGGGAGACCACTCGCAACCACTCATGGACTTCAGGTACCCAAACAACGATGGAATTTTCCAGGATGACAATGCGCCATGTCACTGGGCCATAACTGTTCGCGATTGATTTGAAGAACATTCGGGACAATTCCAGCGGATGATTTGGCCACCGCGATCACCCGACACGAATCCCATCGAACATTTATGGGACATACCTAATCGAGAGATCAGTTCGTGCACAAAATCCTCCACCGGCAACACTTTCGGAATTATGGACGTCTGTAGAGGCTGCATGGCTCAATATTTCTCCAGAGGACTTCCATCGACTCGCTGAGTCCATGCCACGTCGTGTTCCTGCACTTCGCGGGCACACGGAGGACCGACACGCTATTAGCAGGGTATCCCACGACTTTTGCCACCTCAGTGTACATCCTCCATATTATACGTTGTCCTTCCAAGTTTATAACAAAGTGACGTAATACAGCTTTTCTTTTTATTGTTTTTTCCTTGGATCTTCATTACAGCATTTCTTTTCAGTCTTGCATTTAGAAACATGAAATCGTCTTGTGCGGGGCTGATTTAACTTCACTTCCGCACACCACTGACTCTAGGTCTCCAGTAGAGTTTTGGATTTTGTTTCTAATAACCGCTTGGCTTTCGCGTCTATCAGAAGTGCGAGATTGTCGGCGAATGCCGCCACACCCAGCAGTTCTGTATATGTTTCAATATGTTCATGGCCGGCTCCGAACCAAAATCCCAGCAAATTGGTCCACATATCGATTCCTGCGGGCAACCTTTTGTCAGTATTTTTTCTATGTACCCACTTTGACAATAAATTTGGCCGCCGCTTGAAAAATTCTATCACTCTTATATTGCACAATCTGACATCAATGTTATCTAAGAAACAGTAACGCAATACCTGGCTTGCCAGTAGTAGCATTACTGTTTCCTGGGATGACATTGATGTCAGAGTTTGCAAAATAAGAGTGATAGAATTTACTGTCAAAGTGTGTACCTGTTGGTTCACCACAGTTTTTCGGATCGATATCTACATTAACCTCTAAAACTGTGATATCTGTTTTGTTTCCTTGGGCCACCGCACGTTGTCCAAAGAGCCGGCGAAGTCTGCATACATCCCCAGCACATGGCAGGTATGTACAGGCAGAACCTCGCTCGTATATAGACAAAATAAAGTCGCCTCAGGTGAAATGTGCTATAGTGGAAAATTTATGACCGTTTCAAGATCGATAAAACTAAATTTAAAAAAATGATAATGTAATATTGTCAAAAAGAAAATGTTGAATTAAATACCGAGAAAGATGAAGCAGAATCAGCGAAAGTCAGGTAAAATTAAAGCGAACCCGCTTGGAAATCAGTAAATGTATACAAAATCAAACAAAAAGTCGTGGAATTTAGCAGAAATGACAATAGTATGTTAAGCTGATCAGACGAGTCTAGAAAGAGGGCTGTCTTATTAAATAATTGGAAAGATTGATGATATCAAAAGTAGATCGCTGAATCCAAACAAATGACCGTGACAAACGCTGATAAGCCAACTGAAAGCAATCTGCCTCGAAACGAGAAACAACTGGCATTAAGAACCCAACTACAACTCGATAGAACCCTTCGCAAGACTTTTTATTGAGAAAAACACTTCATACAAATGTGAAGGACAAGAAAAATTATAGCACTTGCGATATGCTGTCATAGAAATAACTAGAAAATGAAGTTGAAAAATAAAGCACAAAATGAAAAAAAGATTTAGAAATGAAGGATGAAGAAACTTGTTTGAGGAACAACCTTGTAATGAGGATAGATACAGCGCTGGAGACAGAAGGAACTGGGCAAAAGGTTGAAGAAGGGGAAAGCTGGACGAAGGAACAGCGCAAGGATTACGTAAATGCGAGGCGGAGACGACAAGGTTAGCTGAGAACGCGATAAGGGAAACTGAGGCGAAACACAGGCAAAAGGAAAAATACGAACTCCACGCTGAAAACCTACCAGCTCCGAGTCAATACTGTTACTTGTTGGCTCCCTTCAGCTGTGACACAAAGAATATAACTGAACTTCTGAGTTGCATTCAGGTCGGACGGGCTTCGTTTGTCGAGTGTTGCGTGTAACCCGTAATGCCAAGACAGGTCACGGTAATAGCTGGTAATGCGAGTAGTGGATCCTTCATATTTTACCCAGTAAACAGTATTATTATTGTTTTATGCTAATAGACCTACTACATATCACGCAAAACCTTAATCATTTCCTGTCTGAGTTTCTCTTGCCATTCCAGCATTCTGGCATCCGTTTACCTGAAGGCGAGTTTTCTCTCTTCTGTCCATGTTGTGCCGGTCTTCTTGGCCTTGGTTTCTGGCATGACTACCCAGTTCGTGTATTTTTTATCTCAAGATTTTGCGATCTAGGTTTTCTGATCTCTTGATATATGCTTTTTCCAGGTCTTGTCTTACTTGATCGCACTAAGCGGTTGCATGAGTCTGAATATCTGCTTAGTTAATCTGTGATCTGGCATCCTGTAGATGTGGACCGTAGAATTTTAGTCTGCGTTTTCTGATAGTCGCTGGCTATGTTTGAGTGGGACTCTACTGTTTTGTTTGACTTTAGTCTGTAGCCTTATTGCGTTTTAGTTGGTCCAATAATTTTCATGATTATTCTTCGTTCTTCTTTTTAGATGTTCTCGATATCCCTCTTAGAGTTTAGTGTGAGTGTTTCTGTGGCGTAGAGAGCGTTGGGATTGATAACTGTATTGTAACGCTTAATTTTTATTGGATTCCTATTTTATTTTTGTTGTACACGTTGCAGGTCTTTCCGAAGGCCCTTTTCGTCTTGTTGAGTCTGTTTTGAGTCCTGTTGGACTGATGATTTCGCCTAAGTACTTAAACTCGGTGACTCGGTTGATTTTCCCATATTTTGTGTCCAGTGTTTTGTGTTCAGTTTGTGTGAAAACAAAAAAATATTTTTCTCAAAGGAAATTTTTAGTTTAATTTTTCCTGCTAATTCTTTGTGGAATTCTATTTGTCTGATGGCTTGTTGTTCGCTTTCTGACAGAATAGCCAGATCATCTGCGAAAGCCGAGCATGGGATTATTTAGGACTGTTTCTGCCTAGTTTTACTGGGGAGTTCATTTCCTCCCATTCTCTAATGACTTTGTCCAGGGCTGTATTGAATAGGATTGGTGAGAGACCCTGTCGTGGATTAAATATTCGCGCCAACCACGACGGAGGCTTACTACGGAATTCGGTTATACATTTCGGATGTCAACGAAGTACCTGTAACGATCCTTTTTTTGACGTTGAAAGGAGTTCTGATAATTCAGAAGTTCGCGTCGTTTATGACTCTCATGTTGATCGATATCTCGTTTTAAAATTAAGTAATTAGTCCAAGAAGAATGACTTTCAAGTCTGTTTATTTTTTTATCAAAGACATCACACTTCATACAAAGACACTACATACAACTGTAAACAAATGTCCCAGTGATTATAGCATGCAACACCTTCAGAACTAAACTTTTCAAAACTAAAACTCACCCTAGTTGCTCTGACGATGTCCCACACAATAAGGGCGAAAGGCGTATGGAAATAAACTAACATTAATGTGTGAGTGTAGACTTCCCGAAGTATCGATGCAACAAAATCTTCTCGGGTGTCCAGCCGGATGGTGGTGTATAAACACGACGTTTCGACAGCTGACTCTGCTGTCTTCATCAGGTTGTCCTCAGTTGACTGTCTCTGCCTCGACTGGCATGGCTGCCCATCGAACATCCTTCCCAGCTAAAGGTATGAAGGAGGTTCGATGGGCGGCCATGCCAGTCGAGGCAGAGACAGTCAGCTGAGGACAACCTGATGAAGACAGCAGAGTCAGCTGTCGAAACGTCAGTGTTTTTACAGCACCATCCGGCTGGACACCCGAGAAGATTTTGTAACTAACATTAACATCAACAGTTGTTTCCAGACGGAATTTTGATTTATAATCTAATCAACCAACTAACTCGTCTCTGGGGGTCCCCTCCCGGATTGCTCCTGCAGACTTGGGACCGAAGTTGTGTCGTGTGTAGTCGCCTTTAGAATGGTTGGAAGAGAGCAGTAGAGAGGGAGAGGAGAGGCCACGAGTCTAGTCAAACTGATAGTAAACATCAAGTCTGGAACCTGCAGTGATCAGGAACTATCAACAACGTCATCCGAGTCTGCAGATCTCTTGCAAAGAACACAATGTCATCCACAAAAGCGACACATTCCAATGCCAAGCCATTCTCCTGGTGTCCTGGTCACTTGACTGACATATGACATTCAACCACTCTCTGAAACCATTGTTAAAAGAGATTTGAAAGCAAGCTTATGGCTTCGCGTGAACAAAGATATTGGTGGAGTAGCCTATATGGATGCGCCAGAAAATTACGGAAAGTCTTTTTATTAAATGTAATATTGGCTGAAATGCGCTTCGCTTGCATTGGCGCGCGTCTGTAATTGCGGCAACACCAGTGCTACATGCACGAAGTGCTCATTCTGCAAAAAACTTACCGTTAATTGCTGCAGAACAAGAATTTCCAGTTCTGCAATGTATCAAGAGTACCACGATAAGGTCAACATTTAAAACAGTGTAACACAACACTACAAGATTACTGACGTAAATCAGAGTTACTGGGAGCTGCTACTGCCTAGCCTTCCCGGAGTTTTCCGCTTCCATGATGTGTATTATCCCTATAAGGGTTTTTTTTGTGCCACAAGCTGTTATCTTAATTTTTTAATTTAATTTAATTGCAATGGAGCACAGGCTCCGGTGGCAATTTCCCTACACACCCATCTTTCCCCTATCCTGCACCCTACCTACATTTGCCCTCTACAAATTTTATCTTTAAATTCTTTCAAAGTTTTCGGTAAATTATTCATCATTTCTCTTGGTAACTCATTCCAATCCCTGACACCCTTACCTAAAAAAGAGAATCTTCCCACACCCTTGTGCCTGAAATCGAGTGCCAGCTTGTGGTCATGGTCATCTTTTCCCTTCCATGCACTACTTTTCATACCTATTGCAATATCTTTCCATGCCTCATCGCCAGTATATGCCCTGTACACTCCCATGACCCTCCTCATCCTCCTCCTGTCTTGCAATGAATCCCATTCCAGCTCCTTTATCATATCCGTCACTGATTGCATTCTGCGATAGTTTCCAGAAACAAATCTAAGCAGCCCTTTTTTGCACCCTTTCCAACTCCTGTATTTGATACGTAAAATGAGGGTCCCATACTACACTACCATATTCGAGCAATGGTCTGACCAAAGTTTTGTAACCCAATTCCTTTACTTCTCTCGTACATCCTCTCATCACTCTCTCCAACAAGTGCAGAACTTTGAAACCTTTTCCTACCACCTGTCCTATGTGTCCTGCCCAGTTAAGTTTGTTATCAAAAGTAATGCCAAGATATTTACATTTCAAGTCTTCAGCAAGCAATTCTTTCCCCACCTTATATTCATAATTAACCTTTTGTTTTTTATTTGTGTATCTAATAAGCTGACTCTTCTTTACATTTATCTTCATCCCATCTTTACCAACCCAATTAGATATCCTGTCCAGATCACCCTCCAACTGTTTACAATCCTCTATCGTTTTGATTCTTTTATACAGCATTATGTCATCTGCAAACAATCTAATTTCAGATAGTAAACAATCAACATAATTATTCATTAGAATAATGAATAGCAATGGTCCCAATACGCTACCCTGTGGCACACCCATTTATACTTCTACTTCTTTGATACTACATTTCCTACCCTAACTTTCTGTTATCTACCTTTTAAAAATTCTTCTACCCAGCAAATCACTTTCTTATCCACTCCAATGGTTTTTACCTTATTTACTACCATTTTATGGCTTACTCTGTCAAACGCCTTAGACAAGATCTAGTGCTACACTATCAATTTGGCCTCCCTTGTCCATTTCATCTGAAATATCTTGCATATATCCCACCAACTGAGATTCGCATGAATATCCTTGCCTGAAACCATGTTGCCTGCTTGAAAACCACTTACGTTCCTCACATATATTTCTGATGTGGTTGCATATCAATCTTTCCATTAATTTACCTACCACTGATGTCAAACTGATTGGCCTGTAATTCTCAACTCTATTTCTCACCCCTCCCTTATGTACCGGTACTACTATTGCACTTTTCC
Organism: Vandiemenella viatica; assembly: GCA_031002005.1. Lineage (NCBI taxonomy): Eukaryota > Metazoa > Arthropoda > Insecta > Orthoptera > Morabidae > Vandiemenella > Vandiemenella viatica. The sequence continues at coordinate 198,312,329 of CM061914.1, read as the reverse complement.
AGTCCTGTGGTAAGCAGCAAGTGTCTAGACTCAATTTAAATAATATTTCAAGATAAGGTACAATGTCACATCCGGCTATCTTTAAGATATCTGTAGTAATATTATCTTCACCAGCCCCTTTATTTTTTTCAGTTTCTTATTTCCTTAATGATTTCCACGGGGTGTATATCAAATGTTTTACTATCGTCATTTCTAATTGTGTTAAGCTCGTTCTCCGAATTAGACCCTCCTGTTTCTGATTCATTGCCCCTAATGCTTTCACTGAACCAGTTACTTAAAATCTCTGCCTTTTTCAAATCGTCAGTAACTTCTTCTCCATCCTTATCTATAAGTGTCTCTACACCCTCCCTTCCCCTCAGTTTCCTGATATAGCCATAGAAATTTCTAGATGCATCAGTCAATGGTCCTCCTGCACTGACAATACTATACCTATCAAAAAACGAGAAATAAGGTATCATTTTAAAGATCTCTTTGTTCACACCATGTTTTAAGGAAGTAACTTTTTCATATTCGGCCCTTAAAAGGCCAAAATGTCAATATTTCTAAAACGCAGTTTTTTTGTGTCACGAGCAGTTATCTCCCTGGATACCTAACCGAAATCGATAATTGAGGAATCATACTAAAGATTAAGGACTGCGCTGTGGTCACAACATATTTGAAGAAAGGATTTTTCGGAATTTGACTCTTAAAGGGGAAATGTATAATTATTTCCATTACTTTTTTTCGTTACAAGTCATTTGTCTCCGTTGGAGCCTAGCCAAAACGAATATATGAGTTATCATTTAAAACATTAAGATCTCCATTCAAGAGAGATTATAAATTAAGAACAAATTATTTCGGAATTTGCCCTCAAGGGCAAAAATAATAACCGCGTGCGTATGTGACAGTTGAGAGCCAAGCCGCAGATGGCAGTAGCATATATCACAGAGATATTAATAAACTGTTTCACTGGCGCCGACTTTTGTTACGTACGGTACCTATTACACTAAACAAATAAACAATAAAAAAAATGAGGCTGTTCTTCTTTTTTCTTACTATTCACCGTATTCGCGACATATTCGCATGAGTCATGAGGTTTGAACTGCAGCCGATGAAGCCCATTCTTGTTTGAAGCAATGATATTTCTGGCCCCAAGTGGAGAAAATACAATTAAGAACAAATATAGTGTTCAACTTCTCAGTTATGAAATAAAAAGAGACATTTTGCCGAAAAACTGTTACAAATCGGTGATAGCACACACCCAGTTGATTGCGCAGCTGTCCAGAATCCACTTACGAATGGTTTATGTAATATCGTCGACAGTTCAATGAATTAATAGATAAAGTTTATCCGAACACTGTTCAAAATTAGAAGAATACAAACTGGTTATGAACTAATAGACGATATTAATTTTAAATTTTTAAATATAATTCGCTCTAGGAAAGAATATGTAAATCAATAGATACAGCGCAAAATCTTTAGAAAAATTTTTGGAGCAATATATAAAGACGGCATGAGGATGAAAAGACCAACGAAAGAACTATACGAACATACAGATATATTGACATACATGATCAGAAGACGTAAATTACAATTCTATGGACATTTACAACGAATGAACAACACTAGACTCACAAAAGGATCTTTGATGTGGTAAATGGTTCACTCAGGAAAACCAATTGGTTCCATGAAATAGAAGAGGACTTAAACCATGCAAGGATCAGCAAGGAACTAACACAGGAAACAGGACAATTCAGGAAAAAAAATTATGAACACAAAATTTAAAACACAGAAGAAAACGGGAAGAAAATGAACAGAACAAAGGAAAGAGGAACACAGTGAAGGTATGAAGATGTTTTGGGAAGAGAAGAGGAAGAAGAGAAATGCAAACAAACACAAACTGAATAATCACGAATAATTTGAGTTTAAACTGTGTCCTCAGGGACAGCAATGACTAATAATAATAATGTACAGTGAAGGGAGGAGGATTGAGACCCCGTGCGGACATTGTTGGAATGTTGTATTTCCAAGTGTTCCGCTGGGTTGCGTAACAGACCAGACAGGAATACTGCTTCAATAATCCAGCCGGAAAGTGGAAGTGAACTATTCCGTTAGCAGCACCCAACAAGGCGAACGGGTTCTCGCCTGCACCCGAGCAGTTAAGCACGCGATTTTTTCGTTTTTGTGGAAACATAGCGGTGTATAAATAAGTCATTATATTTAAGTAAGCGAATGAATCACAGTTTGCCAAAAAACTTTAAAACCGTTTGATAAATTCCAGTGCTTATATCATCGTGAACTTTATTCCAAGTTTTGTTCATGCACTGTGCAGACATTTCGTTAATATTACCTTCGGTACTGTTTTGTAGCTGTGTAGGGGAGAACCGGACAAAGTGGCCATGGTGCCATCACGCGGGAAAAATAATAACTAATGCAACTTAATGCATTCAGTTGCCTTGAGAAGCCCGATCTCTCGAAGTTAGTAGAATGTTTGTGGTTTTTGATGAGCCTGATGTTTTGTGAATGGTCAGTTTATGAATTTATTACCAAGAAATCAGTTGAACGAAATTCTTTTGCGAGAGTGATGTTTTCCTGATTTGGTGATCATGATTGTTTCTTTGCATTGTTAAGGCTGAATGACGTTTCTGTAACGGCGTGGCCTCTGTCTGCTCTGCACAGATTTCGTTTGTTCCTTGCAGATTATTAACATTACGCAATGCTCTGAATCGATGCTTTATTATCATGTGAAGCTGAACTGGGTATAATAACCTGAAAGAAAAAGTAATAAAATTATTTGTACTTTCTGGTGGTATTTCAACGACCCTTTTTTTTAGTCCAAAAGATTATTTTCGTGGAACAATAGCAGGAAAAAAAATTTTAATGCCGAAACAAAGATTTTTTTTGTAGATGTTCAGATCAAAAAATGCACTTGAAGGTACAAAAGCTAACAAGCAGACAAAGAAAAGCAAAAAGTAGTAGAAGGAAACCAATGCTAGATAGAAAACCACCAACCGCAGAAATCTAACCCAAAAACAGTGTTATTTGGTGATGAAGATGATCAAGAATACACACAGTGCCCGCAACGAAAGATTTTCGGCTCAAGATCACAAGAACGATGGATCGAGAGCAAGATGTGTTACTTTTGCGCTCACGAACTCTGTGATGTAGTTGAACGAAATATCTGTTCCTTCGTTTGCCAAAATTGCAATTAAAGTGCCTTTAGCCCGTTATAATCTCTGTTACTTACAAGTTAAATGATTTTTTTTAGAAAAATAAAGTAGCCTACTCTGTTATGCAAATTTATAGCGTTTTTCAGTCAGTCGTTTCTGATTTTGAAGCTAAGTGGCCACTTGGGTACTTTTTGAAAAATTGGTTATTTTAGGTACTAAACTTAATGCAAAGGTAATTAAAAAATTCTGGTATGTACTAGGGTAGTGGAACTATGTAACTCCTGATTTTGAAGCGTTTAGGTATATGGTGAGTTACATTGAAACACCCTCAAACCTTAGCATGGCCACTTTGCCTAATCTTCCTGTAACTGTGTACTGTAGGAAAGGGAGCGCCCTTATACCACGTAGCTCCTTTTTGGCCTCCTGTGATCTCCCCCTCCCCCCCCCCCCCCCCCCACGTAGCAGGTAGCTCTTTTTCCATTTTGATTCCCGAAAACATTTAGTAGTGTGTTCTCTTGTTTGACTATCGTAAATTACATAAGGAAATAATTAAATGAAGGAAACAAATATTCACGTGCTGTTGTGTGTTCTGTACCTCATTTTGACTGCGAAAAATTATATGAATGGAAAGCTACGTGGCCTGGCCATGGAGGAAGGAAATCTGTGTAACCCCACATAAAATCTCGTCTCCTACTGCGCATGCGTGGCGGCGATAGTAGTAACCCCAAAGCATTGGGGCTGTTTCCGCTGTGTGTGCTGCTGAGAACATTTCATTTTCTAATATTCCAAAGTTTTGTATAATGCAAAGTTGTGTTGCAGTCGGTTGCACAAACCGACAAGATAGGAAACAACCTGGAATAACTTTTCGTACGTTAAGTCACATTGTAATTATTGTTCTTAAAGTGTTTGGTAGGTAACTGCAAGAGTAGGCCCTAACGCTATAAATTTACTCATTGCTCTCAACAGGATAATGTCGTTCTCAAAAAATATTTGTTGGTGTAGTGCAGACAATCAGCATATGTTACTACGAGGGTCAGTCAAATGAAAACCTTAAATATTTTTTAAAATATTATTTATTGTGCAGAAGTGGTACAAAGCTGTATCACTTTTCAATATAATCTTGCCCACGCTCAATGCAAGTCCTCCAGCGCTTACAAAGTGCATAAATTCCTTTAGAAAACAATTCTTTTGGTAGTCCGCGCAACCACTCATGCACCGCGTGGCGTACCTCTTCATCCGAACGGAACTTCTTTCCTCCCATTGCTTCTTTGAGTGGTCCAAACATATGGAAATCACTCGGGGCAAGGTCTGGTGAGTATGGTGGATGACGAAAGGTCTGTGATTGTTGCAACTGTTGTACGGGCAGTGAGGGGCCTTGCATTGTCATGTTGCAAAAGGACACCTGATGACAGCAATCCACGTCACTTTGATTTGATTGCAAGCCGAAGATGATTTTTTAGGAGATCTGTGTATGATGTACTGGTGACAGTGGTGCCTTGGTGCCTCTAGGCATGTAATGCTCCAAAATGCCGCCTTTTTCGTCCCAAAACAGAGTCAGCATAACCTTCCCTGCTGATGGTTCTGTTTGAAACTTCTTTGGTTTGGTGATGAGGAATGGCGCCATTCCTTGGTCGCTCTCTTCGTTTCCTGTTGGTGGAAGTGAACCCAGGTTTCGTCTCCAGTAACGATTCCTGCAAGGAAGCCATCACCTTCTCGTTCAAAGCGCCAAAGAAGTTCTTCACAAGCATCATTTCGGGAGTCAGCTGCCGTGGCACCCATCTTGCAGACTCTTTGTGAAACTGGAGCACATCATGCACAATGTGGTGTGCTGAACCATGACTAATCTTTAAACACGCTGCAATGTCATTCTGTGTCACTCGGCGGTTTTCCATCACTATGGCTTCAACTGCTGCAATGTTCTGTGGAGTCACAACTCGTTGTGCCTGACCTGGACGAGGAGCATCTTCCACTGAAGTCACACCATTTGCGAACTTCCTACTCCATTCGTAGACTTGCTGCTGTGACAATCGTGCATCACCGTACTGAACCTTCATTCTTCGATGAATTTCAATAGATTTCACATCTTCACTACTCAAAAACCGAATAACACGCCGTGGCGAGTCGGTGATGGAATCATTACGAATAGATACTGCAGGTATCGTTAAGCAATTAGAGCTCCTGAAGTGGGGGAAAGCACCGGGCCCGGATGGAATTCCAGTAAGAGTATTTTCAGAGTATGCTGCAGAAATCGGGCCATTTCTGTCTGATATATTCAGTAAATCATTAGAAGAGCGAAAAGTACCTTCAGACTGGAAAATCGCGCAAGTAACTCCGATTTTCAAAAAAGGTGATCGAAGTGATCCTGGGAACTATCGTCCCATATCTATAACATCTGTTTGTAGTAGAGTTATGGAGCATATTATATGCTCGAACATTATGAATTTTCTAGATTATAATAATTTGCTTACAACAAATCAACATGGATTTCGGAATAAAAGATCATGTGAAACACAGCTGGCCCTATTTACACACGACGTAATGAAAGTTATCGATACAGGTTCACAAGTAGATGCAATTTTTTTAGATTTCCAGAAAGCCTTTGACTCTGTGCCACACAACCGCCTTTTAGCGAAGCTTCGAGCGTACGGTATATCGGATCAGCTTTGTGAATGGATAAAGGATTTTCTAACTGGTCGGTCGCAGTATGTTGTAGTTGAAGGAGAAAGTTCTTCTAATCTAGATGTTACATCGGGTGTACCTCAAGGAAGTGTAATAGGACCACTTCTTTTCTTAATTTTTATAAACGATCTCGGAGACAAAGTGAAAAGCCTTTTTAGATTGTTTGCTGATGATGCGGTTATTTATAGGGAAGTAAGAACTTTGGCCGATTGCTTAGAAATTCAGCGCGATCTGGATGTTATTTTGGCTTGGTGTGCTGAGTAGCAACTTACTCTAAACTGTAAAAAGTGCAAGACAATGAGCATAACTAACAAAAAGAATCCAATTGTTCAAAAATACGAGTTAAGCAATACAGTTATTGATATGGTCGATTCTATTAAATATTTGGGAGTAACAGTACAAAGGAACATGAAATGGGACATACACAATAATTCTTTAGTAGGTAGAGCAAATTCTAGGCTGCGATTCATAGGTAGAATCTTGAAAAATTGTAATGAACAAACAAAGGAGATAGCGTACAAATCTCTTGTGCGTCCACATTTGGATTATTGTTGTGCCATTTGGGACCCGTTTCGTAAGGGATTAATCGAAAGTATAGAGAAAGTACAGAGAAGAGCCGCTCGATTCGTGACCGCTTGCTACAGTCCTTATGAAAGCGTCACAGAACTGATTAGTAGACTAGGTTGGGAGTCTCTGGTAGATAGACGACACACGTTTCGTTTAAACTTATTGGAAAACATGCGTACTCCAACTTTCACTCATGAGTGTAGTGAAATACTTCTTCCACCGACCTATTTGAGTCGGAAGGACAGGAAAGATAAAATTAGAGAAATAAGGTGCCGGACTGATTCTTATATGAATTCTTTTTTCCCTCGTACCATTAGGGATTGGAATGCACAGCAAAGAGATTAGCTTTGGTGCTGAGCACCCTCTGCCACCCACAATTTTGTGAATTGCAGAGTATATATGTAGATGTAGATGTAGAACAGAAAGCAGTTGTTCCCTGGTGCAAGTCTCAAGTGGGGCAGTCATCTTTATACTGATACTGCGACTGTATTTGTGCATCTGCACTATGCTGCCACCTACAAGCCATTCTGCACGCTACTTATAGCACGCCTACCAACTTACAGGATAACGGCTCGAAATTTTGATTTTTTATTACAAATTTAAGGTTTTGATTTGACTCACCCTCGTACTTTGCACATGGAAATGGTTAGTCTTATTGTAAACAAAGTGTTGGAAGTCTAATTTAAGCGAGCCAAGCTTACATCGCGATACATTGAATATGGTATTCTGCATGCTTTAGTCCAGTTCAGTTTACACTGAAAGTCTACGATGAAATCAATTGTGATAATTTGTGCTGTGCGAACTATGAAACGTGATGAAGCAAACGTTGTTGTTACCCGAAATTTAGTTCGCGATGCATTTCATGTGTTTAGGTGTGTCTACATAATTTAGATTTTGTAGCGACAATATTAATGGAAATGTGGGTGGGTTGAAATGCAGCCTGTACCAGAAGGGACAAACAATTTATTTATTATTAGTTGTTAGTAATTTCATAAGCACCATGTTAGTGACACAACGTGTATCGCGATGTAAACTAGTCCCATTTAAGCTCCTGACTTATGATGTATGGTAAAAAGATAAATGCACTGACGTTGCCAGCAAAGCTATGTAGGCCACTGAGTAAGCTCAGAAAATATGAGGTCTTTTGAAGGGGTTTTTTTTTTTTAATTGTTAACTTTGACTTAACCTAACCTAACCGCCTCAATTTGGGTCAACATATCTCTATAACTAAGCGAGATATCGAAAAAGTTTACTGTTTACTTTCGATTTGTCTCGTCGTGTTACATAAAAATCCGTCATCAAATTTGACCTATGGGAATCTTTTCTTCTGAATTTCAACCCAAAAAACGTCACTTTTGAGACAGTATTTCACGAGATCTAAGCAGGATATCAACAAAAAAAAATCTTCATTTTTTTATCTGCCTCTTCGAGTTATATAATAATCCATCATCAAATTGCGGTGCTAAGGTTGTCTTATGATTCCCTTGAGGTATTTGTCCCTATTCCCCGTGTTTCTACGGCCGACCAATATGGCGACCTCCCCACCTCTCTTCTCTCTACCCGGCTTCACTACAGTGCGTGGTGGATTTCCCTTGAGTCTTCTCCACTATCTTCCTTCCCCCATGGGCCTGGCTCAGAACGTACCCCCCCCCCCAACGTAATCCAGCGTAGCTTTCCATCCAACCTTCTACCCCGAGAACGAGCCACGTAGTTTATGAACGCTCCCAAAGGAAGGAAAGAAGCGAATCTGAGATAACGAGCCAGCACGTGGACCTGCATTGCGGCGGGACTCGCAGCTCGCCTCTGGGCCCACGTGGGGAGTAGGTGGCGGCCAGAGGAGAGAACCACTCAGGCAGGTACTCCTGTATGACTACACGTGCACGGCGCAGAGCCAACATCGAGTGCAGTGTGCGCAGGGCGTAGCGTACGCCACGGTGAGGAAATCCAAACTCACAACGGAGTAAACTTGTAAACACCCAGCATCCAGAAGACCCAGTGACAGCTCCAAATAACACAGTTCAAACCATCGAATTCCGGAAAAGAAGAATTAATCTATGTGATATATTCTCGAACACGAAAAACAATCGCCAAATGATATCAGCTGCTGCAATAATTCCGTTATGTCTCCTTGCTGATAGGGTATTCTTCTTCGACGTAATTATCGCTTTATTACCACACATATATGTATATATTTTTGCTGTCATCAATCTTTCGACTGTTTTGATGCAATTCTCCATCCCATCCTATCTTGCACCAACCTTTTTATCTCAGCATATCCCTTGCAACCCACGTCCTCAATTATCTGCTTCATATATTCTAATCTCTTTCTTCCTCTGCTGTTCTTACCTTCGACTGTTCCCTCCACTAACAAATTAACCAATCCTACAAATCTTAAAGAATGACCTACCAGCCTGTCTCTTCTTTCTGTAAGCTTCTTCCACAAACTTCTTTCCTCACCCATCATTTCCAGAACTCGTTCATTTCTTACTTTGTCTGTCCACTTAATTTTTAGCATTCTTCTGTAGCACCACATTTCAAATGATTCAATTTTCCTCCTTTATGGTATTCCTAAAGTCCATGCTTCCATGTGCTCGACACATACAGTTTTAAAAAGATCTTTCTGAATCCTACATCAATATTTGAAACTAAAAGATTTCTCCTTTTCATGAAGGCTCTTTTTGCTAGTGCTATTCTGCCTTTAACATCATTCCTGCTTCGGCCATCGGTTATAATTTTACTTCGTATGTAGTAAAATTCGATAACTTCTACTATCGCATCCGACCCTATGCTTACATTTCATGTATTGTGATTTATATCATTTCTGCTACATTTCATCACTTTTGTCTTGTGTTGGTTTATATTTAGACCAAAATCTTCCTTCAGTATTTTGTTCATGCATTCAGTAATCTCGGCCTGTTCTGGTAACAAGACAATGCCATCAGCAAATCGTAGCATGGGGACCGTGCATACGAGTAAACCACGTAACTCCATTTTGGCCTCCTGTGAACCCCCCCCCCCCCTAACCCACGTAGCCCTACGTGGCTTTTGCCTCTATCCCCCCACGTAGCCCAGCGTAGCCTTTCAGCCAACCCCCCCCCTGACTGAGCCACGTAGTTTGTGCACGCTCCGATACTGATTGTTTGTCCCTGAACACTTATGGCACATTCAAATCTTTCATTTACTTCCTTTAGTACGGGGACCTCAGCACTCGTCGTGAAACGCAACGGACAGACCTCGAGGCGACTCGGCCTTGGGCAGCGGCAAACTGAACTGGTGGCACGCACCCACTAGCCACCAGCAGCGAGCCCTCACGGACTCGTTCCTCGCAGCAGGACTGACATGGTGGCACGCACCCACTAGCCACCAGCAGCGAGCCCTCACGGACTCGTTCCTCGCAGCAGGACTGACATGGTGGCACGCACCCACTAGCCACCAGCAGCGAGCCCTCACGGACTCGTTCCTCGCAGCAGGACTGACCTGGTGGCACGCACCCACTAGCCACCAGCAGCGAGCCCTCACGGACTCGTTCCTCGCAGCAGGACTGAAATGGTAGCACGCACCCACTAGCCACCAGCAGCGAGCCCTCACGGACTCGTTCCTCGCAGCAGGACTGACATGGTGGCACGCACCCACTAGCCACCAGCAGCGAGCCCTCACGGACTCGTTCCTCGCAGCAGGACTGACATGGTGGCACGCACCCACTAGCCACCAGCAGCGAGCCCTCACGGACTCGTTCCTCGCAGCAGGACTGACCTGGTGGCACGCACCCACTAGCCACCAGCAGCGAGCCCTCACGGACTCGTTCCTCGCAGCAGGACTGACATGGTGGCACGCACCCACTAGCCACCAGCAGCGAGCCCTCACGGACTCGTTCCTCGCAGCAGGACTGACCTGGTGGCACGCACCCACTAGCCACCAGCAGCGAGCCCTCACGGACTCGTTCCTCGCAGCAGGACTGACCTGGTGGCACGCACCCACTAGCCACCAGCAGCGAGCCCTCACGGACTCGTTCCTCGCAGCAGGACTGACATGGTGGCACGCACCCACTAGCCACCAGCAGCGAGCCCTCACGGACTCGTTCCTCGCAGCAGGACTGACCTGGTGGCACGCACCCACTAGCCACCAGCAGCGAGCCCTCACGGACTCGTTCCTCGCAGCAGGACTGACCTGGTGGCACGCACCCTCTAGCCACCAGCAGCGAGCCCTCACGGACTCGTTCCTCGCAGCAGGACTGACCTGGTGGCACGCACCCACTAGCCACCAGCAGCGAGCCCTCACGGACTCGTTCCTCGCAGCAGGACTGACATGGTGGCACGCACCCACTAGCCACCAGCAGCGAGCCCTCACGGACTCGTTCCTCGCAGCAGGACTGACCTGGTGGCACGCACCCACTAGCCACCAGCAGCGAGCCCTCACGGACTCGTTCCTCGCAGCAGGACTGGCATGGTGGCACGCACCCACTAGCCACCAGCAGCGAGCCCTCACGGACTCGTTCCTCGCAGCAGGACTGACATGGTGGCACGCACCCACTAGCCACCAGCAGCGAGCCCTCACGGACTCGTTCCTCGCAGCAGGACTGACATGGTGGCACGCACCCGCAGCGAGCCCTCACGGACTCGTTCCTCGCAGCAGGACTGACCTGGTGGCACGCACCCACTAGCCACCAGCAGCGAGCCCTCACGGACTCGTTCCTCGCAGCAGGACTGACCTCAGCTGAGGTTTTTTTAAATCTGCTTTATAGTTGTGCGAGGTGTGAATGGCAGACCCAACTGAGACCGAGTGTGGTGGTGTAACGGTTAGCGTTCTGGCCTCGCATTCGGGAGGACGGCGCTTCGAATCCCCGTCCGGGCATCCAGATTTGGGTTTTCCATGGTTTCCCCAGGCAAATGCCGGGATGCTTCCTTCAAAAGGCCATGGCCGAATTCCTTCCCATTCCTTGCTCCCATCCTTGCCCCCATCCTTTCCCGTTTCTAAAGACCTCGATGTTAAAAAGAGACGTAAAGCAGTTACAAAAAAAAAATTTAGATCTTTCACTAAGATACGTAATATTAGCCATTTGTTTTTTTATTCCTTTTGTTGAGTTTAAAAGATCGGTCCATGTTGGTGGTGGTCCACAAAATTTGCGTCGATTGACGGCAAATTTAGTGTTCGAACCGCTTGAGGTTTTAAATTCTGTTTTTTTTTTTACCTTCCCGTAAAATGCTGTTTACAAAATGGATTGTTCAACTTCGGAGAAAAATATTAACTACAATATATTTTGTCATCTACATCATATTAAAAAAAAAAAAAATCTCGTGAAAACGATCGCATTGACCAAACTATTTAATACTTTTTTGTCAATTAAATAGATTTTCAGTCGATGTAAAGTATTTTCAAAGTTAATTTAACAATCGAAAGCTAATGAAGGCTATGTTGCTGTAATTTAAACACAGCTACAACATAAATAACTGACTTCCAGCAGAGGCGCATACTCTTAATTCAAAGCGTGAAAATCAAGCAACCACTTACCAAAGCTGTCGCCATGAATTAAAATCAGATTAAGCAGAATGACAAGTATGCACTCGGGCCCACCTCGATGGAGTTTTTCCATGCCGCAGTTATATAACCCACCGATTTCGCCGGTCTTAATCTTTGGAAAAATCAACTGAAACCCTTATTTTTCACCGAAATCGTGAAACATCGTTAGATTCAACTATTAACCGGCGCTATTCCGTTATTAATAAGCCCTGTAGCGACGATAGTACATGTAAACACAGAACAAGAGAACAACTGGAAGTTGAGTGTACCACGTTATGGAGGCCATATTAGCTGGAACGTTGACGAGCACTGGCGCCTCAGCTACCCCTAGTAGGGCGCTGTGTCGTGTCGCCATATTGGTCGGCCGTAGAAACACGGGGAAAAGGCACAAAAACCTAAATGGAATCATAAGATAACCACCGGCTGCGATACAAAGACTGGTGCAGATTTTTAACTCCATCCTTCGGACGAAAAATTTCCCGTCGGGCTGGAAAGAGGCGGAAATAGTGGCCCTGCCTAAGGCGGGGAAGGATCACACCTTTCCACAAAACTACCGGCCCGTCTCCCTGTTGCCAGCGGTGTCCAAGACGTTCGAGCGGCTGTTGTTACGACGACTGATGGTCCACGTCGTGAGACTGCAACTCATCCCGGACGAGCAGTTTGGATTCCGGCCGGAGCACTCCACGACACACCAGCTGATGCGGGTCGTCGAAGAGGCCACCGACGCCTTCAACCGGCGCCGATACTGCGGCCTAGTGCTCCTCGACGTCGCCAAGGCGTTTGATACCGGCTGGCACGAGGGACTGTTGTATAAGCTGCAACGAGCTGGAATACCAAGAGCATATGTCCGGCTACTGCGTAGTTACCTCAAGAACAGGAAGTTCAGGGTGAAGGTAGAGAACTCCTGTTCTACGAGGAGGTCAATACGCGCAGGAGTCCCGCAGGGCTCGGTACTGGGGCCGGTGCTGTTTGTCATCTACACGTCAGACATCCCCAGGCCGATCACTGTCATGTCAGCCTATTACGCCGACGACACCGCGTATTTCACTTCGTCCTGGAGTCTGCAGCTCATCCTGCGACGTCTTCAGGCAGCTTTGGACCAACTGGAGCAATGGGCCACTCTGTGACGTATAAAGATCAACGCCAACAAGTCACAGTTGATCATTTTCAGTAGAAGAGGGCAGCCAGCAGGAATCTCCCTGCAACTGTTCGGTGAACAGATACGGCAGCAGATTACTGTGCGCTACCTCGGCCTCACCTTAGACTGCAGACTGACGTGGAAGAATCACGTCGAGGAGGTGAGGAGCAGGGTAGATCAGCGATTGGGTGCTCTGTACCCAATCCTGAATGCCAACTCTTCTCTGCCACCACGCTGCGGCATCCGGGTGTACCAGGCGCTCATACGGCCGGTCATCGATTATGCCTGCCCAGTGTTGGCTTACGCCGCGGAGTCGCACATGAAGAGGCTGCAGATGATGCAGAGCCGGGCGCTGAAGAGGGCTCTCCACCTCCCGCCCAGGTTCCCGACGACGGACCTCCACCAGCTGGCACAGGTCCCCACGCTCAGGGCAAGGATGACAGCCATGGCCGAGAAGTTTTTCGCCAAGGCGGCAGAGTGTAGGAATGCTCTGATCAACCAGCTGGGTGATTATGAGACGGAGGGACAGCGCTACAAGAGGCCGAAGTCGATATTCGACCCCGGATAGTGCCAGTGCAAGCGAGTGAGCGAAGCAAGTCCCACCTAAGTGTCTGTGCTGTCCAGAGGGAGATTCAAACCAGTTGAAATATATTTTATATGTGTGAATATACCGTTCAGCACATTGTAGGAATAAGGTAGTCTGTTATGTTTATTAGTTTGTGTTATTCTCCATGTTTTGTTTCTGTGTTAATCTGCAAGTTTTATGATTTCGTGTTATTGTTTCTGCGCCTATTGCTATGTTAGTCTGTATGGTTTGTAATTTAGTCTTACTATTTCAGTGTATCTTTTTTTTTTTAATGTAGTCTGTAATATTTAGAATTTTGTGTTAGTGTTATTGTTTCTATGTTTTTGTTTCAAACGTAGTCTGTTATGTTTGGAATTCCATGCCATAGTTTCCGTTTTCTGTTTCAGTCTGTGAGGATTTATTGTTTCTGTGTTAGACTGTAAATTTTTCTGGATATTACTGATATTGTGAAAATTGTGGTACAGTATGTAATTTGCAGATATGGCTCTGTAATGTACTAGTCGTATTACTAAATATCAGAAAGAAACACCATGTGCAAAAAAAAAAAAAAAAAAAAAAAAAAAAAAAAAAAAAAAAAAAAACACAAAAAGATATATATATATATATATGTATATATGGTTTAAAAAAAAATATATATATATATATATAAAAAATTATACAAATGATAATAAGAGTAGTAAAAGAAATGTATATATTTAAAGAAAAACTGTAATGAAAGACTAAAAATGTTAAGATGTTATTACCTTTGCATAAATGTCATGTTAAACCCAAAATTGTTATTAGTTATAAGAACCAAACTGTAAGAAAAAGAGGCGGATGTCACAGCAAGAGTGACAGGCACCTCTACCCATATACAGCTAATCCCACAAAAGGAATTAGCAGAAATTTCATGCGCTGCTGCGAGACAACCGTGGCACCACAATTTGATGATGGATTACTATTGAACTCGATGAGACAGATAAAAAATGAAGAATAAAATTGTTTGAAATCGTGCTTAGTTCTCGAGATATACATTCTCAAAAGTGAGGAGTTTCAGATTGAAATTGAGTGTAAAAATTTCCCCAAGGTCAAATCTCATGATAGAATCTTATGTAACACGACGAGACAAATCGAAAGTAGAGAAAAATGTTTTTCGATATCTCGCTTAGTTTTCGAGATATGCTTTCTCCAAATTGGGATGGTTAGGTTACGTTAAGTCAATGTTTAGAACTTTTTTTTAAAAAAAATTGAACCCTTCAAAAGACCTCATAGCTTCTGGGCTTACTCAGAAGATATTTTACTGTTAGTGGCCTATGTAATTTTTCTAGCATCATCAGTACATTTATCTTCTTACCATACATCAAAAGTCAGAAGTTTAGATGGGAGTAGTTTACATCGTGATACACGTTGTGTCTCTAACATGGCGCTTATGAAATTACTAAAAACTAATAATAAATAAATTTTTTGTACCCTTCTGGTACAGGCTGCATTTCAACCTACCCACATTTTCCATTAACATTGCCGCTACAAAATCAAACTATGTGCACAGATCTAAACGCATGAAATGCATCGGGAATTACATTTCTGGTAACAAAAACGTTTGCTTCATCAAGTTTAGTAGTTCACACGGCACAAATTATCACAATTAATTTCATCGTACACTTTCAGTGTAAACTGAAACTAGACTAAAGCATACACATTCACTGTATCGCGATGTAAACTTGACCCGCTTAAATTAAGCTTTCAGCACTTGTTTACAATAAGGCTAGCCTTTTAGGAGCAAAGTAGTAACATACGCTGATTGTCTATACTACACCAACAAACATTTGAGAACGATATCATCCTATTGAGAGCAATGAATAAATTTATAGCCATAGGCTCTACTCTTGCAGTTATCTATCGAACATTACGAGAACAATAATTTCAATGTGATTTAGTTACGAAACGTTGTTACAGGTTGTTTCCTATCTTGTGGAACTGAATGCAACACAACTTGGGATTATAAAAACCTTTGAAATATTAGAAAATGAATTGTTCACAGCAGCACCCACAGCGCAAACAGACCCAATGCTTTGGGGTGATTCCTATGGCAGCCGCGCATGCGCAGTAGGAGACGAGGTTTTTTTTTTATGACGTTTCACCGATCTGGCGTTGTTTCGTCTCCATATATTCCTTCCTCCATGGCGAGACGCCTTCACGGCCGCTGTAAGCAGTTGCGGGGGGCGCTGCAACACTTGTTTGTCAGTCGCCTGCGGCAGGCGCACGAGGTCGTCAACCGACAACAACAACCAAAACACCCGCCCCCGCAACTTGGCTGCTTCGTGTCGGGTCAGCCACGCTAAGCAGTGATGGAGGACGACATTCGTAGGAGGCGAAGCACTGCCGAGACCCGGAAACGGGACTTCTGCCGCCTTCAACCGACCCAAATACTCGTACAGCAGGCGCGTTTTTTTTCTTTCGTCATAATTAAATTTATTTGTTATCCCAGGAAAATAAATCCCAGTTTCTTGGAACAAAAAAGTAGCGGCCTGGTTGGTGTAGGGGCTGGTTGGCCATCAGCTTCTAACTTTCTCTGTGTGGAGGCGCCACTGCTGCTGACCACGTGACCTTCACAGTGTCACCAACAAAACAACAGTGCGGCTTCTCTAGTTGTGAGGGAAGGAGGGGTGCTTGTTGTAAATTTCATTCAGTCAGTCATTTTTCTAAACTACATTTTTTGTTTTCTGTACCGCAGGCTGCATGGGGTAATACACGCGATTCACTGAACTAAGGTGTTTGTTGAACATTGTTAAAACATTCCTTGCCAGTATGGTAGTTGTTACAACTGCTCTCCCTGTTAGACAAACGTGTTTGGGGCAGGTTGCCATCTGTGTTTAGGGTAGACTCGCACACGGCCTAAGGAGCGGAAAATGAAGAAAGTAAGTGCAAAGAGCAAAATCTATTTGATGATTTGAAGTGAGGAGGAGAGCCTAGCTGTGAGTTACGCCGACAGAGGTGAGCGTCTACTTGTACGTGACAGTAACACCAGTGAGAGAGACCCTAGACACCCCGTGGGCTGAGGTGGGGCCATCTAGACCAATTAACGTCTCTCCAAGAGATGATAACGATGAGATCGAAAGTCGAAGAGCGGAAGTAGCCTCAGCTCAGGAATAACTGGAAGTGCCACCCACGATGATACGCAGTATACAGGAATCATAACATCACTGGACTCAACTGATGTTCTAGTTAAAACAATGGGTAGGTGTGGTAAGTTTTGGAATTGGTCTAAAGAAGTAGGAAAAGGTGGACGCAAATATGTAAATGTGAGAAAACCTCGTGAGCCACAACTACTCACTCGAGTTCAGCAAACCTACCTCGTCGGCATCAAGCCTGTTTGATTTAATTCTAATATTTACTATCTCTTGTTTCTTTTAGGCTTGCTTTCTGCCATGTATTTTCTAGTTAAAAAAAAATATGCAAATGAGTGACCACGACATATTTTAATTTACTAAAGCATTTCCACAAATTCCAGATTTGTTTTCTTTATCTCTCTCTCTCTCAACACTTTTTATTTTATTTTTATTTTATTTTATTTTTTTATTTTTTTTACGTTTGACTAAGAATACGCCTAATAACCCCCGTTCTGCGCGCCAACCAAACAGGTTTTTTTTTTCGCTTGGGCTTTACGCCTCGTCGACAGCGAGGTCATTCGAGGCGGGATGGGATTGGGGCGAGGAACGGGAAGGAATTCGGCCATGGCCTTCTTGTAGGAAGCATCCCGGCATTCGCCTGGAGTGATTTGGGGAAACCATGGAAAACCCAAATGTGGATACCCGGACGGGGATTCGAACCGGCGTGTTCCCGAATGCGAGGCCAGAGCGCTAACCGTTCACCCACCACGCTCGGTACCAAACACGCGTTGATGCTTATATGTATAACGTATAATTTCAAACATTTTGTATGTCACTAGTAACCGTATTCAATGTAGTGAGGCAGTGCACATATGAGTTTCTGTGTTTTAGTGTTGAAGAGGCCTTCGTAAAATGAAACACCCAGACAGCTGACAGGAACACTACTCACACTGGGAATGCAGTCAAACTGCGCTGGAAAGTCGGAATTATTTCTCGAAATGCGCTCGTCGCAAATAAATTAGTAAAAGTAACTGTGTTGCGGAACAATTATTCGCTTGCCTTTCATTTGAAACAGTTTCAGACTTTCAAAAAATCCATTTATCATGGATAGGAGTTACAAGTTTAATTAGTCAAAGTACTAAGCAGTTATTCATGAAATTTTAGTGTACTGTACCTTCATCAGAGTTTGTACACATATTAACAAACCTACAGTTACCTTTCCAAAAGTCTTCGATTATAAATTAAATTCCTTCTATCATTTGTACTGCCTCTTAGTATCAGTGGTATGACAATGCAGTGTTGTTGTAGGCTATTTCTCCGCAGTCGCTCAGTAAATTAAATAATAAAATAGCGCCAATGCAAATGTTTATTGTCGTACGCGTTTCGCCTCTAATCGAGGCATCATCAGCGACGACTCTGTTTTAAAATTTTACATTGAGTATATAAACTTATTATATGATGTTTAACATAATTGTAAATTTAAATATTTCCTGATTTTTTACAACTTTTAGTATTTACATTAGTGGTTTCCAGGTTCGTAACCACACATCTCTGCTTTTCCTCCAAGGCATGCCTCCGCTAAACCCGATTGTCTTGGCTGCTGCATACTGGATATAAACATTGCGCCTGTCACTATGAACTTAAAAAAGGAATAAGAAATGGTAGGCAGGAACTGAATGACCACATAAACCTAACAAACTAAACGCTGTTCAAAATGGTAAACATACATTAAACCTACAGAAAGGGGAGTGTCGTAAGAACAATAAATAAATAACCCTAACAGATACATCAACTCACGCACTAACATAAAATCGGAAACGAAATAGGAAAACATCATTCTCCCAAGCAGTTTCAAAACTGCGCCTTGACATTAAGAAAACAAGATGGCCACCGTAAACAAGTGAGTAGTGACAGGCGCAATGTTTACAACCAGTATGCAGTAGCCAAGAGAAATGGCTGTAGCGGAAACATGCTGTGTGGTTACGAACCTAATGTAATAGTAAGTTGTATATAAT
Source organism: Vandiemenella viatica (assembly GCA_031002005.1). Classification (NCBI taxonomy): domain Eukaryota; kingdom Metazoa; phylum Arthropoda; class Insecta; order Orthoptera; family Morabidae; genus Vandiemenella; species Vandiemenella viatica. The sequence continues at coordinate 198,293,589 of CM061914.1, read as the reverse complement.
CAAAAAATATTTAAATTTAGAACTAAGCTAAACAACATATAATAAGTTTAAACTCAATGTAAAATTTTAGAATCGATTCGTCGCTGATGTTGCCTCGATTAGAGGCGAAACGCATACGGCATCAAAGCTACGAAACAGTTGCATTGGCGCTATTTTATTATTTAATTTAGTGGTGTAACTGAGGTGACGTCACTGACTCCTGTTGATCGTGAGTAGTGTTGTAAAAAAAACAACGTTTTTTTCTTTAAAAAAAACATAAAAAACACGTTTTTTTCTGGGACACGTTTTTTTCAGAACTACTGATATCTCAAATTTGTAAGGCATTTATTGTTTAATATGACTATTTTAGAGTTTTCACTTAGTACTTATCTTAATTTTTAACTCTACTTTATTTTTCTGGTTCAGTAGGGGAAAAAAATTACGAAAATATTTGCAACATTGATTGAAGTTTTCTTTCACGAACGGGGACTTCCTGAAGAGTCTAGGCTGCGTGAGAAGGAATCCCCGTTCCCCGTTGTTTGGATTGATACTCGCTATTTGAACTAGTGCTGCCAGCCGTACCAATTTATCTATAGACATTCGGATCTTTTAAAAAAATTAGGAATTTTAAATTTAACTACGGTTTTTTGCCTCTTTTTTATTACTTATTGTGCTTCCCTTATATTCGTATATTTGTGAGTCATTAAATTGTCAGTAATTATGAATCGTTTCCTTGCAACCAATGTCGTAAACCAACGGTTGAAAAAGAAATAAAGCTCCTATTTTGTATGATAATAGCTTTAAATTCAAACTTAAAAGACCTTAATACAGAACTATCGGCGCAGTCTTGATGCACAGTGTGTACTTTGCTCACAATTTAAAATTGCAATCTCAAAAGCTTTTGCATGCAATACAACCAGTAAAAGAAAATGTAACTATTTCTGAAGTTATGGATCTAGAGCAGACAGAAGAAGTAACAAAAAATTCCGACACCGACCGAACTAGTGTTGGTAGTGCTGATACTAGTGAATGAGGTACTGACATAGAGGATGGATAAAAAATTATGTTACCTATATAGATACATTTATGAATCATTATGTAAGACATAATATGATTCAGTAAGATTTAAAACACACATGTAAAATGTAAGTTTCGTAAATAAAACTCTAATTTATTAAATATATTGTTTCCAGAAAAAAAATTATAAGGAAAAAAAAAACGAGGGTGCTAGGTTATTTTTCATGTTTTTTTCGCAAAGCTGAAAAAAAAGTTTTTTTTCGCAAAGCTGAAATAAAATAATTGTTTAAAAAAAACATAAAAACCGCCTTCAAAAAAATCACTAAAAATTTTAAAATAACTTTATACCTTGCTTAGGAAAAAGTAAATCTAAATGGACAATACTTTACATTATTGTCATTGAAATTTTTACATTAATTAGTTATTTTTGGAGTCGGTGCCAGCTGTCACATCGCGAAGATCGAATTACTGAACTTCTTATGGTGTTAGAGGCGAAACAGGGAGTACGAACAAAAATTCCCAATATTTTACAGCATGTCGTGAGGCAGATAGTGTTATTGTGGGAGACATCTTAGGGAAACAAATTAACAGTATTTTAATCTGTGGCTTGGCCTTATTGGTCATCCAGGCATATCTGTGGCGCTACATTGTCTGTAGGTAGTCTGCATCACGCAGCGAACGATTTACAGTTAGTATAATAACGGCGTATCATCGGTATGTTTCAGTTTTGTTGAAACATTTTTCTAGCATTAATTGTAGGTAAGCAGTAACATGATTTTTTTATGTAATATTGTTATTCCTTATTGTTTTTATCGTATTGTTTTTATTGCTTTCGCTGGCACCGACTCCAAAAATAACTAATTAATGTAAAAATTTCAATGACAATAATGTAAAGTATTGTCCATTTAGATTTACTTTTTCCTAAGCAAGGTATAAAGTTATTTTAAAATTTTTAGTGATTTTTTGAAGGCGGTTTTTATGTTTTTTTAAACAATTATTTTATTTTTAAATTTTTAGTGGTATTATAGTTTGTTTTGAATTTTAAATATGCCGTAGCAGTTCCCATTTTTCAAACTTCCTGGTAGCTTAGAGATTAAAGCGCTTGCTTTCAAAGTAGAATTCTGTCTTGATATACCACAACAACTTCCAGAACGGGGTGAATTGGGTGTTGTGTTAAGAAATATCAGTTTACATTTTGGTCAAGGCTATGTTTCGATCGAATCATAACATCTGTTAAAGCTGCTGGTCGATAACCGAAACATGTAACATCTGGGCATTAATACATACCACATACATAAATCTGTCTCTGGAATATATCTGTTTACTCCAGCATCACACAGAAAATATAGATTTTTAAATGGTTTTCACAACGTGAACACTTGGGATCCAAGTTGAAATCTGAAGTACATGTTGAGACATTATGACACTTATTTTATAAATATTGTGCCATGACTAAAAAATAGCTTCATTGATGTTGATGGGATTTAAAACTGTGGATTTTTGTAAAGAACATTGGAAATTAAAAGGGATGAGGGTAAAGGGGAAGAGGGATTGGGCTTTTGTGTACTGCCTTTTCTGATTGATTTAAAGTATACGTGTGTAAATTTCTATTGATATCAGATAAAACAGTAGGTATGTATAAAAAACAATTAATGGGTGTGGAGACGAAGAGTAGTTTGGTTTTTGTAAAGCTAGTGTAGCCAGTATTTTTCTCTTTGTTTTAAAGTATACAAGTGCAAATTTCCATCTAAGCCAGATAAAAACTGTGGCTTTGTGTAAAGAAAATTTGCAAAAATTAAATGGGGAAAGGGAGTGAGTGGTAGGGTTTTGTAAACAGAATGTAGACACTATGTTTGTCTTTGTTTTTAAGTATACATGTGCAGTTTTCCATCGAAATCTGATAAAACTGTGGGTATCTATAGAGATCATTGGAAATTAGGTGGGGTGGGGGTAGAAGGGAAGAGGGGTTGGGCTGCTGCAACCTAATTTAAACACAGTTTTTCTGTATGTTTTAAAGTATATGTGTGCAAATTTCCTTCTGAATCGGATAGAAATTGTAGATTAAAGGATGGAAACAGTATTTTTCTTTTTGTTTTGCAGTATACATGTGCATACTTCCTTCAAAATCAGAAAGAAACGGTAGCTTTGTATACAGAACATTGACAGTAATTAAAGGGTTAGAAAGGGGGATGGGGTTTGCATTTTTGTGAAAGTTATGTGGACAGTATTTTTCTTTTTCTATTTGTTTTAAAGTATACGCATGCGAAGTTCCACCGAGAATCAAATCAAATTGTGGGGTTTGTACAAATATTAAGGGAAGGGGAGCTAGGGAATTTTTTTTTTTTTTTTTTGGTCTTATCCATAATAGATTACATATGCATGTGCCAACTTTCATAAAGATCGGTCAAATGGTGTCGACTGTAGCTTTCTAAAACGAAATTGACAAAAATCCAGGGGGTGGAAACGGGAGAGGGGATCAGTTTTTGCAAACCAATAGTTGGCATTATTTTTCTCATTGTTTCATAGTAAAAATTTGCTAAGTTCTGTCAAAACCGGATAAAAACTGTGGTTGTGTATAAAAATCAAGCGGTTTAATGGGGAGAGGGGGTGGTTTTTAGATCTTTTGGTCAGACACCTTCTTCGTGAAAAAATACATATAAGCACCAACTATCGGTTAAACGATCGCGACTGTAGCTTTTATAAAGAACACTGACAAAAGTTAATGAGTTTAAAGGAGGGAAAGGGGTTGAGCATTAGGAAACCAGATATTGACAGGATTTTTCCCCTTTGTTTTAGAGGATACATGGGCAAAGTTCAACAAAAATCAGATAAGAAATGTAGATTTCTATAAAATTAAAGGATGTAAAGGGAGACATGGGGTGGTTTATTTATTTATTTAATTTTTTTTTTTTTTTTTGGTTAGAAACCTTCTCCATGAAAAATTACATGTAATTGCCAACTATGGAGACCAGTTAAATGTTGTCGACTGTAGCTTTGTATAAAGAACATTGGTAAAAATTTAGGGGGTGGATGGGGGGAGAGGACTTCAGTTTCTTTAAACCAAAAGTTGACAGTATTTTTCTTTTTCTTTTTGACTGTATATGTCCAAAGTTTCGTCGAAATCGGATAAAAAATGTGGGTTTGTATAAAAATTAAGGGGTGTAAAGGGGAGAGGGGTGGTTTTTTATTTATTTATTTTTTGGTCAGATTCTCCATGAAAAATTACATGTATATGCCAACTTTAATGATAATCAGTCAAACGGTGTCAAGTGTAGCTTTTTTGAAGAACATTGACAATAATTATAGGGGTGGAAAGAGGGAGGTTGAGCTTTGGCAGACGAAATGTTTACAGGATTTTTCTCTTTGTTTTAAAGTATACATTGGCAAAGTTCAATAAAAATCTGATAAGAAATGTAGGTTTCTATAAAATTAAGTGGTGTAAAGGGGAGATGGGTGGTTTTTTATTTTTATTTTTTTGGTCAGATACCTTCTCCACGAAAAACTACATGTATTTTCCAACTTTAATGGAGATCAGTTAATTGGTGTCGACTGTAGCTTTGAATAAAGAACATTGGCAAAAATTAAGGGGGTGAATATGGGGAGTGGGGTTCAGTTTTTTTCTAACCAAAAGCTGATAGTATTTTTCTTTTTCTTTTCGGCTATATATGTCTAAAGTTTCTTCAAGATCGAATAAAAATGTGGATTTGTATAAAAATAAAGGGGTGGAAGGGGGTAGAAGAGGTGGTTTCTCAATGAAATTCATATGGGACCACTTTGGAGGTATACCCTATCCACTAAAAAAAATTCATTTAAATCGGTTCAAAATTGGCGAAGATATCGCTGAACATACAAAAAAAAAAAAAAAAAAAAAAAAAAAAAAAAAAAAAAAAAAAACCCAGACGAATTGAGAAACTCCTCCTTTTTTTGAAGTCGGTTAAAAAAAAGTTTTCTTTCAATTTGCAACAGTAATTGTGAGTGGTAGCTGGTCGCTTTACACACACTCGTCCTGTGACGTCAATGTTGTGAGAGTGACGAGCAAATTATTACTAGAAAAAAACTAAAACTACAGCGAGAGACCCCTCCACGCAGGCCGCCGCACACATACTGTTCTGTTTCACTATGTATCAATTCTGTCGCTATTCATAAATTAGATCACTCACAATTAGATCACTCACAATTAGATCACTCACAATCAGATCACTCACAATTTCACCAAAATCAATAGTTCAGATCTTTAGGACAAGTCATATTTTTTCCTGCCTTCTTTCTGAGCTGTAATGCTGAATTAAACACTGATTCAACGTTTCTGATTGTATTTCAATGTTTTTTTTACATAGGATATAAATGCATAATCAGGCCATTTTCCTAGTTTTGGTCATATTACGATAATATTTACGATCATATGGTCATATTTTGACGAAAAATCAGGTAACTTTTTAATAGTACCGAGAATTCACTAGACATAGATGAGAAGATATTAAGATAGCTAGACGACCCGCGCGAATAAATGGCTGAATGCTTGTAATATACTGAAAAGTAGAACCGCACTTTTGTAACAAATATTAGTGTAATAGGTACGCATCAAAATACTTACAACATATTAAGAAACAGTTCGGAAAATTTAAAACACACTATATGTACGGCAAACTGTCGTTGACCTTAACACATTACACCCAACCTGAACAATATCCACACAGCATATCAACATCTCTGTGATATGTTGTGTGCGAATAAAATGTTTACATTGGAATTGTATAGCAAAACAAAAGTGTTTCCGTAACAGAAAAAAAAATCCGAAAAGCTACTTATTGTAGTAAAAACAGTTTATTAACATCTATGTGATATCTACTGCTGCGACAAATTCTTTCTTAATTTATGATTTTACATAATTGGAGACCTTAATCTTTAAAACGACATGTCATTTACCGATTTCGGTTAGGTATCATGGGAGATAAATGACTCCTGACAGAAAAATGCGTTGAAGAAATAATAATACTTTTGCCCTTTAAGGGTCGAATGTTGGAAAAAATCTTTTATTAAAATATGGGATAGCGAAATTGAAGACCTTAAGAAGATCTCATTCTTTAAAATCATCCTCGTTTATCAATTTTGTTTAATTATTAAGGGAGATAAATTACTCGAGACACAAAAAAAACGCATTTTAGAAATACTGATATTTTTGCCCTTTAAGGGTTTAATTCAGAAAAAATCCATTCTTAAAATATGATGTGACCATAGTGGAGACCTTAATCTTTAGAATGATACTTCATTTATCTGTTTCCGTTAGATATAAATGGAGATAAATGGTTCGTGACACAAAAATGCGTTAAAAAACCATTGATATTTTTTTCTTTTAAGGGTTGAATTCAGTAAAAAAAACATCCTGTCTTAGTATATGAAGTCACCCAAGCGGAGACATTACTCTTCATGATCTTACTTCATTTGTCGATTTCGGTTAGATATCCAGGAAGATGAATCGCTCGAGACTCATTTTATGAAAATTATCATTTTTGCCCTATAAGGGTCCAATTGCGAAAAATTCCTTTTTAAAATATGATTACACCAAAGCTGAGACCTTAATTTTTAAAATAATACCTCATTTCTCTATTTGTGTTAGATATGCAAGGAGATAAATAGCTCGTGACAAAAATAAAACGTGTTGGAAATAATGGTAATTTTGCCCTTTAAGGGTCGAATTACGAAAAATTCCTTTCTTAAAATATAATGTGACCACGGTGGAGACCTTAATCTTTAAAATCATACCTCATTAATCTATATCGGTTATATATCAAGGGAGATAAATAGCTCGTGACACAAAAACGCGTTGCAGAAATATTGATTCATTTGCCCTTTAAGGGTCGAATTCCGAAAAATTCCTGTCTTAATATATGATTCCACCAAAGCGGAGATTAATCTTTAAAATGATGATTCATTAAACGATTTCAGATAGGTATCCAGCTAGATAAATGTCTCGTGACACAAAAAACAGTGTTTTAGAAATATTGACATTTTTTCCCCTTTAAGGGTCGAATTTCGAAAAAATCCTTTCTTAAAATATGATCTGATCAAAGTGGAGACCTTAAGCTTTAAAATGAAACCTCATTCATTGATTTCGGTTGAGTATGAAGAGATATAATGGCTTGTTACAAAAAAACAACTTATAGAAATAATATATATGATTATTCACAGAACTGTAATCGTGTTATATACATTGCGGGGGAAAACAAATGTAATTGTCATTGAGTTGGTCAGAATTTACCAGTTATACATTATTGTCACTTTCTAAACGTAATGTTCCGCCCGCCTTTTAATCTGGACAATGCAGCAGCAGCATGCCTGTGTCGAGCCGCGTCAATCAATATCTCAGTGAAATATCCTCAGTCATCGTTAAATCTGCAGTGGATCAGTGAGTAGACCTACCGCCATGCCGAAAAAAAAAATTCTGAAAGAGAGAAGTTTTGGAGTTGCGTAAGGGAATTTGGAGAGGAGTGTTTTAGTGTAGATCAAAGTGTTCTTTCCTGTAAATTATGTGAAATTAAAGTAACTTCAACAAAACGATTTTAAATTAATTTCCCAATGGTGTAGTGAGTGCGCGGAAGCAAATTATGCTGTCTACATGAAAGCGACACCACTAGATAAAATAAATGACGTATAATTGAGCATTAAAACTCTTTCTGAAGGTTATTCACCGAGGGATATATAAGCTCTGTGAAGAATATGTATCACCTACACAGTTCGGATTCAGAAATGCAGTTGGAACACGAGAAGCTCTGTTTACCATCCAAGTAGTATTTCAACGCTGCAGAGATTTAAATTGTGATGTCTATGCTTCTTTTATAGATTATCAGAAAGCCTTTGACAGGGTAAAGGATCAGAAGACGATAGAAATTTTAAAAAATATTGGCTTGGATGATAAAGACCTCAGAATTATTGTTAACCTGTACTGGAACCAGTCTGCTCATGTGAGAGTGAAGGAGAAAATACGGATGAAGTAAAAATTCCTCGTGGTGTAAGACAAGGTTGTATCCTGTCCTCCTTATTATTTAAAATCTACTCAGAGTATATCTTTAGGGAGGCGTTGAGTGATGTGGAGATGGGAGTGCTGTTGAATGGAAACTGGATACACAACATTCGCTACGCAGATCACATAGTCATTTTTGCAGACAGTCAGGAAAGCTTACAGTACCTTATAGATAGAGTATCACAAAGCAGCCACGAATACGGACTTTAAATTTATATAAATAACACAAAAGTAATGGTCATTGGCAAAAACAACAACTCCCAATGCCATATTATGATTAACCAGAAGACCATTGAACGTGTATCAAGATAAACATATCTAGGCGCCACAGTAAACAGCCAATGGGATCCAAGTCACGTATTGGTAAAGCCAGGGCTACTTTCAATAAAATGAATAATCTTTTCAAAAATATTAATTTATCGATTACCACGAAGATGAGACTCCTGCGCTGCTATGTGTTCTCTGTCCTCCTGTATGGCGTTGAAACTATCAGTAAAAGGCTAGAAGCTTTTGAAATGTGGCTGTATCGAAGAATATTGAGAATACAATGGACAGACCACACCACAAATGTTGAAGTGCTCCGCAGGATGAAAAAAAGATATGGAAATACTGACCAACATAAAAACACGGAAGCTTCAGTACCTTGGCCACACCATGAGGAATAATAGCAGTTATGAACTCCTGCAGTCTATTCTCCAGGGGAAAATACTAGGAAAGAGAAGTTCTGGCAGAAGAAGAATTTCTTAGTTAAAAAATCTGAGAACATGGACCTCCAAGACAACTACGGAGTTAACCAGCAGAGGCGAGACAGCCAACATGGCTGCCGACATCCGGAACGGATAGGCACCAGAAGAAGAGCATGTTTTGATGTTTAGTAAATTTAAACGTTTGGTCATATTTTATTATTTTTAGGTGACATTTACACGTTTTTAAGGTAATATTTGCTTCCATTCTTTTTATAAAGATCTGAATCCAGACGCGAAATCAATATATCTCGACATGAGCTGTAGATTGAAGGTCGCAGCTTCCTCGCGCCAAGGTTTCAGGCGAGGCGAAACGAATCAGAAATGGCGGCGCTCTGGACCATCGAGTGTTGGGAAAGTTCATCCAGAGCTACAACTCGTTCCTAAGTTTTGTAAACACTGGATTTTCTGGAGTATTGATGCAAATTTAAAGACGTATTTATGTTAGCATAAATATCGTAGTCTAAGAGTTTTGAAGATCGATTAGTCGACGGGTTTAATCGACAGCTGGAGACAGCTCCACCCTGTGTTGCGTAACAGCCCAGCAGGCAAACTAGTTGCCTCCTAATCCAGCAGGCCAGGTAATAGCCCCTCTTCCTTGCTAGACTTTTTGTAAGCCGTTTCATCGTCGATCAGAATTTCGCCGTACCAGATGTTGTGGCCTTGTAACTGCCTCCATCCTTGTTTTTCCACAGTTGGCACTAGCATATTAGTTGCAGTTTATACATACTTTTTCTCTTCGGGCAGAGGTGCCGAAAGATCACAATATGGAAACATCAACAGTAGAAATGATTGAAACAGGTAAACGCGTGCCGGTGACATGACGTCACAGGAGGACTGGAATCAACAGAAACTCGAGTGGAGAGAGGGAGCTGAGGAGACAGGGTGGGCTTCATCCCCCACTCTGGTTCACGGGTGGCTAAGGAGTTGTATGTGCCGCTTGAGAAAGACATCAGTCATGTCTTGGCGGCTGAGCCTGTAGATACGACTGGCCATCGCCAAGAACCTATCTAGAAGGGGAGTTAATCTGCAAGGCAGACCACCTCCATCGTGACGAGGTAAGATTATAGGCTGCTGGAGAGAAGATAAAAACATTTAATCGAATCAATTGAAAAAAGACTTTGGAAAAGTCATTCAAATAAAATAATTTTAACGGGATGGCATGAGTGTGCCAGGGAGTACCAAAAAAATTATTTTTTGAACGTTATATTTTTCCAGCTTTTTACAAAACAACCTTCTCCCCTCCAACATACTCTCCTTTACAACTAATACATCTGTCTCACCGGTGCTTCCACTGTTCCAAACATTTTCTGCAGTCAGTTTTAGAAATGGCTGACAGCTCCTCCCTCTTTTTTTTCTTGACCTCTTCAATGTTGTAAATCGGTGTCCTTTCATGCCCCTTTTCATGCGTGGAAATAAGAAAAAGCCGCACGGAGCCAGGTCAGGCGAGTAAGGTGCGTGGGGCAGCGGAACCATGCCATTTAAACTGCCTAACAGAGACAGCTGTGTGTGCAGGTGCATTGTCGTGGTGCAAGAACCAGTCTCCTGTCCGCCACAAATCGGGCCTTTCTTGACGAACACTGGTGCGTAATTTTCTTAAAACTTCCAAATAAAAATTGACGGTCTGATGTGGGGAAACAAACTCTGATTGAACTACGCCCTTGGCATCAAAAACACAAATGAGCATTGTTTTGATGTTTGATTTAACTTATTTAACATATTTTGGACGGGGTGACAATGGTGTCTTCCATTGGCTTGACTGTTGCTTTGTTTCTGGGTCGTAACCATAGCACCATGACCGTCATCAGTGAGGGAGCGTGCATAAACCACGTGGCTCCATTTTGGCCTCCTGTGAACCCCTCTCCCCCCACGTAGCCCTATGTGACTTTTGCCTCCATCCCACTCGTAGCACGTAGCTTTTTTCTCTTTTGATTCCAGAAGACATTTTGTACTGTTTTCTCTTGTCAGGCTGTCAGACTATTGTAAATTACATACGGAGATAATTGACTTAGGGAAATAAATATTCACATGCTGTTGTAAGTTCTGTTCCTCATTTTAACTGTGAAAAATGATATGAAAGGAAAGCTACGTGCCCTAGCCTGGAACTCCCCCCCTCCCCCCACGTATCCCAGTGTAGCCTTCCAGACACCCCCCCCCCCTCCCTGGACCGAGCTTCGTAGTTTGTGCACAGTCCCTAATGATCTTTGTCAGAATATCTGGATCAATTTCAAGCTGTTGTTTCAAAGCACGACATGTTTCAACTCGACTTTCTTTTTGATGATCAATCAGAGCCCGAGGAACAATCTTGACAGCTACCCTTTTCATTCCCAAATCTTTGGTTAAAATTCGCTGAACCGAGCTCCAAGATTACCCACTAATCTCTGACAGTTGATAAATTGTCTGTCGACGGTCTGAGAGCACCAGCTCTCTAACTTTTTCAACACGATGCAGCCTACCAACTGACATTGTAGCGCCAGAGATATGTCCGGATGACCAACGAGGCCGAGCCACAGATCAAAATACCGTGAATTTGTTTACCTAAGCTGTATCCCGCAATAACACTATCCACCTCACGACATGGTGTAAAATATTTGCAATATTTGTTCGTACACTATCTTCAACTCGAGCACCAAATCAAGTTCAGTAATTCGATCTTCACGATGTGACAGCTGGCACCGGCTCCAAAAATAAATAATTAATGTAAAAATTTCAATAAACGTAATTAAAATATTGTCCATTTAGATTTAATTTCTTCTAAGTATTATATAACGTTATTTTAAAAATTTTAGTGTGCTTTTTTTTTAAAGGCGGTATTTGTTTTTTAAACAATTATTTTACTATGATGGCAACTGTAAGTGAATAACGTGCAGACGTAAAAAAATATTTTCTACTCAGCGAAAATGCTACTGAAACTGTTTCAATATTGAAAACATTTTACAAAGATGTCGCTACGGGAAAACACTCAAGTGTACGAGTGGTTCACCCGATTTAAAAATGGCGACATGTCGATTGATGACACACCTCCTTCTGGACGTCCATAAGCTGCCAGAACCGACGAAAATGTTGAAAAATTCGAGAGCTTGTGCTCTCAGACCGTCGACAGACAATTTATCAACTGTCAGAGATTAGTGGGTTATCTTGGAGCTCAGCTCAGCGAATTTTAACCGAAGATTTGGGAATGGAAAGGGTTGCTGCCAAGTTTGTTCCTTGGGCTTTGGCTGACAATCAAAAAAATAAAAATAAAAAAAAATACATGGACTTGAAACATGTGCTTTGAAACAACAGCTTGAAATTGATCCAGACTTTCTGTCAAAGGTCATTACTGGTGATGAGTCATGGTGCTATGGTTACCATCTAGAAACAAAGCAACAGTGAAGCCAATGGAAGACGTCATTGTCACTCCATGCAAAAATGTCGTCAAGTCAAATCAAACATCAAAACAATGCTCATTTGCGTAGTTCATCCAAATTGTTTCCCCACAGCAGACCGTCAGTCAAACCTTTTATTTGGAAGATTTAAGAAGATTACGCAACAGTGTTCGTCAAAAAATGACTCGATTTGTGGCAGACAGGAGACTGGTTCTTCCACCACGACAATGCACCTGCACACACAGCTGTCTCTGTTAGGCAGTTTAAATGGTATGGTTCCGCTGCCCCACGCACCTTACTCGCCTGACCTGGCTCCGTGCGACTTTTTCTTATTCCACGCATGAAAAGGGACATGAAGGGACACCGATTTTACAACATTGAAGAGGTCAAGAAAAAAAACGATGGAGGAGCTGTCAGCCATTTCTAAAAATGACAACAGATAATGTTTTCGAGCAGTGGAAGCACCGCTGGGGCAGATGTAATTAGTTGCAATGGAGAGTATTTTGAAAGTTATAAGATTGTTTTGTAAAAGATTTGAAAATATATAGCTTTTCCTGTATTTGTGGTTTGGTTTGGTGTATTTGAAGTCGCTGTGTAGACTATGCCTCTCGAGCTGTATTGCCCTCGCTTTCGCTGCGGCCTGCTCTAGTGTTCTTTTTGCGTTATTGAAGGCAGGTCGCACCCTCCTGGAAAAACAGGTTTCCCGAGAACCCAGATGAAATTGCCGTTGCGCAACTAGCTCGCCTTGGAAAGTTTTCGATTTTCGATAAAGAACCGAACGCACCTTATCGTAGTACACATGCAAATAACTCTCGACCAATCAGCTGGTCAGCTGTGCCGTTACGTGTGGGACACCACCTTACGCAGTAACACTAGAATGGGCAGAAAGTGGTTCATGCAACTGGACTGCACTGCGGTTTGCCTAGCAATGCAGCTGTTGTGCAACACACCTCTCATGCCAGTGGCATTCTAGTCTGCAAATACAACTCCGCGTAGTGCTAGACAAAGAGAGTATGGTTCCCTCAACTGATATATGGGACCTGGGAGAGACCGAATAATTACACAGGGAGTTCGTTGTCACGCATTTTCTATAAAATACTTTCACAATTCACAAAGCTCAACATAAAGTTGTTGTAGATATTTGAGAAAAAGAAGCTTCTATTGGTTAAACATATGTTACATTATAGAGAGTTAAAACTTTGGAAATCCTATCATTAAATAGAAGATTTTTTAGTTGTATGTAATATTTGTTATAACAAAACTTCGCGAATCACCGCAAAGTCGTGCTTTTAGCTAGCTTATTGAAAATAAGCATAATTTTTTAATCAAACGAGTCTAGCTTTCAAAATAATATAATAAATGAAAATAATAAATTAAAATTATTCTTTTCATATAAGTTAATAGTTATATTCCCTGCAAATTGACTTAAAAATGTGTGTAAAATTTTATTGGCATCGGTCAATAAAGGAAACAAAATGCCAAGAATTTTTGTTATTATTTTCAATACCTTTCTCTATTAAAACATTGACTTACGGTGCCGTAAGCGCTATTTTTCAAACAAAGGAAGTCATGGAGGGGCTTCGTAGGTACAGTGCCTGCAGAGCACAGCGACAACCAGTGCGCCTCCAGCAGGAACCGACACCTCCGCAGTACCAAGCCCACGCACAGAAACCTACGCCAGAGGCGATGCGAAACGTCCCATCACCGACAGTTTCGGCACATCCGTAGTCATCATCATCATCATCATCAGACGTTTCCGCCTCTGCGGGTCGTCCTCCACAACCTCTTCTAAGTATTGCGGTCTTTCCAAGATTTTTCCTCCACAACTTGTCTCCTCGCGACTTCCTTATCCTCTGCGTGTTTCTTCACTTAGTCCGTCCATCTTGCCCGAGGTCTTATCTCTTCTAATGCTTCCACTTGTAGTCTCTCCCTGATGTTTCCATTTCTGATTTTTATCTTTCCTGGTGACATTCTGTATCTCTCTCAGAAACCTCATCTCTGCTGCCTGCAATCTGCTAATATCTCTCTTTGTCCAAGTCCGTGTTTCAGAACCATAAGTCAGTATGGGCTGGTAATATACTTTATAGAGCAGAATTTTGGCATCCTATTCTATGTTCCACCTCCAGATAACATCCTTTATCTGATGATACAACTGTCCGCTCTTGCTTACTCTCTGACTTATTTCTTCCTCCATCTTTCCGTTGGTAGTTACCTTGCGTCCCAGATCCTCAAACGATTCTACCCATTCCAATTTCTTGCTTTCGAGCAAAACATCCTTCGAAGGACCTGTGTTTCTTGTTATCTTCATTATTTCAGTCTTTTCCACACTAATCTCCAGGCCATGTTTTTGCATTGCTGTCCACCGTTTCCGTAATTCTCTTTCCAGAACCTGCTCTGTCTCCTCCCATATTATGACGTCACCAGCATACGCTATCGCCTTCAGCTCTGTTGGATCTCTGTATTCCTGTACTTCTGCGATTACTACATCTAACACTACATTAAACAGGACAGGTGACAATACACTTCCTTATGCTACTCCTGTTTCCATGTGTAACCATCCTGAATGTTTACTGTTCCATTTGCTCGATAGCTCGCTATGATCACATTGATTTGCGGAGTGCACTGTCACGAAAGGTGATACCTGTCTGATTCGCGCATGTGATCTGCACTTCATGGAATGCCGCCTGGCAAACGTGATTCCGAAATTTCGGTCTTCTAACGTGTACACATATTAACACACTGTACGCAGTATTATTTCTGTGCTTCTTCGGAGCAGAGTTTTTCTTGACGAATGAGGCGCAGCGACATTTCAGTCTGTAAGGTCAGCCCACGAGATCGATACACGTTGAAGTGTCTCATTTTTTCACTCATTACGTTAAAATTTAATCCTAGAGGCAGTAGGCACTCGGAAGACGAAGCACGATAGAAAAATAATACTGGAAAAGGAAGGGGAGGTTAATAGTCCACATGTGGCCGTGTTCAACACACATACGGAGACACACAGCGCATCACGTGACTGGCGAATACATTGAGAACCGTGCAGTGCACAGCACCTTCAAAGGATAGTCGACATTACAACCAAAGTCATAATATCGATCCAAAAAATTGCTTTGGATAGCATTTACCCTTTTAAAAAAAAATATAAAAATTTATGGGTGGAAAATCTATTTTTTTCTTTCGCGGCTCTACACAATAGTGTTAAAATCAAACCTTATGCAATCGTAAGTACCTATCCTACTTAATATTACTACATAAAAATTTCTGCGTACCCTAGCCGCTTTGACTACAGGGCGCAACTTAATTTCAGGATTAGAATACAGTGGACATTCGAACAAAAGTCATTACATTGATCGAAAACAAATTGCTTTAGGCAACACTTGCTGTGCTGATCAAAAATTATGATGTTCAACTTTTGATAAAAAAAAAATGAGTATTTCACATTTTAAAAAAATAAAAAAAGTGTATGGGAGAAAATCTCTTTTTTTTTTTTTAACTGTGTAGTACTCATTTTTGCCAAAAATAGAACATAACAATTTTTTATCCGCACAGCAAGCGCTATCTAAAGCAGTATTGTCTGGATTGGTATTGTGCCTTCAGTTGGGCTGTCCACTCTCCTTCAATCCTGGACCACTGTGCCCCTGCGAGTTGCGCAACCAGCGTGACGAAGCAGCATCGCCTGAACTTCGCCTGCAGCGCTGACAGCCACTCTGCTGACTGCTGACTGGCTGGCTGGAGTGCCGACGACGCTCTTTCTTCTGATGGATTTGCGCCTCGCCCACGAAGAGGTCATTGCCGGCGGCTACATTTATTTTTGCTGTCATCAGTCTCTCGACTGGTTTGATGCAATCCTCCATCCCTTCCTATCTTCTGTCAACCTCTTCATCTCTACATATCCCTTACAACCCACGTCCTCAATTATCTGCTTAATACATTCTAATCTCTGTCTTCCTCTACAGTTCTTACCTTCGACTGTTCCCTCCACTAACAAATTCACCAATCCAGCATGTCTCAAAATATGACCTACCAGCCTGTCTCTTCTTCCTGTAAGCTTCTTCCACAAACTTCTTTCCTCGCCCATCATTTCCAAAACTCGTTCATTTCGTACTTTGTCTAGCCACTTAATTTTCAGGAATCTTCTGTAGCACCACATTACAAATCCTTCGATTTACTTTCTTTCAGGTATTCCTAAAGTCCATGCTTCGCTACCATAAAGTACTGTGCTCCACATATACGGTTTTAAAAAGTTCTTTCTAAGTCCTAGATCTATATTTCTCTTTTTCATGAAGGCCCTTTTTGCTAGTGCTATTCTGCTTTTAACATCATTCCTCCTTCGGCCATCGGTTGTAATTTTGCTTCCCAAGTAACAGAACTCACTTACTTCTCCTATTGCACCCGATCCTATTTTTTATGATTAATCTATTGTGATTGTTATCGATTCTGCTACATTTCATCACTTTTGTCTTGCTTCGATTTATATTCAGTCCAAAATCTCCCTTCAGTATTTTCTTCATGCCATTCAGTAACTTCTTAATATCCTCAGTCTGTTCTGCTAGCAGGACAATGTCATCAGCAAATCGTAGCATACTGATTTTTTTTCTCCTTCAATACTTATGGCACAAGCGAATTTTTCTTTTACTTCCTTTACTTACCCTGCATACAAGTTGAATATTAACGGGGATAGACTACAACCTTGTCTCACACCCTTTTTAACTGATGCATGTCTCTCGTGATTCCTACTTTTATTATAGCCACTTGATTCTTATATAGTTTGTAGAGTATTCTTCTATCTCGATACTTTAGACCTGACTTCTTTAAAATTTTGAACATCTTGTCCCACCTAACATTATCAAAAGTTATTCTTAAATCAACAAACTCCATAAAAGTATCTTTGTTTTTCTTGATCCGCCCTTCAAGTATTAATCTTAATGACAGAATTGCTTCCCTTGTACCGCGATTTTTCCTAAACCCAAACTGATCTTCACCTACTATCTCTTCTACTACCCTTTCCATCCTTCTGTATAATATTCGGGTCAGTAATTTTGAAGCATGTGATGTTAGACTAATGATGCGATAATTCTCACATTTGTCGGCTTGTGCTTTGTGTGAAGATGATATTTTTACTAAAATCAGTTGGAATTTCTTCTGTTTCATAGCTTTTTGATATCAGTTTGAATATTTTTTTGATTCCTTCTTCTCCCAGGGATTTAAGATGTTCTGTAGGGATCTCATCAATTCCAACTGCGTTATTTGCTTTATTAAATTCTGTCCTCTAAACAGGATCTCCTAAGTCATCAATGTCGACATCGCCTTCCTTTTCCATTGCGCTACTGTTCAACTCGTCTCCATCTATCTCGATACCTAATGGAGTTTCCACAGTACTGAAGGAAGCGAGGCAGTGACAACTGGGCTTACTACAACGTCATCATTGACTGCACCAAGACAGCTAGTAGCTGGTGCCCAGCCTGCCGCGTTACAAGTACCCAGTCAATGGCTTATTCACTAGGTGCTACAAGTTCTTTCATAAACGAGAACTCTCAGAATCAACTTCATTTTATTATACTGTTTATTTACTATTTTCATGCACGGAACATCTGTTTGATGATAACCTTCTATTCTGATTAAGTAATAAATTTAAAATAAAACTAATAAAAACGTTAAAACATTCCTCAACGATGTGTAAGAAAATGTTTGACAAACTGTGTGTCATTTATTCCTAACCTCTGTATATTATTTCTGCCATTGGTTAATTAATTTGATGTTACTACTATGTGTTTGTTTTTGTTTTAAATATAATTAGTGTGAATACTTCTAATTAAATGTAATAGGGTTTCCACAGATACCAATTTGTGTAGCGAGTGATTGTTCAAGCGTACACTTGGTAAACTTTCTGGCGAATAGTGTAAAAACGTGGTTGCTTTTAAAAGCTTTAAATTTGACGTTAATATCAACTGATCTGTGTTTTTCTTTTTCCCTCCCTTTTCGTTTCAGCCATCTATGGACTGCGACTACGCAACTTCATTTCCTCTTCTGAGTTTCCTTCCTCCGTCGCCAGTACTCTTTCATTCTCTCGCTCACTCTTGCTTTTTCTTCCTCTGAAAATTCCCTCCTTTTTCTGATTGGTTTTTATTCAGTCAGATCCTTTACCTTCGCAATTTTTCCTCTGAATAGTTCCCTGTCTTGGATGTCTTCCATGCTGACCCCACATCTTTTCAGATCCTGAAAGATCTCCTTCACCCCCGGAACTTGAGTCTTCCTGTTCTCTTTTTCTTTACCATTCTTTCTGGTTCCATTCTCTTGATGTGTCCATAGAGAGCTAATCTCCTTTTCCTAATTGTGTTTGATACTTTTTCAGACTTATTGTGTAATTCTTGGTTCGATTTCAAACGGTAATTAAATTCGCTTCCTGTCACTTTTTATGGTCCCAAGATTTTCCTTAGAAACTTTCCTTCTTTATTTTCTATTTCCGTCAATCCCTTTCTGCTGTGTATAAATATTCTGGTTTCAGTACCATAATATAGTGTTTGTATTTCGCCTGATGGGACAGTAATTTCGATTTGTATGTCTTTTGACAAATCCTGAAAACTGTTTCCATCTTTCTCGCCCTTTCTTCAACTACAGCCTTTTCATTAACATTGGGAGTCAAAATTTCACCAAGATATTTGAACTTCTATGTTCTTTTAATATCACCATATTTAGTCCTCATTGTCCATGTCTGGTCTTTTCCGTCTATGTTCATGTATTCCGTTTTCTCAAACCACATTTGTAGTCCTGCTTTCTCAGCTGTTTCCTTCAAGACTTCTATTAGTTTGATTGCAGTCTCCAGATCTCTTTAGAAAAACACAATGTCACCCGCAAAAGCGGACATTCGAATGTCAGGCCATTCTCCTGGTGTCCTGGTCTCATTCCGTTTAGGATGTTTGACTGACACATCACTTTCCGCGATCCCCTGATGTATTTTTCTTTAAAGATGCTATGAGTGGGGTTGTTTGCCGACATGATGGTAATTAACAAGCACTGTCTGCTGGCAGGGTTGGGGTGTTGAGAGGGTGAAACCACCCTCAACGCGCCGCCCGCGCCGCCCGCGCCTTAGCGGAGTCTCACTACTAGAGCCACTGGCTTACTACTACATGCGCACGCATTAAACAAAGCTAACACAAGGATTCCACTGCTGACTAAATTACGTGAAAGGTCACTTTTAAACGGGAGCAGTTGGCAACCTCCGTATGCGATGTGAAATAGCAGCAAATCATGAGGACACAAACTTTAGGTCTACCGTCAAAAAATTCAACTAAAAAACAGGTAAAATTTAGCAATTTTTTTCTGTAAGACAGAAATCTATTGTAATAATTTTAGGAAAGAGGCAAAAAAAAATTAGAATAACTATACGACAGGTGCGAATATTTCGGGAATAAAATACAATGAAAAACAAGGTTGGTGGACTGTAGTGGAGTGAAAGAAGATCCGATTTATTCGTAAAATGTTTCATCAGCTGAAACAGGTACGCATTAAAAAACTATGCCACCAAACAATTACAAACGACGACATGTTTCTTTAACAGAAAAAAATATCAGAAAAGCTGCTTACTACAGAAAACACACGCACTCTACCGATATCTCTGTGACATGTGAGCTTACCGACGGCAGCGACGCACTGCGGCTTCTCTCTGAACTGCACATACACGGGAGCTAGATAGTGAATATCCTTACGGGTTTATTTCCCATACATTATTTTATTAATATATGATTTTACGAAAGCGAAGACTCTAATATTTAAAATGATACCTGATCCATCGACTAGTGTCTGGTATGACTCGCTCGTCACAATAAACTCCTCCTAGAAACGATATACAGGGCGTGCAGGAATGAAAGGATAATCCTGCACCCGCAGAGAGGTCACATAATGTCCTACCATACGACAAAGTTTTATTTCACTAAAAGTCTCGCCATTTTAGAGATACTTTTTTTCTTTTTTTAGAAATATATAACTTTATTCAGTTTATTCCATGCCATTTCCACAAATTAAAACTTTTTTACCCTGTTTTTTTTTTAATTTAGTCAAGGATGCTTGAGTCTTCTACAACAATGTTATTTTTTCTTAAAACGTTAAAAAAACCTTAAAAATCTTTTCTTTCAATCATTAGCATCATTTTTTACTACATGTTTAAAATGCACAATGGTCTCTTTAGCACACTGAACAACCATAAAACAATGATTTGAAAAGAAGTATAAAACAACTGTACAATTTAAGACTTATTTACTAAGAAAAAAAAAGAACATTGTTTAAGAAGACTCAAATATTAAGATTAAAAAAGAAACAGGTTTCAAAAAGTCTTAATTTGTATAAAAGGCATGGAATAAACTCAACAAAGTCACGTGTTTCGGAAAAAAATGAAATGGTGAGACTTTTAGTAAAATAAAATGTTGTCATATGATAGGACACGGTGTGTTGCAGGGTTATCCTTTCATACACCCTGTATAATATATTCATATCCGTCTTGCTCGACAAACGGGACTCTAGCGATCACGCGTCTAAATCAGGATTACGGGGAATTCACGAACCACGACGAAATAACTGTTACAAGAAAGGGAGTATCTGCGAGCTGTGTTAATCCTCTTCGACACATTGCTCCTGCCGAAGAGATAAACATTCCATTGAGCCTGTGCGTTAAGATAAACTAAGATGGTGGAAATCATTAGTCAAGCTGAACAAAACGTCGTGCACCTCGTTTATGCAATCGCATCGGCGAACATGTGTCGTGTGATTCTGTGGCGGCCTTCGACATATCGCTACAGGTTGTGAAGGTTGTCAGCAGTTATGCAAGCCACTCCTTAATTCCGACCACAATGCCTATTGTCTCATATTCACTCGCAATATTGTTTAACCCTACCACTGTGTCTTTTCGTTCATTCTTGAGTCCGAATGAATTTACCCCTGATTTTTAGTTTCTATTAGAAATTCTTCAACAGTTCCAAGTATTTTAGACATGTGACCCCGTTCAATATTGTTTAAGGTTCATCTTTGACATTTCTAAATTAACTTTAGTTAACCAACGAATTAATGTTTTACGTCTACTTCAAAATAATTTTTGTATTTGCCATTATAGATTCGTTCGCTGCAGTTTTGTACGAAAAACAACTATAATTATATTTAACGAAACCTTTTAAGTTTCCAAATGCAATACTTCTTGTTTCCATTCATTTAAGTTCTTCTTAAGACCAAGAACAATTTTTGAAATTATTCTCCTTCCTCTTTCTGAATCTTTATTTTCTTGTTTATGGTACGAAGCTAGGCATTTTTGCATCACTTGATTTGTTTCTGAACATTGGTTTGGTTAAGCTTGTATGCTTCGTCAACATGTTTTCTTGAGATTTTTTTTCCGTTACTTGAGTTACATTCATTAACATATAACTTATTGGTTCATTCCAATCGTCGAATCATTCGCGAGGATGCAGGTTCGAATCCCCGTCCGGGCATTCAGATTTGGGTTTTCCATGGTTTCCCCAAATCACTCCAGGCGAATGCCGGGATGCTTCCTTCAAAAGGCCAAGGCCGAATTCCTTCCCGTTCCTTGCCCCAGTCCAATCCCGCCTCTAATGACCTCGACGTCGACGAGGCGTAAAGCCATAAGTTAAAAAAAACCAAAGGAACACTCCTCTTCTGCTGTTTGGATATTACTGCTGATTCTTCATCGGGGAACCTCCCAGCCGTATTTTCTTGAGACCTGCTTGATGCAGTGTCTTATCGCTGTCTCGTAGCGTCCTACCAGGTATTCGTTCAGTGTTTAGGGGATCCACAGTTTTCTCCTCTCAGTTTTTAAGGTTTAATCGGATCGACGCCGACTGGTCGTGAATACACCCTGCAGGTCGCACCTCTGTTTTGTACGCGACTTTTACAATATTGGTAAAGAGGAAAGGTGGAAGGTGGAAAGACGTTGGGCTAGTATTTGCTCGTGACAGTACCTTCAAACTTCCATTCCCAAACACATCTTTACTCTCGTCTGACCGATTCAACCAAATGATCGACACCGCTGCCATCGCTTTCCAGGTGTACGACTTTAAAGTCACATTTTCCGGTGTTTGGACAGTCGGGTTCATGTGTCTCGAACGCATGATTGCTGTGTCACAATCCATCTCCTGCACTCTCCCAAACCAGCCTAATTACTTCGTACTTACCAGCTCCAGTGAAAGTGTCTAATGCGCTGCCACACGCTGTTCCACGAATTTCAATTCACTGTAACATTTAGCAATTAAAACACGAATTTCTTCACAATGTACTTTTCCAGTTAGTAAAAATACTTGAAAATAAATATTAACTGTTAAATCTACAATCCATTCATACCAGGCACTGCTTTTGCCTCAGCACAACCGAATCATCCAACATACGTGAACACTTTTTAACGCATATATTTAAAACATAGTTATTTAAAGTGTTAATAAATTAAATAATAAACGTCTGTTTATTAAATTGATAAATCAGTTTTAACATTAAATGATAAAAATTAACACTTGACATTATTTTTGTTGGCGAAATGACACTAAAAATTGTTAGTATATTTCGAACTTTTACTTTATTATTTTTATATCTAAACCAATTTTTAAATCAATAATAAAAAATGCAAAAATATTCAGTCTTAGGTCATATTATGAGCCTTACATCACATCACTTTAAAAACATGGTATGCATAATGGCCAAGTCACCAGAGGTTGTTTTTATTTTTTTTTATTTTTTGTCTAAATGAACGATATATAACACCGAGAGAAGGCATTATATTTCACAAAGTGAAGTGAATATACTCTGTAAGGTGTAGACTTGGCTCGGAACAAGATCACATAACTCTTTGTCACTGCACAAGTCCGAGACTTGGCCTTTTTTTACAAGAATTGTTTTTGTGGGATTCGTTATTATGTCTCCTGATTCGTTATTATGTCTCCTGATTCGTTATTACGTCTCCTGATTCGTTATTACGTCTCCTGATTCGTTATTACGTCTCCTGATTCGTTATTACGTCTCCTGATTCGTTTATGTCTCCTGATTCTTTATAACGTCTCCTGATTCGTTATTACGTCTCCTGATTCGTTATAACGTCTCCTGATTCGTTATTATGTCTCCTGATTCGTTATTACGTCTCCTGATTCGTTATTACGTCTCCTGATTCGTTATTACGTCTCCTGATTCGTTATTATGTCTCCTGATTTCATGATTGATTTTATAGTTGATTCACTGTTATTAAAAGAAAGTTTTCACGAAGTCGGAAATTATCAAGTATTTCATTTTCAGTTTAAGTGGCCTAACGACTTTGGAAATCAATATTTTAAGTAAGAAAGGAGACTTTCTCGGCGAGTGACTGCAGTTAAGTCCTCACAGATGTTTCGCCGGATTGTGTTGTAAAAACATGAAATTTGACACGTGGGGGAGACGGCGGAGGCAGCCGTCGAAGTATGGCATTATTACAACACAATTCGGCGAGACAGCCGTGAAGACTCCATTATAACTTTTGTTGCCTTTAGTCGAAATAATTACAATGAGTTGAAATGATACATGCTATTCACTAAAAAATAATGTATTGTGGTGATTGACCAAATCATCGCAAGAGGGATCAACTGAAAATGAGAGCGCCACATGTAAGCAGGCGGCTTTCGTCAAAGAATACTTGTTTCAAACCCATTGAGTCGGCGGTCGAGACAACAGTAAGTCAAAAGATATACAATTGCCTTTTGATAGCTGCTAAATAAATAGGTATGCGATCATTAAAATTTCAATAACATTAGTTTCGTATCAACTAATAATCAAACTTTCAAGCGCAAATATAGGAAGTAGTCGCAGTTACTTTATCTGCAAATACAGAAAGAAAATGGAAACAATGAAACCGTGAATAAAGAGCTTTAACTGTGTAGTTCAGACAAAGTGTGCGACTCATAAAAAATACTATCGTAGTAAATACGCCACATAACCGAAATTACAGAAATGTGTAGTCAATACAAACGTAAGTTTTGATGAATACGTAAAAGTGGATCTACAGTATTTACTCATGAATGACGAAGGTTGACAAATACAAACGTTTGTTCACACGAGTCAAATGCCAACTGGAAGGGTACAGGAAAACAGTGCAAAAGATCCGATAGAGACCGAGTGGGGCAGCGAGTCAGGAGTTTTTGCCGCATTTTGCGGATTCGCTTAATCTTGTCCGGGTTCCGCGAGACTGTCTAATGATGCGGGATCCCGCTTTGCTGGATTGCAGTCCCTAGATATAATTAAGCAGTGAAAGCGAGGAAGTAGTAGGTAGAGGTACCGACACGGCCCGATTCCTCTTACAGCTCCCCAGAAGAGCCGGCAGCTGTCGCATGTTGGGACTACACGCTAACGAATGGGAGCGATGCCAGTGTTATCGCAGGACGCAACTAGTTCAAGTGCACGTCACAAAGTGCAACTCGTTGCTTTCGACACAGCGCCTTGGTCGCTGCGGTGTCGTGCCGCGTAGCGGTCATATCCTTAACCTTGCGGCGAGGAAACCGCGCGAACTGGTTCCACGGAGGCTGGCGTGCTCACACTGCCGTCATAAAGTTGCGAAACACTGAAAAGTTCATCTGTTAACACAATATTGCGCATATCCTCTGATATAACATCCGTGATCTGGAGACTGCGCACGTCCTCTATAGCTATTGGCTAGAGAACGGTCGCGTGCCAGCCGTCACACGCGAATCAACAGCCACTGTAAACTTGCAATCGTTCCTTCATGTTGCTTTTTGTTTACTTACGACAACTAGATGCAGAAATTCCTGTAAGGAGAAGGTATTCGCTTATATTATCTGTATCAGTTATAAGAACTAGGTTAAAACATAACCTAAGAAATCTTTTGGCAGAAGATAAGAAACGATGAAGTTTATTACAAACTCAGAGAAAGTTTACACGAAATGAACGAATCGCGAAATGTATCATTCAAATAAATGATAGTTTCCATTTCTAATATTATATTTTCCGTCATTTAAAGTAAAATGCATTTATTTAAATAAAATCCTAGCCAAATACTCTGATAATGTAACCAGGTATTAAGGGAACTAGGTTAAAACATAACCTAAGAATTTTATTGACAGAAGATAAACAATGAAGTTTACTAAAAACTCAGAAAAAGTTTGCGCGAAATTTACGAATCGCGGAATGTATCACTCAAATAAATGACGGTTATATGTTTCTGATATTAACATTCAACTCTGTTATGCTGGTCCAGGTTGTATTATAACCTAATTTTTGCTTGAAAATAATGGTCCAGGCTGTATTGCAACGGAATTACTGCTTGGTAAATATTACGTTTTGCGATTGACTACAGCAGTATTATGCGCTCATTATTGAATGTTGTTTTGGCGGAATCGCAATCTCTAGCAGACCCGATCGTTTTTCGATTTTCAAGCTTTTCCAGAATAAATTCCTACTACCACCATAAATGATGCCCGTCATTATTCATATGAGGGTAACAGAAGCTATGATTTATGAATGTAATACTAGTGTATGTTGTGGTTCAGAATCGCAACTAACACATTTTGTTACAGCATAATTCACTATGAAATGAGTTTTACAAACCATTTAAACTAGTTTCATAAGCACCATGTTACTAAAGGTATTAATTAACGGGGTGGAGTAGTTTCATATTTAACGTGCTGAATTTTGCCTGGACCAGGAATAAAACTGATATTATATGAATAGCAAATGTTTTCGGGATTCCAATTTTTTTTAATTTAACTGGTTCTATACTTCCGTCAGGTCTTAGGTGGTTTAAATTAATTTGCTGATTAATTAAAATAATTCACCAGAAGGTTATGTTGAAGATGTTTGTTTATTTTTCAAAATAACAAGTCAGCGATATTTGTCACAAGCAAAGATACAATCCAGAGATACTAACGCAGTCTTTGGCAGAATCAAAGTGACTCTTTATATAAACTGACTGTAAACTCAACTGTTAACTAAACTGTAAACTAACTCTGTCCTTCTGCCGAATTCCTTTATATAGGCTCTATCGAAATTGCGAGAATTCTTCAAAAGCTTCCGCCCGATATTTCTCGAACATTAACAATTACTCAAACAATTAAACATATGAAAAACAATCGGAATTAATACAAAATCACTTAACATCATTACAAAATAGTCAGAAATGGAAATTAAAGATATTTAAACACAAAATTATTTACAGAAATCAATTCAAACTGTAGAAAATTGTCCTGTAGACATCTTAACTTGCATTAATACTTGGAATTACAAACATTTAAGCAATTCTCTTTTACAATTCGGTTCTTAAACATATTAAATGGCCTTTAAATAATTTCTTCTCATAAAATAAAGTCTATATACACTGATTTATAAGAAATTGTCAAACAAACATACCAGATAATATTCAAGCAAACTTTAACTCACTGAAAATACTTCATTAAGTAAAATTCTATTTACAGCTCAGGTCTGAGTTACTACTGTATTGCTGTGTGAACTACAAATAAAATATGTAAAACATTACAAAATCAAAGCCATTAGCATTATGTAATAACAATTCCGTATAATTAACCAAATTAAAAAAAAAAGACCTGCCGGAGTATTACTTTCAAACTGTCATTTTTTGACAGGCTCGAAGCTAGTAACAGTAATAATTGATAGAATTGCGATGGAGCGCCCACTCCCATCGCAATCTCCCTACACACCCGTCTTTATCCTCTCCTCTTCCAACCTACTTTTACCCTCAACTAATTTTTACTTTAAATTTTTTCAGTGTTTTTGGGAAATTATTCATCATTTCTCTTGGCAAATTATTCCAATTCCTTACACCCTTTCCCACGGAAGAAATCTTTCCCACATCCTTGTGCCTGAAATCAAGTGCCAGCTTGTGGTCATGGTCATCTTTACGCTACCCTGCACCTCTCTTACATTTCCCACCAATATCTTTCCGTGCTTCATCACCTATATGTGCCTTGTACACTCCTATGACTCTCTTCACCCTCCTTCTATCCTCCAATGAATACCACTCCAGCTCCTTTATCATATTAATTACCGATTGTGTTTTTAAGTAATTTCCAAAGACAAATCTGGCAGCCCTCCTCTGCACCCCCTCCAACTCCTGTATTTGATACCCAAAAAAGGGGACCCATACTACACCACCATATTCCTGCTTCGGCCATCGATTGTAATTTTGCTTCCCAAGTAGCACAATTCTCTTACTTTTCCTATTGCATCCGATGTTCAGGTTACTATGATTGGTGTCATCATTTCATTATTTTCCTCCTGCTTTGATTTATATTGAGTGAAAAATCTTCCTTCAGTATTTTGTTCATGCCATTCAGCAAATCGTAGCACACTGATTTTTTGTCCTTGAACACTTAAGCCACATTCAAATCTTTCTTTTACTTTCTTTATGCTTCCTCTACATCCAAGTTCAATATTAATGGGAATAGACTACAGCCTTGTCTCACACCCTTTTTAACTGATGCATGTCTCTCGTGATTCTCCACTTTTATTATAGCCACTTGATTCTTATATAGTTTATAACGTATTCTTCTATCTCGATATTTTTGATGTGACTTCTTTAAAATTTTGAACATCTTGTCCCACCTAATATTATCAAAAGCTTTTTCTAAATCAACAAATACCATAAAAGTATCTTTGGTTTTCTTGATCGGCCCTTCAAGTATTAATCTTAATGACAGAATTGCTTCCCTTGTACCGCGATTTTTCCTAAACCCAAACTGATCTTCACCTACTATCTCTTCTACTACCCTTTCCATTCTTCTGTATATTATTCTGGTCAGTAATTTTGAAGCATGTGATGTTATAATAATGGTGCGACATTTCACACATTCACACTGTGCTTTCTTCAGAAGTGTGAAGATGAAATTTTTATTAAAACCAGTTGAAATTTCTTGTTTCTAACTTCTTGATATCAGTTTGAGTAATCTTTTGATTCCTTCTTTTCCTATGGATCTGACTTGTTTTTTTACTTATAGCTTTACGCCTCGTCGACGTCGAGGTCATTAGAGGCGGGATTGGACTGGGGACAAGGAACGGGAAGGAATTCAGCCATGGCATTTTTTGAAGGAAGCATCCCGGAGTTCGCCTGGAGTGATTTGGGGAAACCATGGGAAACCCAAATCTGGATGCCCGGACGGGGATTCGAGCCGCCGTCCTCCCGAATGCGAGGCCAGAGCGTTAACCGAGAGATTTGACAAGTGCTACAAAGACGAAATGGCGGTTCTGAATACTACTGAGAACTCCGATCGTACCCACCCAGCCCGCTATCATTTACTTTGATAATTGTAGAATTTTCCAACAACGAAAACAGGTATTGCGCAAATTTCTGTGAAGATTCAACAAAAAAGAAACGGCCCTAGATTGTATGGTACTAATCCCTTATTCACCTCTTGTCTTCTCTCGCATCTTCCCAGCTCACCGAATGCGTCTGATTAATGCATGAAGATAGTACGAGAACAGTATTGTCTCAATAAAATAGTTTGCACATAACAGAAAAGCACGGGATGGAGACAAGAAGTTGTGATAACCGGGTTTATTAGAAATGTACATAAGTAGTTACATGGGCGCCGGGAAGGGGGAGCTAGGGGGTGAACTTGCACCCTCCTGCTATGAAAGAAAATACACAGGAAAAGATTAAGAAATAAAAAGTTTATTATTAAATTCAGTGTTTTTTAATAATAACTTATGGCCCCTAGGTTGTTGTCAAAATTTGTTCAACACATTGTCAATAAATTTAGGATACTTAGTTAATAAGTAATAAATGTTTTATATATAATCTATAAAAAAAAAAAGATTCAGATGCACCTCCCTTAAGGTAATGCTGCCGGCGCCCATGAGAGCTTAGACAAGATGGCAGTAAATACAAAACACGTAATAGCAATAAAATCTATGTAGAGTAAAATTGTCAAACAAGGCACGTTCCAGACTTGGAATCAGCTGCTTGTGCTCTATTAAACGTACAGTCTTTACCATTAATCTTGGCCGCCTCCGTCAGATTCTATTACCCTTATTTTGCACAATCTGACATCGATGTCATCCCAGGAAACAGTAACGCAATGCTGGCTCCACCTCTCGGCAATCTCATTGGTGGGTATTTCATTCTGAGCCATTTATACTTTATTTCCTTATGTTAATGCATGAAACAATTGGCTAACAGAGAGGAATTAAGCTGAATCACTGACGATTCTTACTGGAGTGGTAGTTCATCAACCTTCCCCCTCATTTCAGTAATACTTTTTTTCCTAAATTCAGATCGTGAAACCTATCGCAAGAGTTGTAATTAACGAGACTGCATTAAAGCGAGGCAAAAACCAGGCTCAGTGCTATATTTTATTACAACTAATTTGCGTAAAACTATAACGATAATTATTCACATACTGGTTTTACTAATTCCTTCCGATAATGTCGCACTCATAATGTGGTCTGTGGACAAACCAGGGGATAACCATGTTCTAGGAGGTAGAATTTTTAGTTCTACGAAACTACAGAAACAAAAGATTATTTCAGAAAACCCTCCAAGACAACAGACTGAATGAAACTATCTCCCTAGGCAGTGTTGTTTACAAACTGACGAATAGTTCAGTAGCTTGCGTGGCCTGGTCCTGTGGTTAGCGTTCTGGGTTTCTGAACATGCGCTTCAGGTTCAAAACTGAGTGTTTCGTATTGCTTAAATGTATTTTCATTTCCTTTTTATATGTTCCGAACTTACACATTGCTTGATTCTTTCCTGACTCCTTCAGGTAATAACGTACTTAAAGAATGTATCAAAACCGAAAGTATACAATGTTTCTTAACCAACTGCCGACATAAATATGAACGGTTTTGTGGCGGCAGCACTGAACGAAAGCTGCTCGGGTCTGCAGCCGTGCCGAAACGACATCGTCTGCCGCTTTTGAAAACTGCACACTTGTTTCGAAAATAATTGTTTCACAGTAGAACGAACTTCAAGTTTCACAAACAAATAATTTATCGTTGGAATTATTTCTGTAATTTTGTCTGTCGTTAATTCTGATAATAATGATTATACGCCGTCGTCAAGGAAAACAAAAACATAATGAAAAATTATGAAAGCAAATCGCGTGGAACTAAATATTAGTACTGTAACAAATTAAACTACCGTTGTCACTCAAAGCAGATTATTATCGTCGGACAAATATAAATTCTTTTATAACTGGTATAAGTAAAGAAAGACATTGAGAATCGGGGTTAGAATCAGAGAGTTTTTAAATTACAGTTTTTTTCCGTTTTCTACAATGCTGTTAGTAGTTTCTATATGCAATGTGCTTTATAGCATTGCGGTTTGATACCTTCGGGGGTTAAATACTCATTACTTTATAAAACATGGAAGTTTCTGCGTCATTCTTTGTTTGGAATTACTTCAGTATAATAACATAAATAAATACCAGCATTTAGCGAAGGAGGATGTCGCCACTAGCGTGATTGTTGTTTAGTCTCAGGTATGAAGTGGAGCGCTCACGTTTCGTCACTCGTGATAATCGACTCCAAAATCGACTAAGACACATAAATTCAAACAAACACAGTCTACCGGTAGAGAAAGGTCGACAGTGTTTTGGGACCAGAAGACCAAGCGTAGTGGGTGAGCGGTAACGCTCTGGCCTCGCATGCGGGAGGAGGCGGGTTGCTCACGGTTGGCCCAAACACACGAAAAGCAGAACAGACGACCGTCAGTCATCTGTAGCGGCAGAGTGGCGTCATGGATCCTCAACCCGACCTGCACCTCTGGTACAGCTTGCACGCCACAATGCTTCCGTGGTTCCACCTTAAACTGTAGGTCTCCTTTACCAGGTAGGACTACCGTGATAGGTTAAGGGCAGCCACGACACTGGCGCTGCCAACCGGCGCGGCGGCCGAACTGCCCTCCGGTTGATAATACCGCAAGACCTTTATTTTTAACTCTAGCTGCACAACATGGCGTGTGAATATACGAATCTGTGGGGCAGATTATAACATTTGCATATTCAGAACTGTCTGTTAGATTTCAAGTGATGTTTGGCGATCCTTATTGGTGCCAGGCGTAATTTAAGAGAGCCGTTTCCTATTCGGTTCGACATGTCCCAGGAGACGGGAAAACATTCAGCTGTGCCCGTTTCACGTATGCGAGGAACAAACGCGAATGTTGTCTTCTCAAAGGCGAGTTCTGCTTTGTACGTAAGACCCCAAAACAACAACTTCCTTTTATTTATTTATCCTTGTTTACTTTTTTGGAAATGACTCTTCGCCTCGTCAGCGTTGCGGGTAGGTTCTGGGGGCTTTTGAAGAAACCATCCTAGCGTTTACCTCCAATGATTTGGGTAAACCACGGAAACCACAACTCGATGACCGAACCCGGATTAGAACCTCGTCCTCCAGACTGCAAAGCCGGTGCGTTCCCGCTCACCCACCACGCTCGGTGAAGAAGTGGCAAGGACAGACTCAAGGAAACCACAGTGCGGGTACCAGGAAGACAGAAACAAAGCGCTATGACAACGTAACTGTCTGTGCTTTGCTTTTGTTGCTTTTCTTTGGTCTCGAGTTTATTAAACGGTTTTTTTTTTTTTTTTTACCACTTGATAATTTTCCATGAATGGCTCTCAAAACAGTGTTTCAGAAAAATGGAGAACAAAAACGCACATCATTCGTGAAGTCGTCAGAGCGTATCTGTCTGAGTGACGGCTTCCTATGCAGCGTCAGTCAGCCGCTGACCGCAGCGCCCTCTCTGACAGGACCCGCTGAGCCGAGTGACTGCAGCCTCAGCCGCCAGGGGGACACGAGAAACATGTCAGGTGGGAGGTAAGCTGGGGGGATGCAAACCTGGAGGAGTTGCAGTGTGCATTACCTTGTATATATCATGTTTCTTCACCACTGTACAATGTGAATGACAAATAATAGTGGAATTCCCTGAAAGAAAAAGTACAGTACAATCTAACAACTTTATTATTATTGTTTATTACCTTCGCGTCACTTTTTAATATCGATTATTATTGCAGAAACCTTGAAAAAATACAAGCTACTTCTCGTAGAGTAATTGCAATATACCACGTGGTTAATTATAATTAAAACTTCGTTTAGTAGTTGTATTGTATTACTCATTCTAACGGATATACGAAAATGTAAAATATTCTGACAGTTCCCACTATTTGTATTATCTTTTACTTCCATATATATGTAGCTGTTGTATCTGAATACAGACTCAGTGTTTGGTTAGGCATGAAGTAGACTTCAAACAGAATTCTGACATCCCTCAGATAGAATCCTGTGGTTTATAGTCACGTTCATAAAATATTCTTTCACTGACTCATATATCTAATCTTCATCTGTATAGATAATAAACTCCCTATTGATAATGTTTATAATTATTTTGTTGCATGACACAAATTAATAAATCTTCTATACATATAAAAATAGACGTGTTTTTTTGTTTTTTCCAATATTTCACTTTTCAGCCACTATTACCTAGCACAGATCACTGGTGTTTGTGTGAGGAAGTAGCATGGAGTTTGTGGTCGTGCACAACGTTGGCCGAATGTCGATTGCTGTGGGGATGTGGGAGATATGATGGTTAAAAGTGGTCGATGCAGGGCATTTTCGTATTTCGACCAAAGACTTGTGTCTCCATATACTTCTCTTTCCTATCACAACGACATAGGATAGACCATTGATGTTTATGTGTGGTAATAACATCGAATCTCCCATCATGCACTATGGTGGATAGATGTCGGTAGCTGTGGAGGTGTGGGAAATATTGTGGTTGAAAGTGGTCGACCTGCGCCACTTTCATATTTCTACCAAAGACGTATGTGTCATGGTGTATCACTTTTCAGCCAAAACTATCTAGCGCACATCACTGGTGTTTGTGTGTGGTAGTAACACAGAGTCGAATTTCGGTAACTGTGGGAGTGTGGGAGATATGGTGGTTGAAAGTGGCCGATCAAAGATATTTTAGTATTTCGAACAAAGACATGTCTCCTTATATTTTACTTTGCTGCCTGAACTATATCGTGCAGATGACTGGCGTTTGTGTGTGGTAATAGCATCGAGTCTCCCATCGTGCACTATGGTGGCTAGATGTCGGTAGCTGTCAATACAAATTCTTCACAAACACGAACGAAGTCGTGGGCAACAGCTACTCATAAAGTTAATATTACACATTCATATAAATACAAGTGTGAATTTTTAATAATATATGTACATAATTTTAAGATAATACAATTAGAAAGTAGTCCTAACGAGTTGTTGCGACGTGATTGCCTTGCAGGATGTTAACACTACTCCTGCGCGGCTGTTGAGGTATTCTGTGAATGAGTCCCTCACAGAAACACAATCAGCATGTGCGCAACCCCCTTGTTAATGGTCCAAGATTTCGGTTGATAGTTGTTCATTTTTATTTATTTTATCTTCATCTACATCTACATCTATACTCTGCAAATCACAAATACTGTGGGTGGCAGAGGGTGCTAAGCACCAATCCTAATTCTGCGCATTCCAATCCCGAACAGATCGAGGAAAGAAGGAATACATAAATGAATCAGTACGGCATCTTATTTCTCTAATCTTATCCCTCCTGTCATTGCGACCTAAATAGGTTGGCGGAAGAAGTATTTCGTTGCACTCGTAACTTAAAAATTTTCGCATATTCTCCAGCAAATTCAAACGAAAACGACGTCGTCTGTCCACCAAACAATAATGAGATACGTAATATTTTTTTTCAAGGAATGCATCTCTGCGTGAATTATGCAAACAGCAAACAACAATAAGCAAATTATCAGTTGTTTCTGGCTTTATACCAGTCTTCTAACATCAATGAAGCATCAAGCCGAGCTCACTAATGACCTTGCAGTACCAGGACCGCCGCGCTATAGGAAGCCCACCTTAAAGCAGACCAACTGTCCAGTCACAATGCAACAAATACTTATTACCACAATGCAGCAGCTAGTTTCTTTCATTTTATTTTTCGCATCGACACAAGAGGACCACTAGCCACCGGCCACTTGTTACACAGGCGTCCAGTGTGATATCATGAGGCGCGTGAGGTCCGGAGCTTGTAAGCTGCTGGTGGAGACGTCTTGCAGAGACCCTAACTTATCTCTGCCACAGCACCGGGAATGCGCAACTAACACTCCTGCTCGCATTGCTTTGCAATCAACAAACATTTTCATACAACACGACGTTATTTATGAAATGCTGTCTGGTGACTATCGGAGCTAACCAAGTATCTGCACGCGACAGTTCGGCGATCATCAATGCACTGTCGCCCTCTTCTGGTTGACTCGGCTAGTCACCAGAGAGCGTTTCATTAAACCTCAACGCCGCGTTCTCATGACAGCAAAAGCAGAAAATGTAAAAGTATTCATCAATATTATGTTCGATACATCCAATAAATTACTATATCCACCTTATTGGTGTTAAATTCTATCTAGTTACCAGCATGAAGAGCAAAAAACTTCAAATAATTGACTCAAAAATACAGAAATACATCTTCGATTAACATTTTACGCAGTGGTAATTTCCTTAATCAGCGACTTTTGGATTTCATTAATTTTTACTTTTTTTACTTCTAGTTCTTCCATTATTCCAAGTAAATCGTTCACACTATCTCTCGCCAATTTGTCATTTACCTGCGAAGGACCGAGCGTAGTGGGTGAGTGGTTAACGCTCTGGCCTCGCATTCGGGAGGACGCGGGTTCGAATCCCCGTCCAGGTATCCAGATTTGGGTTTTCCTTGGTTTCCCCAAATCCCTCCAGGCGAACGCGGGGATGCTTCCTTCAAAAAAGTCCATGGCCGAATTCCTTCCCGTTCCTTGTCCCCCAGTCCCATCCCGTCTCTAATGACCTCGACGTCGACGAGGCGTTAAGCCATAAGAAAAACAACACCTGCTAACGAAATTTCGTTACTCGTTTAATCCTGTCTGGCCATTCGTTAGTTTCCACGCAATTATCAGCCAATTCAATTACTTTCTGATGTGACCTCTTCAAGTCATGTTTTTTTTCAGATATAACTTGAGCAGTTTGCTGCAGATCGCACAATCTTGGGTGATCCTCTGCCATTTCAACCCAGCGTGTGTCCTTGTACCGTTGGTCTTCCTCTGGTCTGTGGTGATCTCTTGGACTCCATTCTAATACTGTGTTAGTTCACCTCTGGTCTTTTTTGCGCGCTATATTGTCACTTCAAGGATGCTGTCTTCTCTAAGAAAAACAGGTAGTTTTACCAACAGTGGAACTGAAACATTGCGAGTCCGTACTTTCCACGTACTGCTTCTAATTTGAACTCCGACTTTCCTCGGTTCTTGGAGTTTGATTACTTCCATTCCAATAAAAGCTGCGTGTCGGACATAGACCACTCACCTCATTTAGGATAAACCTTTGTAAAAGCGATCTATTAGGACGCAACAGCTACAGGCGGCATCATAGAAGAAAAATCCACTCAAACCTGAATCTGAAACAGAGCCAACGCTTTAATCTGTCGAAAGAGGAATCATATATATTATGTAATGTTGTAGCAGGCCATGTTTCCGCAGTTGCTTAATTAATTACCAGCTGAAACGTACACAGTTGCATTGGCGTTATCTTTCAACTGGTAACATATATGATTTCTATAAGGTTTTTTTTTTTTTTTTTTTGTTACGAGCTAGCTATGTCTCTTGATATTTAGCCGATATAGATAAATGAGCTATCATATTAAATATTAAGGTCACTACTTCGGTCATATCATATTTTAAGAAAGGAACTTTTCGGAATTCGACCCTTCAACAGCAAAGGCATCTTTATTTCCATAACTTTTGTTTTGTTTTGTTCCGAACCATTTATTTCTATTGACAGCTAATCTACATCGAAAAATGAGGTATCGTTTAAAAGATTACGATCTCCACTCAGACAACATTATAAGTTAAGAACGGAATTTCTCTGAATTTCACCCTTAAAGGACAAAAGTAATAACTGTGAAAGTCGCGCGTATGAGACAGTTCAGAGCCAAGCCACTAGATGGCAGTAGCTCATGTCACAGAGATATTAATAAACTGCTTCACTGCCGTCGACTGTTGTTACGTATCTGTTACACTAAACAAATGAACAGTCGAAGCATGTGATGCGGATCTCCTTTCAACCCATTACAAACCACCAACCTCACTACTCGTATGGTTCATCTAGTTACATGAGAAAGCTATATGCAGGAATCTCTGTGTTCCTGCATAACAACATATCTAAATCATCACTCCTCATGCGGACAGTTAGGATTCCACTGCTAAGTATTGTTTAAACCCGGGTCAGGTTAAAAAGAAATCGTCCTCTATAGGAATACATGGTGCTGGGAACTGTGCGTTAATTCGCACAGTACTAGGGTTCGAATCCAGCTTCACCTGCTGCGTACATCCTGGAAAAACTTCACTCAAGTGACGCAGGATCGACGTCAGAGGAAATTCCCCGCTCGCCTCCGCTCACCTCCGCTGGCCTCCGAAGCATTGACGTGTTTTAAAATATGCTCGTCATGGCCGCGGTGAATAGAGGACAGTGTGTAAGAAATAATGGCACCTCAAAGAAACCATCCCGACGTTCTCCTGGCAACAAGTCAGGGCCGGAGCGGAATGCCTGGCTAGTGGACTCACTACACCAACACGCCAACTGCCTAGCCACGCAGTACACGGCCTGGACGAACGGTTCCACCTGCACGGCAGGAAATAAAGCAGCCGCACACTAACTAGCTGCTTTACGTGAATAACTAATTCCTGGCCAGGTCACATAAATCGTAACCTTCCACATCCAACTTTTCCAAACAAAGATTAACGTTATGCTGAAGACATTACCACATAAATCAACAAAATATTTCCAACCCCTTGATGTTTCGGCAATATAACCTCTATATCAGAAGAATTACTGATTTTCTAGGACTACAATGTTCCAAACCACAAGTGAAGATACATGATCGTTATTTCATCATGAAACTTCACTCTGTGATTTACAATCAATTTGCTGCACCTACGTATAAGCCTATGTTGCAATATGCTTGGCGAAAGGCAGGTTATGACATTGACATACCAACATCATCATTTGAAAATGTAATTAGTGTGACTTTTGATATTGGACTGCGTGAATGCGAAAGTGATTTGGAATGTGATAACGTGGCTTTAGTGAGGTGTGCACATTGTTCTCAACCACTTTGTTTTAACCACTTCATCGAAATCCCGCATCTGCACTTTGAGGACTAATATAAGCACTATCAGGTGTGTGGTACTGCTGTATATGCGTGTTTTGCGCTATATATACGTACTTTAAGCAGAGAGTTTTTGGTAGTACTGTTGATTGAAAATTTAGTGATACACTGACGTCATTGAATTACGTATAATTTCCTTCATATGGTATTGATATCTTGTTACTTTGTTTCTCTCTATTAAAATGTTACTTGAGGCAGAATGCAAGGTTTTGCATGGAAATGACACACACCACTGTTTTGTTTATGATCGCTTGTTATTCCGAACATGTTTTCGTGCGGTTCATAGCGTCCAAAATCAAAGGTTTCCCTTATAAGACCAGCTACTGAAAGTCAAAAAACAGTCATTTACGATTCGTAATCACTGCGACGCTATAACAATGGGTATATATATACCGAAAAAGTGCGTCCGGCGTGAAAAAATCAACGTTGGGATTGAAATCAAGATGGCAGCGGAGCTTTCCCAACCCCTCAGCACCTGGTGTGTGACGTTACGAGCGAATACCATGATTGATAATACTGTTGACGAGTTGACAAGATACCGTGGCGGATTTGACGTTCAGCTCCTTCTACATATGATAAATACACTTTATAATGATCCCCATAATTACCTTTAGCAGTGAAAATGAATGCAGCGAAAACCGTTGCACTTGAAAACTTATTCTAACTAAATGCATGAAATTGGACTCAGAAGTATTTTACTAAGAACGACTGTTAGGAATGTTGTAGCGTATTCCTTGCGTGGTGTTAGCGAGCTTGCAGACGTGTTCCGGCTCCCGTGCTCTGTGACACGCTGGACTCGGCGTTGCGCCTGCTGGTCCTCGTCCCTCACTACAGCCACCGACTGTTTTGGCAATTGCTAACCTCCTCCCGAAGATTTTCCAGATTTCAGCATTCCATCTTCATTTCCGCCTTTGCAGGAGATCTCGCGTAGGCCTAGTGTTCGCTTGCAACATGCCTATAGAGCGTAACCTCAAAGACGATATCTCCAACAACAAACCGTACTTCCTAAAACTTCCTTCTTATTTGCACTGAAACTATACCGGCACATTTCTCTCCGATAAATATTAGTAGGCTATAACCGAATAAATAAAACAAAACGATCGGCTCTATCAACGTTGCAGAACGTCAGGTATGAGTCTTTCTGTACTCGTGCATGGATGTTGCTATGGGTAACGAATAGTGGGGATGCCAGTTACGATGCTGTAGGAGGTTAATCTTCTCCTGGCGCTCGGTCGTTGCATGCGGTAGACCGCGGGTTCAAGTCCCTTAGTCTGCTACGCAGATTCTGGATCTCTATGCTTTCCCGAAATCACTCCAGGCGGATGTAAAGATAGTTTCTTCCTGATACTTATCCACAATGACGTTCCATCTCGAATATCCAAAGCCTTAAAACACGAATTATCAGGCAAGAAGCCGTGTTGAGTGAAATTTTCTCCGACAAATTGAAAACTCGGTGCAAAGCAGTTCCAATGCGTTTTCCTGGTAGCTCGTCTTAGTCCCTAAGATTGGTCGTCATTACTATTACTTGAAAATACTAACACTGAAACTGAAGCAAACAATAAGATCTCCGTTTACATCTTTTACAACCTAATATCAACAAATTTCCGTAAACACCATAAACAGAAACATATGAATAAGATTTTAACTGTTAAATGTCTCATTACGTTACCTGTATTAAAGCTCATTCCCAGTCATTTTTATCAGCCTTTCTATGTTTCACGTAAGTTGATATTATTTTAACAACTGTAACTGCTTCACAATCCTCAATTCTCTACAGATTTTTCAGTCGAATATTACCATTGGAGTGTAACTATTTAAGCACAATCTGCTTCAAAATCATAACCGCCAGAACTTAGACTTCCGTTGCTCAGGGAGCGTCCATGAACCACGTAGCTCCATTTTGGCCTCCTGTGAGCTCCCCCCCCCCCCCCCCCACGTAGCCCTACGTGGCTTTTGCCTCCCCCCCCTCGCCCACGTAGCTTTTTTCCCTTTTGATTTAAGAAGACATTTTGTACGGTTTTCTCTTGTCAGACTATTGTAAATTACATACAGAGATAATTAACTGAGAGAAATAAATATCCACATGCTGTTGTGTGTTTTGTTCCTCGTTTTAACTGTGAACAATATTATGAAAGGAAAGCTACGTGGCCTCGCTTGGAACCTCCCCCTGCCCCCACGTAGCCCAGCGTAGCCTTCCAGCCACCCTTCCCCCCACCCTCTGGACCAAGCCACCTAGTTTGTGGACGCCTCCTGAGCCGCGCACATGGATTCACATCATGCAGGGGCAGGAGTACAGCCAGCCCCTTACTACCACGCCACCATCACGCCTCCAGCGTACCACTCACTACAGGCCGACAGGCGCGCAAGTAAACATTTCCTCCATTCTTATATAAACTATACTGAAGAGCCAAAGAAACAGGCCTAATATCGTGTAGGGCCCCCGCGAGCACGCAGAAGTGCCGCAATACGACGTGGCTTGGACTAGACTAATGTCTGAAGTAATGCTGGAGGGGATTGACACCATGCATCCTGCAGGGCTGTCCATAAATCCGAAATAGTACGAGGGATGAAGATCTCTTCTGAACTGCACGTTGCAAGGCATCACAGATATGCTTAATAATGTTCATGTCTGGGGAGTTTGGTGGCCAGCGGAGGTTTTTAAACTCAGAAGAGTGTTCCTGGAGCCACTCTGTAGCAATTCTGGACGTGTGGGGTGTCGCATTGTCCTACTGGAATTGCCCAAGTCAGTCGGAATGCACAATGAACATGAATAGATGCAGGTGATCAGCCAGGATGCGTACGTATGTACGTGTCACCTGTCAGAGTCGTATCTAGACGTATCAGGGGTCCCATGTCACTCCAACTGCACGCGCCCCACATCATTACAGAGCCTCCACCAGCTTGAACAGTCCCCTGCTGACATGCAGGGTCCATGAATTGATGAAGATGTTCCATACCCGTACTCGTCCATCCGCTCGATACAATTGGAAACGAGACTCGTCAGACATGTTTCGAATCATCAACAGTCGAATGTCGGTGTTGACGGGACCAGGCGAGGCGTAAAGCTTTGTGTCGTGCACTCAGCAAGGGTACACGAGTGGGCCTTTTGCTCCGAAAGCCCATATCGACGATGTTTCGTTGAATGGTTCGCACGCTGACACTTGTTGATGGCCCATCATTAAAATCCGCAGCAATTTGCGGAAGCGTTGCACTTCTGTCACGTTGAACGATTCTCTTCAGTCTTCGTTGGTCCCGTTCTTGCAGGATTTTTTTCCAGCCGCAGCGATGTTTTACCGGATTCCCGATATTCACGGTGCACTCGTGAAATGGTCGTACGGGAAAATCCCCATCTCATCGCTACCTCGAAGATGCTGTGTCCCATCTCTCGTGCGCCGACTATAACACCACGTTCAAACTCACTTAAATCTTGAT
Source organism: Vandiemenella viatica (assembly GCA_031002005.1). Classification (NCBI taxonomy): domain Eukaryota; kingdom Metazoa; phylum Arthropoda; class Insecta; order Orthoptera; family Morabidae; genus Vandiemenella; species Vandiemenella viatica. Next base: position 198,252,825 of record CM061914.1, on the reverse strand, counting down.
AAGCTGCCATTGTAGCAGCAGTAACCGATCTAACGCCTGCTCCAGACACCTTTTGTCTTATATAGGCGTTGCCGACTGCAGCGCCATACTCTGCGTGTTTACATATCTCTGTGTTTGCATACGCATACCTATAGCAGTTTCTTTGGTTTTTAAGTGTATAAGGAATCTTCAAAATGAAACGAGCTGGAGTCTGGAATGTGCAAACCGGTGACAGAATGGTGGTTAAATATTCAACTTGTATGTAGAAGAAGCAATAAAGAAACAATATTTTCCATGTGGCATAAGTCTTCAGGAAGAAAAAATCAATATGCTACGAGGATGTTGAGGATACTGAAAAGTTACAGAATGGTATGAACAAAATACTGAAGAAAGATTTTGGACTTACATAAATCAAAGCAAGATAAAAGTATGGAAATGTAGCAAAAATGACAGCAATCACAGTAGATTAAGTATAAAAAAATAAGGTAAAAACTATTGGAGTGGCTGAGAAAGTGATTTGGTGGGTAGAAGAATTTTTAAAAGGTAGAAAACAGAAAGTTAGGGTAGGAAATGTAGTATCAAAAGAAGTGGAAGTAAAGATGGGAGTTCCGCAGGGTAGCGTATTGGGACCATTGCTATTCATTATTCTAATGAATAATTATGTTGATTGTTTACTATGTGAAATAAGATTGTTTGCAGTTGACATAATGCTGTATAAAAGAATCAAAACGATAAAGGACTCTAAACAGTTGCAGGGTGATCTGGACAGGATATCTAGTTGGGAGGGTTAACATGGAATGAAGATAAATCCAAAGAAGACTCAGCTTATTAGATACACAAATAAAAATAAAAGGTTAATTATGAATATAAGGTGGGGAAAGAATTGCTTGCTGAAGACTTCAAATGTAAATATCTTGGCATTACCTTTGATAACAAACTTAACTGGGCAGGACACATAGGACAGGTGGTAGGAAAAGGTTTCAAAGTTCTGCACTTGTTGGAGAGAGTGATGAGGGGATATACGAGAGACGTGAAGGAATTGGGTTACAAAACTTTGGTCAGACCATTGCTCGAATATGGTAGTGTAGTATGGGACCCTCATTTTATGTATCAAATACAGGAGTTGGAGAGGGTGTAAAAAAGGGCTGGAAATTATCGCAGAATGCAATCAGTGACAGATATGATAAAGGAGCTGGAATGGGATTCATTGCAAGACAGGAGGAGGGTGAGGAGGGTCATGGGAGTGTATAGGGCGTATACTGGCGATGAGGCATGGAAAGATATTGGAGTAGGTATGAAAAGTAGTGCATGGAGGGGAAAAGATGACCATGACCACAAGCTGGCACTCGATTTCAGGCACAAGGGTGTGGGAAGATTCTCTTTTTTAGGTAAGGGTGTCAGGGATTGGAATGAGTTACCAAGGGAAATGATGAATACCGAAAACGTTGAAAGAATTTAAAGATAAATTTGTAGAGGGCAAATGTAGGTGGGTGCAGGATAGGGGTATGATGGGTGTGTAGGGAAATTGCCACCGGAGCCTGTGCTCCATTGCAATCAAATTAAAAAATGAGATCGGATGCAATAGGAGAAGTAAGCGAATTCTGCTACTTCGAAAACAAAATTACAACCGATGGCTGATGCAGGAATGATGTTAAAAGCAGAATAGCACTAGCAAAAAGAGCCTTCATGAAAAAGAGAATTTTTTAGTTTTAAATATTGATCTAGGAATTAGATAGAAATTTTAAATCTCTATGGGTGGAGCACAGCACTTTATGGTAGTGAAGCATGGGCTTTAGGAATACCGGAAAGAAAGAAAATTGAAGCATTTGAAATGTGGTGTTACAGAAGAATGCTGAGAATTAAGTGGACACACAAAGTAAGAAATGAATGAGTTTCAGAAATGATGGGTAAGGAAAGAAGTCTGTGGAAGAAGTTTACAGATAGAAGAGACAGGCTGGTAGGTCATATTTTTAGACATGGTGGATTGTTTAATTTGTTAATGGAGGGTACAGTCGAAGGTAAGAACTGTAGAGGAAGACAGAGATTAGAATATATGAAGCAGATAATTGAGGACGTGGGCTGTAAGGGATATGTAGAAATGAAGAGGTTAGCACAGGATAGGAAGGGATGGAGGATTGCATCAAACCAGTCGAAAGACTGACGACAGCAAAAAAAATTTGAGTACAAATCACAATTGTAGCTCTTTTAGGATATGAGTATTTTTATCAATAAGTTGTCATATATTCAATGCATTTTTCTGTATATATCGAGATACTTCCCTCACAGTTTTCAAAAAATTTTGCTAAAAATCGGTTCTATGTTTTGAGTTATTGATATTGTCCCGGTGATAAGGTTATATAGGGACAATCTGGAATATACAAAATATGAGGAATAACGTTGTTAATCGCTAGAAAGTTTTAAACTCAAACTAGTTGAATGTTTTTCAATATTCTATAGAATCACGTTTTGAGATTTCGATATTTGTGTCAAACTTTCAATTTCCGTCGCAAGTTGATGTGATGTCGAATCTAAGTCTAAAACATCAACGCAATCTTTATAGTACTTAATTAAAAATCTCGTCGATAGTTCTGGATTTTCGATCTCTTCCTCCGATGCTGTTTCTTGCACAGTGCGGCAGTTTTGTAAGACACGAGTGGTTTTTGCAGCAACTTGAGGTCTATCTAAAAACTATTACATCATATTTCGAGACTTTCCTCTTCACCGTTTTCTAAAAATTTCTGTATCAACTGATTTAAAATTTTCAGTTATTGCTCTTCTGTTTTTTTTTGTTTTTTTTTTAATTTTACTTACGACTTTACGTTTCGTCAACGGCTAATGTCATCGGAGCCGGGATGGGACTGGGGAGAAGGAACGGGAAGGAATTCGTCCATGGCATTTTTGCAGGAAGCTTGGAATGATGTGGGGAAACCATGGAAAAAGCAAATCTGGATGCCCCGACGGGGATTCCTCCCGAATGCGAAGCTATATCGTTAACCATTCACCCACAACGCTCGGTTTGCTGTTCTGCCAATTTTGGAGGTCATTGGGGGTAAGAATTAAGTGTACATCAGCGATAACATGCTTGGTCATTATGAAACATTTTGAGTGAGGTTATTTGACGGGTTTTGTCTGTATGGGACTGTTGGTTGAGCGGTGAGTTTGATGGTCAGGTAGCCATAGACGTGGAGGGCAGGACTCACGGGTCGTGAAGTCGTCGAGGGTTTCCCAGTCCCAGAGTCAACATCCTGTGATGATCATGATTCGGCTGCTGTCAGTCTGTTAATCGCGTTTAAACTACTCGCTAGGGACGGCTCTTATTGTTTTTTCGGTGGTCAACGATTCAGCTGTCTATAGTTTTTCGAAGCCAGCCCCGTAGCCGATGCGGCTAGCTGATTTTCTTCCCGCCTCGATGCATCGGTCTTCCACGCGCCGTTTAGGGATCGAGCTTAAATCCAAAACAAGATTGCAAATGACACTTCAAATAATCTCCAACCGTTCAAACCTAAAACTATTCTGTTACATTCTGTTCTCATCTTGGTAAGCTTTCAATATGTGTTGTGATTAAACTAAATTTGCAAAATATAGTGAAAAAGGGGTGTAAGGGTTTGGGAGAGACCATACTAGCGTTTTACAACCAAATGTCAACCTCTCCTCCACGTGGTGCACCCTGTTTGCACGGACGAGGCTCTGGCGACTGAAAGATTCCCGGTATAAGGAGTCACCCACTGCTTGCCAACGGCCTCCGAATGGAGGGCGGAAGAGCGGGGAGTGGTTCAGGGCACACTCTTGCCCTTGGGGTTGGAAACGGCCCCTAAAGGTGGATGAATCAGAAATGATCAACGACATGGGGATGCAGAAGGCAACTGGAAACCACTGCATTAAAGACCCAAAGGGTATCCCGAGGACATGTAATCCTCTCAAATTACATATATCATGATGGCTTCTTCCTGGATAAAATATTCCGGAGGTAAAATAGTCCCTCAATCGGATCTCCGGGTGGGGACTGCTCAGGGAGGAGTCATCAGAATGGATAGAAACATTCTACGAGTCGGAGCGTGGAATGTTAGAAGTCTGAATATGGCAGGCAGGTTAGAAAACTTAAAAAGGGAGATGGAACAACTTAAGTTAGATGTTGTCGGCATTAGTGAAAAATAGTGATAAAATACGTTTTTTTATATGTATATATATATATAGAGAGAGATTTTTCCAGTTTCATCGATTGATATATTGGCAATGCCATTACCATTCATCAGGCGATATAGAATTTTCCACTCTTAATAGTGATTTCAAAATGTACCTACTTTATCTGGATAGTAACTAATTTGCAGCTTAAGAAGTAATTATAAGTGTCTGAGAGGTGTGGTAATATGAGACATATGAAGAGACGCCACGTAACGAAGAATCCGCGCTTGGATAAACACGAACCGTGGACCACGGCTTCAGGTGCTCGAGCCGGATGAGGGGGGAGTGTGCCTGAGGTTGGCACCCCTGGGTGACGCAAGGTGTTGACAGCATCCCCGCGCGTATATATACGCTCCGCGCGGCGCTGGAATGTCAACGACGTCTCCATGCAGGCAGTGGCTGTGATAGTGGTGAGTACAGCGCACAGGCGGCGCAAGCTTAAAGCAGGTTCACGTAGAGCAGGTAGCCCTGACACAGGGCACGCAGTGAGTACGCCTGTATACGCGCCAACAGATCCACACACAGGGACTGTCCGTTGTGTAGATACGCCAGGGCCACGAGATCGGAAACTGTCTGGGTTTGGTCGCGCAAACACGCGCTTCACGCGATGGATATTGAGAGTGCAAAGGCGCCGACAGACCTTTTTAGAGCTCCAACAATCACGAAAACAATACTAATCGTAAAAAAAAAAAAAAAAAAAAAAAAAAAAAAAAAAAAAAAAAAGAAACTCACACAGAATTACTTAAAATCTTTACGAAACTTTTTAAATGAAAATAGAGTATATATATATATATATAAGAACACAACAGCATATTTACGAAACCAAACATTTCCAAGAAATTCAAAATCTCGATCAAAACATTATGGGCCACATAACATTTTTAATTACGTTCGTCTATTATTCCATGAATCCTATCGCTTTTAATACATTCAAAATACTCATTCAGTTCATTTAAACTATTTTAATCCATCAAAATACAACACTTCCATGGAATAATTTTATAATTTTGCAATCAATTTCTTCGCTTCTCCCTCAAACATAGATTCAATTTATTAGGCGCAGTTTAGTTAGTGGCGACTAATCTTTAACACGTAACAGAGCGTATAGTTTTATATATTAAATTTATGTTTGTTTTCGTATCGATAAAATTACAAAAGTATTTAACATATTGCACAATATTACAAACAAAATAGCGTCAATTTGTAAAGATTATTTCACCTACATAGTTTATATAAGGCCACTAGTTTACTCGAATTTAGCTGGAAATTGTTACAGCCGCCCATTCCAATCACCTTTTTACTGTCCTATTTTCAAGCAATTACTTTTCTCTTAACATAAAACTTTTTTAAGTGTACGAGTATTTTCAAGATGAAGTTAAGTAGCTGATGCGTTATAAGATTAAAAAGACATTTCCTTAGGTGCAGATCCTCTGACTAGCATCCTCCATTTCTGTGTCATATATATTCATATACCGTATATTCGAATAAAGTAAAAAGTTAGGAAGAGATTATTTCTGAATTGATAAAAATAAAGTAAGTAACATAACGTGTGTCCTATTGCAGTTATGTAGTTATGTACATATATTTTCCTCAATTTAATTAAAATTTCTATCGTTGTTTACATCTAAAAAATCGTTTCATTATTTTTCACCTCCCCCCCCCCCCTTCTAAGTAGACCGCGTCGACAATGATAGGATGTGTGAGAATGGAAATTTTGCCGATCTAGGGAATAAATAAAGAAATTTACGTTTATTTTCTTGATTAAAAGATAAATAAATATGTATTAAGGAGTTATTGTTGTATTTTATTTTGTTGTATTCACTGACATCAAGAAGAAATGGAATAGATTGCTGGGTACAACGGAGAACTGGCGACAGAGCCGCGCGAGTCTGCTTTCAGTGGACGGGCTGTGTTCTTGCGAATACAGGCGTATTCGCGGGGACATTTTTCGCGAGATACGCGTCCACTGGGCGGCCAGCCTGATTCTCAGCGACATGGTGTATGCTGCATCTTGTCAAACACATCCAACGAAAGTCGACGACAAGTTAAAATCTGTTAATTATATAACAAAATGAGAAGAAATAAAGTGTTAGAAACCTCATGAATTTACCTTTATGACAACAACAAAAAACGAGAACTGCTTCCCCCCCCCCCCCGATGATTATTCACGTCGCGTTTGCGTGGAAACTTCAGCATATGCTAGTATCGAATTACTTAAAACTTGTCTATCCCGTAAAGAATTGCTTAGTTTTTTAAAAAGTTATAAAAAAAAAAATCTGTTCGTGAAAACTTATATCAAGACATTTACGATGCACAACTGTACGAGTTCCCTTATGCAGGAATTTTATTAGCAGTTTTAAGCACAACATTAAGTTCCTGTAACACCTAAACGACGAATTTAATACTGAACTTTAATATCACAAAAAATCGAACTAGTTTCTTTACGATACGTGTGGTACTTCTCATACAATTTTCGTTTAAAAAAAAAAAAAAGTGTAAACGGATAAGGTAGATTAATAAAATGATATACTTAATGTTTCATTAGGAGTTCATTTTCCTTTGAACTGAGCTTAAAACACGTTCACGTAGGTATTTAGGCTTGTTTGCTTTTCAACCTGCTGTGATGGTTTGTTGCAGGTTGCGTATCTAGCAGTGCTACGCAAGTTGAATATCTTTCCCGTGCTATAAGATTAATAGATTTTAGTGTGAGTGTAATTGAGGCATCAACCTTGTTAGTGGTGTACGTAAGTCGCTTTTGAGTTTCATCGACGGTTTTTGAGCAATGAATAGAAACGGGAAAATAGCTACGAGACCGGGGCTTCCCCGAAATGAGCGATCGATTAGGTGATAAGCTCGGACTAATGGTTTAGGAATCTTGGAATCTGATGTGGCACATCACGATTTCTCCACTCTGGAAAGTGTTGTTGCCTTGGAAAATGTCTTCAGGCTGTGTGTGTGTGTGTGTGTGTGTGTGTGTGTGTGTGTGTTACCGCCCGCATGAGAAAAGCGTCCTTCAGCCTCGCATTCCAGACTTCCGGTTTGAAGTTTTCAGTTATTATATTGGCGAATGCCGACGCGGTTAACGATTTGCACCTAAAATATAACAAGCAGATAAGGTCATCTCTCACCTTCCAAACTTTCGTTAGTACTTAAACTAAAACAACTGTCTTTTGTAATAACTGTTACCTGAGAAATCTCGCATGAGACTAGCTAAGTGTCGAGAGTATAAATAAGACACTAATGATTTTGTTGTCTCCCTCTGCCCACATTCCACCAAAATTCCGAGTCTGCTTAAATCTATCATAAACGTCGAACTTCAGGCTCTAAGGATCGACGCACATTTCCTACTCCTCAATGTTAAGTAAATCGTTAAAAAAAAAAAAAATCTCTTTCGTAGTTCCGGTAATTACTCTCAGCAAACAAGTTCCGACATTGCAAATTCCTCGACTTCAACTGAGATCGTGGCTTTGGTGCTATGTGCAATACAATCCGTGACTTCAAACGCGTGGACATAAAATTGTATTGCTGTAATTAGATATAGAAAGCTGTAGTTTATGTAGAAGGTGTTCGAAATGCACGAAGTCGGGCTAATATGAAGACGACCAGTCTACCATTGAATCAGTCTCATGAAGAGATTTTTTTTATTGGCTTAAAATTATGTCACTTTGTGTGTACATCTCAAGTCAACACCTTTTAATTTTAGCTATACCGTCAGTGACCCATGCCTCTACAAGGTTTTAAGTCATATTGCTACTCATATTTCTCCTTTATACTGTATATACAGTATATACAGTATATACTGTATATACTGAAGAGACTCACAGTTTTGTGTTCGGAAGAGGATTCCACACAATTACTAAAGATCCCCTCGTACAGTACATCCAACTTTTCTCAATTTCTGCATTCGTTTTTCTTATCTACCAGCAAATCACTTAATTCGCATTCAGTCAGCTAACACTGGTTTTCTTTACTCCTTCGGTCAATCTTTTTGTTCAATACATCATTTTCGTCGATTTCACATATAACCTTTCTTTTTATTCAACTTCGTCGATTTAACCTATTATCTCTATTTCTTAATTTTTTTTATCGATTTCACCTACATTTTGTCCGTTTTTGGCGATTTCACCAACCTTTGCCTTTCCTTCGTCGTCTTCAAACCTGTTGTTCGTTTAACTACTACTACTCTCTGGCTCCTTATTTTAATTCAACTTCTTTCTTTTTCACCACTCCGCTCCAACAAATTTAATTTTAATTGCAATGGAGCACAGGCTCCGGTGGCAATTTCCCTACGCCACCATCTTCTCCCTTTCCTGCACCCACCTACATTTGCCCTCTATAAATTTCAAGTTTAAATTCTTTCAGCGTTTTTCGCAACTTATCCATCATTTCTCTTGGTAACTCATTCCAATCCCTGAGACCCTTACGGTTCCTGCTGTTTTCTTTCCGTTGCTTGGACACTCTTTTACTCTTCTTTATCTTTTCTTTATTTCAATTATTTTCACTTTTTTTAGTTTCTCCTTTTCACATAATACTTCCTTTTCTACTCCGTAATCTCTTTCCTTACACTTCACGACTTTTTTTCCTTCGTAGTTCAAATTTAAACCTCGTTTCTTTCTCGTTTTTCATCTCTCCTGAATGTTAATCGTCCCCCATTCCGAAGGAATCATCAATCACGTTATCCCTTACCGCTTCTTTCTTCCTTTATCCCCATTGGTTTATCTTCTTTTTTCTTCTTCTTCTTTTTCCATATAGTGATTCTCAGTATTTCTAAGATCACGTCTGTCTTCCATTTATACATATGAGCCTTAAATTCTTGGCTTTTGTCCTTAAAATTATCTAGGTCTTCATCGTACTTCCTTTGTGTGCGGCAAATTCCTTTACTGAATACTTTTATAAAAATGTAAGGTTTAATTTTACCATCTGGTTTAAATTTCATTTCCGGCAATTTGAGTTGATATTCTATCACATTAAAATCGGGTCCCCGTTCAAATCTTTTATGTTTTTCAGTTCCGAATCTATTATTTGCTAATGCTCCGATTTTATTTCCGATCGGCTCATCTTGTCGTCTTGTGCCAACTTGTGTAGTTTCTAGTTTTATTTGTTGCGTCATTTCCATTCATTTTGTTACTTGACTGATACGCGACTCCTTACTTTTTTAAATTTCATTCTTTAAAACACAGTATTTTCTACCCTGCTCGAAAGCGAATTTTATATATATATTTCGCTTAGTTCTCGAGATATACTGGCTCAAAAGTGAAGTGGTTAAGTTGAAATACGGCCTGGACCAGAAGAAAAGAGAACTAAGCGAGATATCACGAAAATTTTCTTTACTTTCAATTTGTTTCGTGGAGTTACATAATAATTCATCATCATATTGTGGCGCCACGGTAATGGTGGAACTGCCCTATGCAATCACCTTGCTGCCATACGTCAAAAGTCGCAAGATTAAAAATGGGAGTACCTTACATCGCGATACACCTGCCTCACTAACATGGTGCTCAAGAAATTACTAATAACTAAAAACAAATAAATAAATTATTCCTTATGCTATAAAAAGAATATTCTGCTACAGGCTGCATTTCAACATAATCACAATTTGACTTAATATTGCCGCTAAAAAATCAAACGATGCAAACGTACCTAAACACATGAAACGTATCGCGAATTACATTTCGGATAACAACAAAATTGACTTCATTACGATTCCTCATTCGCATAGCACAAATTGTCACAACTAATTTCATCATACACTTTCAACATAAGTTACAACTGGACTAAAGCACGTAGAATAATGTATTCGCTGTATCGCGATGTAAACTTGATCCCCTTAGAATAAAGTTTAAACATTCGTTTGCAATAAGGCTAACCTGTAAGTGAAAAGTAGTAAGACACAATGGTCCTCTGAATCAACAAATATTTGATAACACCCTCGTTCTATTGAGAATTGTGAATAAACTTTTTTAACAGGCCGTACTCTTGCAGACACCGCATTACAGACACTCCAGGAACAGTAATTTCACCGTGACTTACGTGCGAAACGTTATTCCAGGTTGTTTCTTATTTGTTCTGATTGTGTAACCATAGGCAACACAAGATGGCACTATAAAACACTTTGAAATATCAGAAAATGAAATGTTCCCAGCAGGGAACGCAATGAAAAGAGAGCAATGTTTTTCACTTACCAATATGGCCGCCGCGCATGCGTAGTCGGCTCCAGAGTTTACAGGAGGCTTCACAGTTTGAATGATACATTGCCTCTTTTCCTACCTCCATGGGTCCTATGGGTCCGCGGCTGGTTTCTTTCCTCTGTTAATCCAAAGAAGACTGTTAGCAATCAGAGATTGTAGCTTTGTTGCATGAGTTATTTTCTACGCCAACGAAGAATTATTTACTGACGTAGTTCAATCTTCGCATTTAGTACGGCCATCTGCGAGGGTCAATAACAGTAGTGTAACCAAAAATCCGCTGGACGTTATTTTTACGAAGTGTGTGAATTCGTTGAAGTGATGAAGCACGCAACTTGTAGTTGGTACTGGATCTGTGGTACGATACGTTCAGAATTTCGTTTACTGTTCTGGCGTATGTAATGTAGAAACATAAGACATACTGCGTATTTAAAGTTTGATGCTAAGCTTTAAAACGGCGAAAACTCCATCAAAATCTGCTAAATAGTTTTTGAGTTTTTCGGGAACAGGTATTGTAATGATAATGATCTAATTTCATTTAATTACTGATTAATCTTGTATATATATATAAATAGACGTGTGTGTCGCTATATTTCATCCTGCAGCCACCACTATCTAGCGCAGTCCACTGGTGTTTGTGTGTGGAAGTAGCATGAAGTTTCCCATCGTGCACAGCGTTGGCCGAATGTCGGTAGCTGTGGGGGTGTGGGAGATATGGTGCTTGAAACTTGCTGATCAGCGACATTTTCGTATTGCGACCAAAGACACGTTTGCCAGTACACAGTGTATCACTTTGCAGCCACAGCCACGTAGCGCAGTCCACTGGTGTTTGCTTGTGGTAGTAGCATCGAGTCCCCCATCGTGCACTATGGTGGTTAGGTGTCGGCTGCTATGGGGGTGTGCGAGATATGATGGTTGAAAATGGACAACCAAGGGCATTTTACTATTTCTACCAAAGACGTGTGTGACCCCATATTTCACGATGCTGGCAGAACTACCAAGCGCGTACCACTGGTGTTTGTGTGTGGTAGTAACCTGGAGTCTTCTATCGTGCGCTATTGTGATTGTGAGTCGGTAGCTGTGGGAGTGTGGTATATATGATGGTTTAATGTGGTCGTCCTGATGTAAAAATAGACATGAGTTTCCCCATATTTCACTCTGCAGCCAAAACTACCCAGCGCAGTCCACTGGTGTTTGTGTGTGGTATTATCCTCGAGTCTCGCTTCGTGCACTATGGTGCATACATGTCGGTAGCTGTCAATCAAAATTCTTTACAAACACGAACGAAGTCGCGGGTACCAGCTAGTTCACTGAAAAGGACAAACGCACCCAATGCTATGTAAATTTCATTACCAGTCAGTGGCGTAGCTAGGTCAACAAGTGCCCCAGTGCAAAAAAAAATTATTTTGGGCCCTCAGGCCAGATGACCGACCTTTTTTTAGCTCTGCCAAGTTGCTGATAGGGGCCTCCTGAGCTGTGCTTGGGGGCCTCCTAAGCAGTAGCGTATCTAGGTTCACAAGGCCCTCAGAGCTAGAAAGAAGAAAGGTCGCCCATTTGCCCTGAAGGACCGTGGGCCCTCTGGGCTGCGCTTGGGGGCCCCCTGGGCTGCGCTCACGGGCCCCCTGAGCGTGGGGGCCCCGGTGCACTGCACCGCCTAGCCCTATGGTGGCTACGCCCCTGCCTGTTAGCAGTGTTATTCACCATTCGTATGCGGGATATATACAGCGAGCTGGCAGAAGCCTTCTGCGTCGGTTCGGGGGGAATTCCCGGGCCTGGTACCTGCCCGAGCAGTGTGTGAGGTGAGAGACCGCTCGCATGTCGCGGAGTCGGGGAATGGACGCTTTTACGACAGACGATCTGTGACAGGTGCAACAAGGCCTCGTGAGAAGTAACCACCGTGATTTGACCGGACGCGCGGAATTTCCATATTGCGCTATACACTATGTCGAACGGACGAGCGAGAGAGAAAATACAGAATCGAGTTCTGACGGAAGAAAACGAAAAACGAACCATCCCTTTGCCAAGTATAGGTCGCAAGGGATTTTTCTTAGACACCAGCGTCTACACACACACATACTCTCGGGCGAGGCTGTGTGTGTGAAGCCGTGTCGCCACTACTCCTGTACACATCTTGTCGATTATCACTCTGACACAGACAGAATCGAGACTCGTCTCTAAACACAAATGTACGCCATTGAAATCAGGTTAAAGCGGCTACAGACGACCCAATTTCGGTCCCAATCTCCAGGGGGAATTTCGGCTGGAACGCTACAGGTTGGCACGTAAGTAGGCAAATTGGATCTGCTACTCCCGATATCGGGAGATCGGTAGAGCGCGACAAACAATTTACAGATTGTCCTTGCAGACAGGGAGCAAATTGAGACATGTGTAGCGAGATAGCAACGATTGGGACAATTTAGGCCGAGTCGGCTTGGAGCAGGGAGCGAGTGAGTTTCGTGCCATTAGTCGTGTGAGTCATTAAAAATGTTTAAAGAGAAAGAGGAGTGGACTAATACCTTCGAAATTTATAAGAATATGCCCGAATTGTGGGACAAACACAGCAAAAACTACATAAACCCCACAATGCGGAAGAAGGATTTCGAGTTTTGTTCGAAATTTACAAGGAATTGGACCAGCAATTAACAGTTGCGGTCTTTTTTTCTTCCTTTGTGTATATCCATACATGTTTCAGGAATGATGTTCTGGAAAGATTTCTGATTAAATCGGCGAATTAAATTCGATATCTTCATAGCATAGTCTAGTTATCCACAACTCAAAGTAACGAGTAATCGTTCTGTGGCGCTTATACTTTCACGTATTAGAGTATTTATATAATTAAGGAGTCACTAAGTGAAATATCTCTGCAATACTTTCAGAATCTACTCTCAGAAAATTTCTAAACCTGGTTTTAGGCTTCTCAAAAATGTTTATGTAAGATAATTTTTTTCTAAATGAAATCCATTTCTTCACCGAATATCGTCTCCTTTTTCTCTCAGTACAAACTGCAGTATAGGTTACTCTTAAAACGATGTCTACTTTTTGTTGCTTTGACATAAAAGGAGCAACTAGCAGTCACGTGATCACAATGTAAACTGAAATTGCGATGTGTGGAGGAAAGCCTAATGAGTGCACTTGAATGGATGTTTCGTTTTAAAAATGTATTTGTTAAAAATCATTTTATTGTACATTATAGCATTTTCCAAGTTGTGATACGAGATTCCGCTTATGTAGGAAAAGGGTGTTGTTTTTGCAAATTTTAGTTGTTTATGATATATAAAAATAAATACACCTCAGGTGTGTTGATCATGTTGAATACTCAGGTTATAAAATACTCAGCTTATGACGTATTTAGTTTTACCTATAATTAAAGAATTAGTTGTAACGCCCTTTTTCATTAATTAATTATTATACTATTCTTGTTGGCAGATGCTGGCGGCTGCCGCCTGCGGCAACCCACCGCCTCCGGCCGGGGGCCTGGTGCCACCCCCGCCACCCCCGGGAGCCCCCGAACGCCGCCTCCAGTGGACGGCTCCCCTGCCGCCGCCAGCGCCCGCCGCCTACACGTGAGTGAGCACAAACACGTCGACGATCCAAATCACAAAATATACGACGGGTGTGAGAAAAGTAATGAGGTTGATTTTTTAGTAACCAAAGTTTCTATTTCTTTCAAACAACAGTATTGTCCCCTTCAAAGTAGTTCCCTTGGGCAGCTATACTCCGGCGGAGTCGTTGTTTCGACTCTTGGTAGCAGCGCTGGAAGGCTTCAACTGGTAGGGCTGCTAACTGGTCGGCCACAGTCTTTTGAATGTTCTCCAGAGTTCCAAAATGACGTCCTTTTAAGACATGTTTCAATTGCGGGACAAGGAGTTAAATCAGGTGAATAGGGGGGTTGAGGAACGACAGGAATGCGTTTAGAGGTCAAAGATTCACTGATGGAAAAAGCCGTGTGACACGGGGCATTGTCATGATGAAGCACCCACTTGTCTGCAGTGTCTGGTCTCACACGAGTCACTCTTTTCCTGAGCCTTTCAAGGACACCTTTGTAAAACACTTGGTTGACAGTTTGTCCTGCAAGAACAAATTATTTATACACGATGCCACTACTGTCAAAAATGCAAATCAGCATTGTTTTGATCTTTGATTTGCTCATTCGACATTTTTTGGGTCGAGGAGATGACGGAGTGTGCCACTTTTCGCTTTGTTTCAGGATCGTACTCAGATATGCAGGATTCATCACCTGTGATCACATGATTGAGGAATACTTCATCATTGTCAATCCTCTTCGATTGTTCTTCTGTTCAGTTGTGGGGTTTTTAGCTACCATTTTAGCACAAACCTTTCGCATGTCCAAATCTACTGTCAAAATTTGATGTACGTTGAAAGTGTTTAAATTTAACTGTTCACTCATCATCCTTTTTGTTAAACGACGGTCTGATCTCAAAACAGCCCTCACACAGTCAAAGTTTTCGTCAGTTTTTGAAGTTGAAGGTCTCTCTGAGCGAGTTTGATTTTCAACGTGTTCTCAGCCTTCCAAAAAGGGTTTGTGCCAGCGGAAAACTTGTGCTCTTAATAAGGAATGTTCCCCATAGGCCTGTTTCAACTTTTCAAAAGTCACACTCCCAGATTCCCGAAGTTGAACACAAAACATGATTACACAACGTTGCTCTAAATTCAGATGCTCCATTATCGTAACACACAACAAAAACACAAATTCACTGATGGCGCTGTCAGAAATAATGTATTGGCTGAACGGAGTTGAAACTCGGACTGAGCATGTGGAAGGGATGAACAAACCGGTCTAGCACAGACCGGTAGACACAGCGTTGCCAAATCTCTCGCAGTGTTAGGAATACCATTACTTTTCTCACACACCTCGTATGTACCAGATAAAACACATGACGTTATATTCACGCGTAAATATGTTTTGCTAGCGTGTAGATGTTGGTGTCTTTATGGTTTTAGTCCGTTCCTGGAGTACGGGCCGCCACCAGATCTGAAGGCAGCCAAGGTGATGACGACGTGGACGCCACCAAAGCCAGGGAGAACTTGGAAGTCCGAGGAGCCTGTGGAGGTGGTAAGCCAATCAGACACGAGTGACATCTCGAATTATCGATCTTGGTTCGTCAAGAGAGAGTAGAGTGTAGAGTAAGTTCAACAAAAGTGCAGAGTTTCAACTGGCCTCAACGACTTGGAAGCCATTTCAGTCTCCCCCGTTTCACACTCAGATCTCGTATCCGGAAGACCAAACGGGACAAAATCAGAAGTGGAATCAGTGGAGCTTCAGATAGGACTGCACACAGTGTCCTAGACGTGTTGGGTGGATCAGGGCTGGAATGGAGCGCTAAAACGATGATAATGACACCAAATAAACTATCTAAGGGCGCGTTTACACGATGCGAGTTGACTGGAACGACAGTCGGCTGGAGCTCTGTGGTGGGGGTAAGACAGTCAACTAGCATTCCAAGACAGTCCACTACCAGGACCGTTCTCTAGTCTAACGTTGTGATCTTCTTGAAATTATCATCAAAGAGCTGCTGTCATACATATATAAAACATGACACTGTAATGAGGAAATTTTTTAATAGCAGCATCTCTAATCCTTGTTATTATATTTTTTTATTCTTAAAATTCCACGGAATTTCCTCACTTTCGTGCAGTTGTAGAGATTTTAATGCCTCTGCTTCACCCCGCTTACGCGACTTGTTAGTTGTCGCCATCTTGTTTGTTGGTCGTGAACCGAGTCCACTATCCTCAGCCGACTGTCTGTCTTGTACCTGAGGAGAGTGGACTATCCAGTGCTGCGCGCACAGCAAGACAGTACACTCGGTCCAGACAACTCGCGCCGTGTAAATGCGACATAAGGCATATTAAAAAAAAAAACTGTGGGCGGTAAAGGTCCAGAAGACCACGAGATAGTCGAATGACCTGTCCAGTCTCAGAGCTGCTGGAGGTACTGGAAGGGGAGTGGTGAGATTATGGAAATACGCTGGAGTCGACAATCAATGCTGGAGAGTGGTCTGCAGCGGCTTCCACTTCTGGTTTCAGAACTGCTACCTCTAAAACTACCTCCCATTCCATCCATCTATGTCAATGCGCTTTCATATTGTGCTATGTAGGGAATACTCTGGGTAGACCCGACTAGGGTGGTTTCTCGACTGCGGATGAAGTTGTGTCGCGGTACACAGACTGCAGTATGGGGACTGTGCACCAGCACCCACCTCGCTGGCCAGAGAGTTTAAATCCACTGCACCAGTCACGTGACGAGGCTGCGCAGTGTTACAGCTCCTTTGTGGCCTCCGCCTTGTGGTTGGTAGAATGTATCATTTCTCTGGGTGAATTTGACTTGTTGACCAAATTTGAAGAATTGGTTAATGGTTTACCTCATTACCTATTTAACTCAAGAAACGTATTATTTTTTCAAAAATCCAACATTTACATTATGTATTTTGCATTTTTAAAAACCAATTTAAATTTACCGCGAAAACGACTGTCATTGCCTCTTGAATGACGTCACGCCACCCTAAACAAAAAAGTACAATCGTGTCTGTGTATGGTAGATGTTAGTTTCCTTTCCTTTTCTTTCATTAAAAATGAGTTCCTCAAGCAAGTTATTTATATGTGTTTGAAACAATGTTCAAATACCGGAAAAGTGGCTAAAACTTGCAAGGCGGAAGGATGCTCACAGTTTATCTGAAGATTCAAGAATTTGTTTTTTGTGAAGATCATGTCTACACACAATATATTTCTAAGTCTAAAGCAAAACTGATGAATTTTAAAAAATCACTATTTCTCAAGTA
Organism: Vandiemenella viatica; assembly: GCA_031002005.1. Classification (NCBI taxonomy): domain Eukaryota; kingdom Metazoa; phylum Arthropoda; class Insecta; order Orthoptera; family Morabidae; genus Vandiemenella; species Vandiemenella viatica. The sequence continues at coordinate 198,235,682 of CM061914.1, read as the reverse complement.
TTGTAAAATAATAATGTATGAATTGAGGTTGTTAAGTTGTTTTGGTTTTATGATTTAAAATATTTTTCTAGTGTTAAGTTTAATGTAATATACACACTCTGGCTGAACTATGGCGCCACAACTTGATGATTGATTCATATACAGCTCAACGAAATAAATGGAAAATAATTGTTTGATATCTCGCTTGGTTCTCGAGATATCTTAACTGAAAGGTAATGTTGTTAGGTTCATATGCAGCCAGGATCAGAAGGGAAATTGGCAGTGGTGCAGCTTTAAAACTTAACACACCTGTTTTTAGGATATACTTTTCTAGAGAAATTGTATATGAAAACGAAAAGAAACATACGTTAACATTACGATACGGCACCGAATTAATAATTCTGAACGACTACCATATTCCATGACATCGTTCTCGCCAAAGATAATATCGGAGTGAAGAAAAAAATCTTTTGATATCTCGCTGAGATCTCCTTTTAGACCAGGATGCATATCAGCCTAACCAAATCACCTTTCATTCAAGATATCTCGACAACCAAGCGAGATATCAAAAAAAATTGTTCTTTATTGTTTACGAAACTGAAATTATGCTGTTTATAATCTATATTTTACACTTGTCTATACTTACATCGAAGTTTTAATATTTCGGAATTCACTGTTTGACGCGAAAAATCTGCCAACTGTCACGGTGTCAATTTATGGGTAAATTACTACTGTCTGTGTTGCTAAATCCTGATTCCATAGCGAATAACACTTATATTTCAGCATACAACTGAGAACAACCGTACTAATTTGCCAAAAAATTGCTACAAACGTAAGTTTTATCGATTAACCTGTTCTGTTCTGTTCTACAAAAATGTCAACTACTACGGAGGTTCGCAGGGCGTGACGTAATGCTTTCTGATTGGCGTTCGCGGTCGCGTGACTGAATGCCTAATTTTGTCGAATTTATTTTAGAAGAAATAATAATCTCTATATTTTATTTTATAATAAATAGTTTTGTTTTATGTTATATCCTTACCATGATTAATCATTAAAAACTGCAATCCATCCGATTTACTCTTAGTGGACACGAGCCTATTGTTAACGCACAAAGAAGTAGCAGTTGAAGTGAGTGGGTCATTACTTCCGGAATAATTTACTGTTCCACATAGTTGTTTCAAATCGAGGGCGAAAGACTTCTTCCCTCAGTAAGTAAAGTGTTCGAGCGCTTGGTCCTGAAACGATTAAATCGTCACATCGAACAGCAAGGAATATTACCCAACCACCAGCTAGGGTTTCGCCGCGGGCATTCGACCACTCAACAGCTGATGAGGGTGGTTGAGACTGCCACTCGAGTGTTCAATTTCAAACACTACTGTGGACTGGTACCACTGGATATTTCCCGAGCTTTGGACTCGGTTTGGCACGCCGGCCTTCAGCTGAGACTGTATGAGCAGGGGTTTCCTGGCAAATTAATCAAGCTGATCAAGTCGTATCTAGAGGAACGAACATTCAGCGTACGAGTCGACTAAGTCACATCAACCCGACGCAGAATAATGATTGGCGTACCCCAAGGATCGGCCCTCGGCCCCTTGCTGTACTGCCTGTATACTGCCAACGTGCCCACCCAAGAAAACGTCAACACAGCAACTTACGCCGATGACACCGCCTTTTTCACCAGCAGCCGCAGCAAGGCCATCGTCACTCATCGCCTGCAAAACGTGCTACAGAAAACCGAGGCCTGGGCGAGGCGTTGGAGAATTGAGATCAACCCCGCCAAAACTCAGGCCTCCCTATTAACAAGGAGGAGAGGACCACGCCTGCGTCCGCAGCCAGATCCTCAGCTGAAATTAAACAATAATCTGATACCTTGGTCCAAAACGGTACGATACCTGGGAGTCACGCTGGACTCAAGACTAATGTGGAGAGCCCACATAGAGGACCTGCGTAAACGTGCCAGCGCCAGGCTGCAAGCACTCTACCCGCTTATCAATAAGGACAGCAAGCTACCTGCGTCCACGGGCGTGCGGATCTACTGCTCCCTGATCAGGCCAATGCTCGAATACGCCTGCCCTGTATGGGGTTACGCTGCCAACACTCATCTGCATCGTCTACAGACTGTGCAAAATAGAGCACTATAAAGAGCCCTGCACGTAGATAGCAGGTTCCCCACTAATGCCATACATGAAGCTACAGGCCTCCAAACCCTAAGACATAGATTCCAAGAACTTTCTGTTAAGTTTTACAAACTAGCACAAAACTCAGCAAACCCCCTAATAAAAGAGCTAGGGAATTATCCAACTGGTCTAGGCCCCCATGTCGGACCCATGGCTCTCATTATAAACTTTTAGACACAACGAATCAAGGATAGACAAGTTAGAACGCCGAAACTGAGACACACCTACAGCCAGGATATGACTTATCTAACAAACTTGGAGGAAATGTCTAACGACAAAGCCTTCAAAACCCTCTGCCGGAAACTAATAGGCAGTAAATTGCGTGGCTGCTGTGCTACGCTTTCAAGGTGACTTTTTTACGTTGCTAGAGGATAATTCGTATCCGCACTATAGATGAAAATTAAAACCAACAGTGGAAATATACTTGCAGTTTGTGTGCTGTGAGTCTTAATTTATTTCACTGCGCTGTGGCTTGGCTACTCCTGACAGTGTCGTAATCCAATAGAATGTGCAGGTGGAGCGGTGCGATCACACGGGTGTTGTGTCCACAGACAGTGCTGTGGCCTCCGGCGGCGGCGACTGGCCACTACGAGCCGCCTCCCGCGCCGCCCCCCACGCCGCCCCCGCCGCCCCCGCCGCCCCCCGCGACCGCAGCGCCGCGCTACGGACCCAGCGGGCTGCCTCAGGTAATATACATACATCACAACATCTGCATCATTTACCGATGAACATAAGGATAGTGTTCCCGTTTTCCCACGTCGTGTCGAGTTGGTGATGGAATCATTACGGATAGATACTGCAGGTATCATAAAGCAATTAGAGCTCCTGAGGTGGGGGAAACCACCGGGCCCGGATGGAATTCCAGTAAGAGTATTTTCAGAGTATGCGGCGGAAATCGGGCCATATCTGTCTGATATATTCAGTAAATCGTTAGAAGAGCGAAAAGTACCTTCAGACTGGAAAATCGCGCAAGTAACTCCGATTTTCAAAAAAGGTGATCGAAGTGATCCTGGGAACTATCGTCCCATATCTATAACATTTGTTTGTAGTAGAGTTATGGAGCATATTATATGCTCGAACATTATGAATTTTCTAGATTATAATAATTTGCTTACAACAAATCAACATGGATTTCGGAAGAAAAGATCATGTGAAACACAGCTGGCCCTATTTACACACGACGTAATGAAAGTTATTGATGCAGGTTCACAAGTACATGCATTTTTTTTTAGATTTTCAGAAATCCTTTGACTCTGTGCCACACAACCGCCTTTTAGCGAAGCTTCGAGCGTACGGTATATCGGATCAGCTTTGTGAATGGATCAAAGATTTTCTAACCGGTCCACACAGGGGTATTTGACACAAAAAGTCGATCAAAATTATTTCTACGTAACTTTGATTTTTGTTTCGCTTGTTTTGTGTATTAGAACTTATAACTGTGAAGTAGGAGTAATAATAAAGAACACGTACTGTGTTCATACACTATATAACATATTAAGCGAATATTTACAAAATACCTAAACAATAATCATATATGTACACTGAAAAATAATTCTGACGAACCATCCCATCCTTCGTCGTTGGAACCTTCTCCTTATGCCTCGTTCTCTTCTTGAGTACTAGGGTCCTATTAAATCAATATTTTAATAGTTTCTGGATTGAATGATTTAGATGTTTTGGGAGTTTTGTGCCTGATAAAGCTCAAATACGGATCCTAAGTTAATGAAAGCCTATTCATGAAATCTGTGTTGCACTAAACCCAACTAAGTTTTCTGGAGTATGTCTCCCTAAATCGTCGAAAATATTTGTTTCTAGCTTCTTCTGCTGCTTCTGACAGATTTCCTATAGGCAAAAGTGCATACTCTATTATAAGTGGGCCCTCAATAAATACTTCTTGTATAAGTGACATTGGATGCCACGAGTACAGTTCAATGTACAGTACATCTTAAATTTTTCGTGGCGGTGGTGAATAATTTTTTTTTATGTCTATCTTGTGCCCACTATATATCATTCACATAATAGTATAAAATCTGTCAATTAATGTTTTGTTAATACCTATTATCTCTGTGGACATCATTGGCCAAAATCGGTCAAATCATCGAAAGATTTTCTAGGCCGACCCACATTGGTCGGATTGGATTTTATGGGGATTTCGATACATTTTTTGAACCAATCATGGTATTTCTTTAAAAATACACTCTCAGTACTCTTAGCAGCCTGCCATTTTCTTTTAATTTCCAATTTAAGCCTTGTAAACTTTTGTTCGAACTGTTGCGTTTGTTTGGCCGTGAATGTTGGTTGATTTAAAATATTTTCCTCGACTAATTCCAACTTTTGCACGAAATCATTTCCTTCCTCATGTTTACTCATATCATAAATAACTTTTCGGGTCATGAGCATGATACCAGAAGAGCCCATAACAAAGAAAATCTTAGATGAATTAATGTGACGGAAAAAAAGTAAGTTTGTTTCATTGCAAATATTCTAGAATGTTTTCGAATAAATAGACGTTTGGCACTTTTTGGCACCTAATTTTCAATGAAACACCAAGATAGTACACTAAACTAATACCATACAAGAAATCAGACTCGGGAAAGGTCCGGAAACATAACAAAATCACTCTTTAATACTATCCATAATAAAAAAAAATCAGTTCAAAATGAGTCAGTTTACAAAAATGTTCAGAAATAAAGTTGTGCGATACCTTTGGATGTATTTTACTATCATTTCAATTCTAGGTACCTGGCTCAACAATATCCATGATTAAAATCACCCCTACTCACTTAACATCACTCACAAATTAAATTGGTACAACTTATAATATTCTTGTATTTGCTTGGTAACATTACGTGGGTCTTGGAATGTGCTCAGAAGATGACTGTTCACCGGGTGGGGAATGAAGCTTTCCTAAAAAACATAGCTGATTGTTATTCTATAGACATTTGTCTCGAGTCAGGTAGACACAAGTTCTTGGAATTTGCTTAAAAAATTTTTTGACTTTTGATCGGCTTTTTGTGTCAAATACCCCTGTGTGCGGTCGTTCGCAGTATATTGTCGTTGAAGGAGAAAGTTCTTCTAATCTAGTTGTTACATCAAGGGTACCTCAAGGAAGTGTAATAGGCCCACTTCTTTTCTTAATTTTTATAAACGATCTCGAAGACAGAGTGAAAAGCCTTTTTAGATTATTTGCTGATGATGCGGTTACTTATAGGGAAGTAAGGAATTTGGCCGATTGCTTAGAAATTCAGCGCGATCTGGATGTTATTTTGGCATGGTGCGCTGAGTGTCAACTTACGCTAAATTGTAAAAAAGTGCAAGACAATGAGCATAACTAACAAAAAGAATCCAATTGTTCAGAAATACGAGTTAAACAATTCAGTCATTGATATGGTCGATTCTATTAAATATTTGGGAGTAACAGTACAAAGGAACATGAAATGGGACATACTCATTAATTCGTTAGTAGGTAGAGCTAATTCTAGGCTGCGATTCACAGGTCGAATCTTAAAAAATTGTAATGAACAAACAAAGAAGATAGCGTACAAATCTCTTGTGCGTCCACATTTGGACTATTGTTGTGCCATTTGGACCCGTTTCGTAAGGGGTTGATCGAAAGTATAGAGAAAGTACAGAGAAGAGCCGCTCGATTCGTGACCGCTTGCTACAGTTCTCATCAAAGGGTCACAGAACTGATTAGTAGACTAGGCTGGGAGTCTCTGGTAGATAGACGAAGCACGTTTCGTTTAAACTTATTGGTAAACATGTGTACTCCCACTTTCACTTACGAGTGTAGTGAAATATTCTTCCACCAACCTATTTGAGTCGGAAGGACAGGAAAGATAAAATTAGAGAAATAAGGTGCCGGACTGATTCTTATATGAATTCTTTTTTCCCTCGTACCATTAGGGATTGGAATGCACAACAAAGAGATTAGCTTTGCTCAGCACCCTCTGCCACCCACAATTTTGTGAATTGCAGAGTATATATGTAGATGTAGATGTAGGTCTCCACCTGTGTGATCCTAGATGTGAGAGTTGGAAAAAGAAACCAGAGTTTAGTAAAATAAAAGAAATATGTTTTCATCAACCTGTCAGGATGTGAAAGCAATTTATGTCATCCAAAGATTTGCGATTCCTTGTTAAAATAAATTTGTCACGATACAATTAATTTTTTATAAATTAACAATTAATAAAATGCGATCGAGCGCAACCTCCGGTGGCAATCTCCCGACTCACCCGTCTTTCTCCTTTCCTCTTCTAACCTAATTTTGCACCCTCTCTAAATCCTGTATTGGATATTCAAAATGTGGGTTCCATACTGCTCCACCATATTCCAGCAGTGGTCTGACCAAAGTTTTGTACCCCAATTCTCTTACTTCTCTAGTGCATCCCCTCATCACTCTTTCCAACAGGAGAAGGATTTTGAACCCTTTCCCCACTACCTGTCCAGTTAAGTCAGCTATCAAATGTTATGCCGAGGTATTTACATTTCGAGTCTTCAATAAGCAGCTCCTTCCCCACTTTATAATCATAATCAACCTTTAGCTTTTGATCTTTTTTTGCGCTGTTATTGTCTACTTTTCGGATCCAACCTGGGGGGTTCTCTTTATATATCCGCCTGGTTTGTGGATACACTTGATTCACGGTTCACTGTTTATTTTCACCCGCAGGGATGAAAAATAAAAGGTGTAAATCAAGAGTAACTGCAAACCTGGCGGATAGATAAAGGGAAGCTCTGATGAAGGCACCAAGTTGGATCCGAAACGTAGACAATAACAAAAAACGCAATTTTAAGAAACTATCAGCCGTTTCTAGCTTATACCGATCTTTTAACATTAAATGAAATATGAAATGGCGCTGGCTAATGGCCTTGCAGTACCAGCACCGCTTCCCGTAGCGTAGGAAGCCCAATCAGACCAGGTGCACAAAGTCTCGAGCATATCTCAGGTAAACGATTTGAGAATCGTTTCAGGAGTAATTAACATCGCAACAGGTTACATTACAGCATATCAGTGGAAACAAGGGAAAAACTCTAGACGAATGGTCCTGCTTTCAAACAGCAAATAATTACGAGTTTAAATAATAAATTCCGTACTGTATCGAAATTAACTGTCATATCCTGGTTGCTTTTTCCCCAAATTACTGCAGGTAATTGCCGGTATTGTTGCTTCAGAAGGCTATGGCCTAATTCCCTCCCTGCTGAGCCGCGAACAACAACCGAACAGCTTCCTAACACGAACACACTAGCTCTGTATACGGCACGTAAGTACGTGCTTGTCGAGTGTGTTTACAAGCTGGAAGTGGCCTTCCGTTTACCTGGGATGTCGGCAGAGTTTGTTGTTTTGTGTTCCACAGGAGCTGGACCGACGACAGACTGTACCGCCCCCGCCGCCCCCACCGCCTCCACCGCCGCACAGGTCGCCCGCACCGCCCACCCCCGAGAGGCTGCACGTAGTGTACGCGCCGGCCCCGGTCGCCTACGCACCGCCCCCGCCGCCTCCGGCGCTGTCGCCCCCGGACTACCCGCCCCCGCCGGCGCCTCCCGTACCCAGACCACCGCCGCCCCCGAGACCACACCTGCAGTACGGACCACCTGACGAGGTACACACCCAGGCGTCCAGACCAGCCTTCATTAAACTCTCCCTACGGCGGAGATAACCTACAATCACCACCGACCCCAGAGTAATAATCATAATACACTGAACAGCCAAAGGAACTGGTTCACCTGCCTAATACCGTGTAGGGCCCCCGCGAGCACGCAGAAGCACCGCAACACAACGTGGCATGGACTCGACTAATGTCTGAAGTAGTGCTGGAGGGAATTGACACTATGCATCCTGCAGGGCTGTCCATAAATCCCTAAGAGTACGAGGGGGTGGAGATCTCTTCTGAACTGCACGTGCTCAATAATGTTCATGTCTGGGGTGTTTGGTGGCCAGCGAAGGTGTTTAAACTCAGAAGAGTGTTCCTGGAGCCACTCTGTAGCAATTCTGGACGTGTGGGGTGTCACATTGTCCTGCTGGAATTGCCCAAGTCCATCAGTGCACAATGGACATGAATGGATGCAGGTGATCAGCCAGGATGCGTAAGTACGTGTCACCTGTCAGAGTCGTATCTAGACGTATCAGGGGTCCCATGTTACTCCAACTGCACACACCCCACACCATTACAGAGCCTCCACCAGCTTGAACAGTCCCCTGCTGACATGCAGGATCCATGAATTCGGGAGGTTGTCTTCATACCCGTACACATGAATCTGCTCGATATAATTGGAAACGAGACTCGTCAGAGCAGGCAACATGTTTCCAATCATCAACAGTCCAATGTCCGTGTTGACGGGCCCAGGTGAGGCGTAAAGCTTTGTGTCGTGCACTCAGCTAGGGTACACCAGTGGGCCTTCGGTTCCGAAACTCCATATCGACGATGTTTCGTTGAATGGTTCGCACGCTGACACTTGTTGATGGCCCAGCACTGAATCCGCAGCAATTTGCGGAAGGGTTGCACTTTTGTCACGTTGAAATATTCTCTTCAGTCGTCGTTGATTCCGTTCCTGCACGATCTTTTCCGGCCGCAGCGATGTCGAGATTTGATGTTTTACAGGTTTCACGATATTCACGGTGTACTCGTGAAATGGTCGTATATGAAAAATCCCCACCTCATCGCTACCTTGGAGATGCTGTGTCCCATCTCTCGTGCGCCGACTATAACACCACTTTCAAACTCACTTGAATCTTGATAAGCTGCCATTGTAGCAGCAGTAACCGATCTAACGCCTGCGCCAGACAGCTGTTGTCTTATATAGGCGTTGCCGACCGCAGCGCCGTGCTCTGTGTTTGCATAGGCATGCCTATACCAGTTTCTTTGGCTCTTCAGTGTAATAATCATGGGTTAACGCTCTGGCCTCGCATTCGGGAGGACGCCGGTTTGAAACCCCGTCCGGCCATCCTGACTTAGGTTTTACATGGTTTCCCCAAATCACTCCAGGCGAATGCCGGGATACGTCCTTCAAAAAGCATTGCTGAATTCCTTCCCGTTGCTTGTCCCCAGTCCGATTCCACCTCGACGTCGATGAAGTGTAAAAAAATAATCATAATAATAATTGTAAACTTGCTAGATTGGAACTGCCATTTGACATTTCTACTCTCATCCCACACATTGAGACCACAGTTCGTGGGTTCTCACGCTCTATTTGTGCTTTCATGGTTATTTATTTTTGTTTTTCCCCACAGAGACAGGTTGGTAAACCCTGGTTTACGCAATCGTATAATATGTTTTATATTACTTTGTGCAATGAAAATAATTTATAACAGCCGAGTATGTAGCTAAGGAAGACGCCCATATTCAATGCAAAAATTGTAACTGCGATACTGGGTTTGCTAAAAAAATTTCTCAGATTGCTAGTAAAGCACATAGCAGCGACACACACATTTTCGTTCCCTTTTTGGTGCACAGGAAGCAAATTTTAACCATAAACTGTTATTTGCAAACGTACGTGTATTTTGAACCTTGATCATTCACAATAAATTGGGCAAAGAGCATAGTTGTTGCATAAACGTCTTAAATTAATCACCATCTATTAACTAGTGTTTTATTAATATTTTCATCAGACGTGTTTCACCCTCTTGGCGTTGGGCATCATCAGGAGGAAAATTGTGGTAGCTTTCACATGACAGTCAGGAACAGCACTTCCTTCACTTCTGTGGACTATTTCAAAGAGACTTGGAACAGCATGCCCACGAAACATTCATGTGGAGGCAAGCAAAAGTGAAAAATGTCTAAAGAACACATGAAACTTTTCTAACTTCTATCCTAGGCGAACATGTAACAAATGAAAAGAGCCTATTGTAATGTGATTCCTGGTCAGGTCATACAGATCGTACCCTTCTAGATGCAACTTTTCCAAACAGAGATGTTATGCTGAAGACATTGCCACCGAAAACAACAAAATATTGCCAACCCCTTGGTGTTTACTTCTTTCGGCCTCTAGCACATTATTTCAAACAGGCGTACCAACTTACAGACCGCTGGCGCGCACTTTGGACTTTGTATTACACTTTTAAGGTTTTTATTTGACTGTCCCTCGCAGTTGCTGTTTAACTGACACGTGTGTGCTCATGTGTGTGTGTGCAGGGTGAGACGGGGCCGCGCAGTCCACCCCCGCACCGCTTCCCCAGGGCGGCCGCAGACAAGGACTCCATCACCAGCTTCGTCTACCAGTGAGTACGCAGTGTCGCCATCTCTCTATCAAGCGTCTAACCCATGTTCAGGGTGATAAGTCTTTTTTTTTTTTTTTTTTTTTTTTTTTTTTTTTTTTTTTTTTTTTTAAAAAACTTGTAATCTAATCTACGAGAGAGAGATTCAGAACCACAGCAGCATTTGCGTAGTGATTACTAGGGTTTGGATCTTTATGAACAAAAAAATACAGAAGTATGCTCAGGCAAATATTACCTTGAAAATGGGTAAATATGGCCTGAAAATAACAAAATATGACCAAACATTTAAATTTAATATACATCAAAACATAATAAAATCACTTTCATGTTTTGCTTCTGTGGACTCACTGCACCATTGGGAAATTAAATTTTAAATTGCTTTACTGAAGTCACTTTAATTTCACACGATTTACAGAAAGGAACTCTCTCGTCTGTACTAAAACACTTCTCCCCAAATTCTTTTATGTAACTTCACACTTTCAGGAAATTTTAGTTTAAGTCATGGTGGAACTCTCTGATCCACTGCAGGTTTAACTCTGACTGAGGAATTATTTTCAAAAGTATTGGCGACAGTGAGACATTGAATGACGCGTCTTGACACAGGCATGATGCCGCTGCATTGTCGAGACTAAAAGGTAGGCGGGACATTCATGTTTATAGAGTGACAATAATGTACAACTTTAACTCTTTAATGATGAATTCTGGCCAGTTAAGTGAGAGTTAGTTTTGTTTTTTCCTCCAATGTATAATAGGAACACATTTTTGTGAATAATTATCTTAATTTCTTCTCGTCTATAACTCCTAGTGAATTCCCGGTATTATTAAAAATTACCAAAATTTTCTTCAAAATATGACCATATGATCACAAATATTATTTACCAGTTTAAATATTATGGTAATATGACCAAATATAGGAAAATGGCCTGAATATGCATTTATATACTATATAAAATACATTTAAATACAATCAGAATCGTTTAATCAGTGTTTAATTCAGCATTTCAGCTCAAAAGAAGGTGGGG
>CM061914.1:198136802-198223292 GCA_031002005.1 Vandiemenella viatica | reverse complement strand
ATTCTGTCTTTAAGATTAATACTTGAAGGGCGGATCAAGAAAAACAAAGATACTTTTATGGCATTTGTTGATTTAGAAAAAGCTTTTGATAATGTTAGGTGGGACAAGATGTTTAAAATTTTGAAGAAGTCAGGTCTTAAGTATCGAGATAGAAGAATACTCTATAAACTATATAAGAATCAAGTGGCTGTAATAAAAGTAGAGAATCACGAGAGACATGCATCGGTTAAAAAGGGTGTGAGACAAGGTTGTAGTCTATCCCCGTTAATATTCAACTTGTATGTAGAAGAAGCAATGAAGAAAGTTAAAGAAAAATTTCCATGCGGCATAAGTTTTCAGGGAGAAAAAATCAGTATGCTACGATTTGCTGATGACATTGTCTTTTTAGCAGAGAGGGCTGAGGATATTGAGAAGTTTTTGAATGGCATGAACAAAATATTGAAGGAAGATTTTGGACTGAATATAAATCAAAGTAAGACAAAAGTGATGAAATGTAGCAGAAATGATACTAATAGTAACAGATTAAATATAAAATAGGATCGGATGCTATAGGAGAAGTGAGTGAGTTCTGTTACTTGGGAAGCAAAATTACAACCGATGGCCGAAGCAGGAATGGTGTTAAAAGCAGAATAGCGCTAGCAAAAAGAGCCTTCATGAAAAAGAGAAACCTTTTAGTTTCAAATATTGATCTAGGAATTAGAAAGAACTTTTTAAAACTCTATGTGTGGAGCACAGCACTTTACGGTAGCGAAACATGGACTTTAGGAATACCGGAAAGAAAGAAACTTGAAGCATTTGAAATGTGGTGCTACAGAAGAATGCTAAAAATTAGGTGGACCGACAAAGTAAGAAATGAACGAGTTTTGGAAATGATGGGTGAGAAAAGAAGTTTATGGAAGAAGCTTACAGGAAGAAGAGACAGGCTTTTAGGTCATATTTTGAGACATGCTGGATTGGTTAATTTGTTAGTAGAGGGAACAGTCGAAGGTAAGAACTGTAGAGGTAGACAGAGATTAGAATATATGAAGCAGATAATTGAGGACGTGGGTTGTAAGGGGTATGTAGAAACGAAAAGGTTAGCACAAGATAGGAAGGGATGGAGGATTGCATCAAACCAGTCTAAAGACTGACGACAGCAAAAAAAAAAAAGAAGTATACTAACAAAGAATTGATTAATAGGTGAGAATTGACACCATCAAAGCCAGTTAAGCCTTGAATTTACCTTTTAATGTGGGCCTCTTGTCGCCTTTTCGCTCCTCGTTTTGAACCGCTTGAAATCATTTAAATTTATAAACGTCTGATTTTAGGACAAAGTGTTTTCAGGGCCTGGTCACTGGGGGTGTCGTGTTTGAGCCGCTAGAGGCCTGAGACACCGACACGGCCGCTGCGGCGTGGCGCTGCAACACTTGTTTGTCAGTCGCCTGCTGCAGGAGCACGAGGTCGTCAACCGACAACAACAACCAAGGCACCCGCCCCCGCAACTTGGCTGCTTCGTGTCGGGTCAGCCACGCTAAGCAATGATGGAGGACGACATTCGTAAGAGGTAAAGCACTGCCGAGACTCGGAACCAACCGATCCACGGGAGAGTGCATTCTCCAAATACTCGTACAGCAGGCGCGTTTTTTTTCTTTCGTCATAGTTAAATTTCTTTGTTATCCCAAGAAAATACATCCAAGTTTCTTGGAACAAAAAAGTAGTGGCCTGTTTGGTGTAGTGGCCGGTTTGGTGTAGTGGCCTGGTTGGTGTAGTGGCCTGGTTGGTGTAGTGGCCTGGTTGGTGTAGTGGCCTGGTTGGTGTAGTGGCCTGGTTGGTTGGCCTGTTTGGTTTAGTGGCCTGGTTGGTGTAGTGGCCTGGTTGGTGTAGTGGCCTGGTTGGTGTAGTGGCCTGTTTGGTGTAGTGGCCTGGTTGGTGTAGTGGCCTGGTTGGTGTAGTGGCCTGGTTGGTGTAGTGGCCTGTTTGGTGTAGTGGCCTGATTGGTGTAGTGGCCTGGTTGGTGTAGTGGCCTGTTTGGTGTAGTGGCCTGTTTGGTGTAGTGGCCTGTTTGGTGTAGTGGCCTGGTTGGTGTAGTGGCCTGTTTGGTGTAGTGGCCTGATTGGTGTAGTGGCCTGGTTGGTGTAGTGGCCTGTTTGGTGTAGTGGCCTGTTTGGTGTAGTGGCCTGTTTGGTGTAGTGGCCTGGTTGGTGTAGTGGCCTGTTTGGTGTAGTGGCCTGGTTGGTGTAGTGGCCTGGTTGGCCATCAGCTTCTAACTTTCTCTGTGTGGAGGCGCCACTCCTATCGACCACGTGACCTTCACAGTGTCACCAACAAAACAACGGTGCGGCTTCTCTAGTTGTGCGGGAAGGAGGGGTGCTTGCTGTAAATTTCATTCAGTCAGTAATTTTTGTAAACTACATTTTTGTTTTCTGTACCGCAGGCTGCATAAGGTGATGATACACGCGATTCATCGAACTAAGATGTTTGTTGCATATTGTTAAAACATTCCTTGCCAGTATGGTAGTTGTTACAACTGCTCTCCCTGTTAGAGAAACGTGTTTGGGGCAGGTGGGCCATCTGTGTTTGGCGTTGACTCGCACACGGCCAAAGGTGCGGAAAATGAAGAAAGTAACTGCAAGGAGCGAAATCTATTTTATGATTTCAAGTGAGGAGGAGAGCCTAGCTGGAGTTACGCTGACAGAGGTGATAGCTTTGATGAGCGCCTACTTGTACGTGACAGTAACACCAGTGAGCGAGACCCTAGACGCCCCGTGGACTATCTAGAGCCATCTAGACCAGTCAACGTCTCTCCAGGAGATGATAATGGTGACGTCAAAAGCCAGAGAGCTGAAGTAGCCTCAGCTCAGGAGTAACTGGAAGTGCCACCCACGATGCTGCTCAGTGTACAGGAATCATAACATCACTGGACTCAACTGATGTTCTAGTTAAAACAATGGGTAGGTGTGGCAAGTTTTGGATTTGGTCTAAAAAAGTAGGAAAATGTGGACGCAAATATGTAAATGTGAGAAAACCTCGTGATCCACAACTACTCACTCGAGTTCAGCAAACCTACCTCGTCGGCATCAAGCCTGTTAGATTTAATTCTAATATTTACTATCTCTTGTTTCTTTTAGGCTTGCTTTCTGCAATATATTTTCTAGTTTTTTTATTTATTTTAAATATATGCAACTGAGAGACTACGACATATTTTGATTTACTTAAAGCATTTCCACGAATTCCAGGTTTGTTTTCTTTATCTCTCTCTCTCAACACATTTTTTTAATTTTTTTTTTTTTTATGTTTGACTAAGAATACGCCTAATAACCCCCGTTCTGTGCGCCTCGTCTACAGCGAGGTCATTAGAGGCGGGATGGGGATTGAGACAAGGAACGGGAAGGAATTCGGCCATGGTCTTCTTGTAGGAAGCATCCCGGCATTCGCCTGGAGTGATTTGGGGAAACGATGGAAAACCCATATCTGGATGCCCGGACTGGGATTCGAACCGGCGTCCTCCCGAATGAGAGGCCAGAACGTTAACCGTTCACCCACCACGCTCAGTACCAAACACGCGTTCATGCTTATATGTACAAGGTATATTTTCAAACATTTTGTATGTCACTAGTAACCGTATTGAATGTAGTGAGGAAGTGCACATGTGAGGTTCTGTGTTTTAGTGTTGAAGAAGCCTTCGTAAAACGAAACACCCAGAAAGCTGACACGAACACTCCTCACACTGGGAATGCAGTCAAACTGCGCTGGAAAGTCAGAATTATTTCTCGAAATGCGCTCGTCGCAAATAAATTAGTAAAAGTAACTGTGTTGCGGAACAATTATTTGCTTGCCTTTCATTTGAAACTGTTTCAGACTTTCAAAGAATCCATTTATCATGGACAGGAGTTACAAGTTTAATTAGTCAAAGTACTAAGCAGTTTTTCATGAAATTTTCGTGTATTGTACTTTCATCAGAGTTTGTACAAATATTAACAAACCTACAGTTACCTTTCCAAAAATCTTCGATTGCAAATTAAATTTCTTCAATCATTTTTACTGCCTCTTAGTATCAGTGGTATGACAATGCAGTGTTGTTGTAGGCTATTTCTCCGCAGTCGCTCAGTAAATTAAATGATAAAATAGCGCCAATGCAAATGTTTATTGTCGTACGCGTTTCGCCTCTAATCGAGGCATCATCAGCGACGAATCTATTTTAAAATTTTACATTGAGTTTACAAACTTATTATATGAAGTTTAACATAATTGTAAAATGAAACATTTTCTGATTTTTTACAAATTATACATTAGTGGTTTCCAAGTTCGTAACCACACATCTCTGCCTTTTCTCCAAGGCATGTTTCCGCTAAACCCGATTCTCTTGGCTGCTTGGCTGGATATAAACATTGCGCCTGTCACTATGAACTTAAAAAAGGAACAAGAAATGCTAGGCAGGAACTGAATGACCACATAAACCTAACAAACTAAACGCTGTTCAAAATGGTAAACATACATTAAACCTACAGAAACGGGAGTGCAGTAAGAACAATTAATAAATAACCCTAACAGATACATGAACTCACACACTAACGTCAAATCGGAAACGAAATAGCAAAACATCACTCTCGCACGCAGTTTCAAATCTGCGCCTCGACATTAAGAAAACAAGTTGGCCACCGTAAACAAGTGAGTAGTGACAGGCGCAATGTTTAGATCCAGTATGCAGCAGCCAAGACAAATGCGTTTAGCGGAAACATGCTTTGGAGGAAAAGCACAGATGTGTGGTTACGAACCTGGAAACCACTAATGTAAATAGTAAGTTGTAAATAATCAAAAAACATTTAAATTTAGAATTACGCTAAACATAAGTTTAAACTCAATGTAAAATTGTAAAATAGATTCGCCGTTGATCATGCCTCGATGAGAAGCGAAACGCGTACGGCATTAAAGCTATGAAACAGTTGCATTGGCGCCATTTTATCGTTTAATTTATTGGTGTAACTGAGGTGAAGTCACTCACTTGTGTTGATCGTGAGTAGTGTTGTAAAAAAACGGTTTTTTCTGACTTGAAAAAAAACTATGAAAAAACACGTTTCTTTTTGGACAAGTTTTTTTTTTCATAACTACTGAATCTCAAATTCGTAAGGCATTTATCGTTTAATATGACTATTTTAGAGTTTTTACAAAGTACTTATCTTAATTTTTAACTCTACTATATTTTTCTGGTTCAGTAGGGAAAAAAAAATTACGAAAATATTGGCAACATTGATTGAAGTTTTCTTTTCCGAACGGGGACTTCCTGAAGAGGCTAGGTTGCGCGAGAAGGAATCCCCGTTCCCCGTTGTTTGGATTGATACTCGCTATTTGAACCAGTGCTGCCAGCCCTACGAATTTATCTGTAGACCTACGGATCTTTTCAAAAAATTAAGAATTTTAAATTTAACTACGGTTTTTTTTGCCTCTTTTTTATAATTATTGTGCTTTCCTTATATTCGTATACTTGTTAAACTCTGAGCGTATAGTGATACTGAGTCATTAAATTGTTGGTAATAATGAATCGTTCCTTGCAACCGATGGCGTAAACCAACGACTGAAAAGAATTAAAGCTCCTATTTTGTATGATATAGACTTAAATTCAAACTTAAAATGCCGTAATAAAGAATTATCGGCGCTGTCTTTATGCACAGTACTTTGCTCACAATTTTAAATTGCAATCTCAAAATCTTTTGCGTACAATAGAAGAACAACCAGAAGAAAATGTAACTACTTCTGAAGTTATGAATATAGAGGAGTCAGAAGAAGAAACAGAAAATTCCGACACCGACCGAACTAGTGTTGGTAGTGCTGATACTAGTGAATGTGGTACTGACATAGAGGATGAATAAAATTATGTTACCTATATAGATAAATTTATGAATCATTATGTAAGACATTATATGATTCAGTAAGATTTAAAACACACATGTAAAATGTAAGTTCCGTAAATAAAACTATAATTTATTAAATATATTGTTTTCTGAAAAAAAATTTAGAAAAAAACAAGGGTGCTAGGTTATTTTTCATGTTTTTTTTTCGCAAAGCTGAAAAAGAGGTTTTCTTTCAATTGGCAACAGTAATCGTGAGTGGTAGCTGGTCGCTTTACACACACTCGTCCTGTGACGTCAATGTTGTGAGAGTGACGAGCAAATTATTACTAGGAAAAAACTACAGCGAGAGACCCCTCCACGCAGTCCGCCGCGCACATACTGACTGCTCTGTTTCATTGTCTATCAATTCTGTCGCTATTCTTACATCAGTTCACTCACAATTCACCAAAATCAATAGTTCTGATCTTTAGGACAAGTCATATTTTTTCCTGTCTTCGTTTTGAGCTGTAATGCTGAATTAAACACTGATTCAACGTTTCTGATAGTATTTTAATGTTTTTTTACATAGGATATAAATGCATATTCAGGCCATTTTCCTAGTTTTGGTCATATTACGATAATATTTACGATCATATGGTCATATTTTGACGAAAAATCAGGTAACTTTTTAATAGTACCGAGAATTCACTAGACATAGATTAGAAGATATTAAGATAGCTAGACGACCCGTGCGAATAAATGGTTGAATGCTTGTAATATACTGAAAAGTAGAACCGCACTTTTGTAACAAATATTTATTTGTAGGCTAATAATAGTTACGCATCAAAATACTTACAACATATTAAGAAACAGTTGGGAAAATTTGAAACACACTATATGTACGACAAACTGTCGTTGACCTTAACACAATACATCCAACCTGAACAAAATGCACACAACATATCAACATCTCTGTGATATGTATTGCTGTGCGAATAAAATGTTTACATTGGAATTGTATAGCAAAACAAAAGTGTTTCCGTAACAGAAAAAAAAAAAATCCGAAAAGATACTTATTGTAGTAAAAACAGTTTATTAATATCTATGTGATATCTACTGCTGCGACAAATTCTATCTTAATTTATGATTTTACATAATTGGAGACCTTAATCTTTAAAACGACATGTCATTTATCGATTTCGGTTAGGTATCATGGGAGATAAATGACTAGTGACAGAAAAATGCGTTGCAGAAATATTAATACTTTTGCCCTTTAAGGGTCGAATTTTGGAAAAAATCTTTTCTTAAAATATGGGATAGCGAAACTGAAGACCTTACGAAGACCTCATTCTTTAAAATCATCCTCGTTTATCAATTTTGTTTAATTATGAAGGAAGATAAATTACTCGAGACACAAAAAAACGCATTTTAGAAATACTGATATTTTTGCCCTTTAATGGTTCAATTCTTAAAATATGATGTGACCATAGCGGAGACCTTAATCTTTAGAATGATACTTCATTTATCTGTTTCCGTTAGATATAAATGGTTCGTGACACAAAAATGCGTTAAAAAACCATTGATATTTTTTTCTTTTAAGGGTTGAATTTCAACAAAAAAATATCCCGTCTTAGTATATGATGTCACCCAAGCGGAGACATTACTCTTCGTGATCTTACTTCATTTGTCGATTTCGGTTAGATATCCAAATGGCTCGAGACTCATTTTATGAAAATTATCATTTTTACCCTATAAGGGTCAAATTACGAAAAATTCTTTTTTTTTTAAATATGATTAGACCAAAGCTGAGACCTTAATCTTTAAAATGATACCTCATTAATCTATATCGGTTATATATCAAGGGAGATAAATAGCTCGTGACACAAAAACGCGTTGCAGAAATATTGATTCATTTGCCCTTTAAGGGTCAAATTCCGAAAAATTCCTGTCTTAATATATGATTCCACCAAAGCGGAGATCTTAATCTTTAAAATGATGATTCATTAAACGATTTCAGATAGGTATCCAGCTAGATAAATGTCTCGTGACACAAAAACAGCGTTTTAGAAATATTAACATTTTTCCCCCTTTAAGGGTCGAATTCCGAAAAATTCCTTTCTTAAAATATGATGTGATCAAAGTGGAGACCATAAGCTTTAAAATGAAACCTCATTCATTGATTTCGGTTGAGTATGAAGAGATATAATGGCTTGTTACAAAAAAAACGACTTATAGAAATAATATAAATGATTATTCACAGAACTGTAATCGTGCTATACATTGCGGGGGAAAACAAATATAATTGTCATTGAGTTGGTCAGAATTTATCAGTTATATATTATTGTGACTCTCTAGTCGTTAATGTTGCGCCCGCCTTTTAATCTCAGCAGCATGCCTCTGTCGAGTCGCGTCAATCAATGTCTCAGTGAAATATCCTCAGTCATCGTTGAATCTGCAGTGGATCAGTGAGTAGACCTACCACCATGCCGAAAAAAAAAATTCTGAAAGAGAGAAGTTTTGGAGTTGCGTAAGGGAATTTGGAGAGGAGTGTTTTAGTAGAGATCAAAGTGTTCTTTCCTGTAAATTATGTGAAATTAAAGTAACTTCAACAAAACGATTTTAAATTAATTTTCCAATCATGCATTGAGTGCGCGGAAGCAAATTATGCTGTCTACGTGAAAGCGACACTACTAGATGAAATAAATGATGTATAATTGAGCATTAAAACTCTTCCTGAAGGTTATTCACCGAGGGATATATAAGCTCTGTGAAGAATATGTATCACCTACACAGTTCGGATTCAGAAATGCAGTTGGAACACGAGAAGCTCTGTTTACCATCCAAGTAGTATTTCAACGCTGCAGAGATTTAAATTGTGATGTTTATGCTCCTTTTATAGATTATCAGAAGGCCTTTGACAGGGTAAAGCATCAGAAAATAATAGAAATTTTAAAAAAGTATTGGCTTGGATGATAAAGACCTCAGAATTATTGTCTGCTCCTGTGAGACTGAAAGGAGAAAATACGGATGAAGTAAAAATTCCTCGTGGTGTAAGACAAGGTTGTATCCTGTCCTCCTTATTATTTAATATCTACTCAGAGTATATCTTTAGGGATGCGTTGAGCGATGTGGAGATGGGAGTGATTTTGAATGGAAACTGGATAAACAACATTCGCTACGCAGATCACATAGTCATTTTTGCAGACAGTCAGGAAAGCTTACAGTATCTTGTAGATAGAGTATCACAAAACAGCCACGAATACGGACTTGAAATTTATATAAATAAGACAAAAGTAATGGTCATTGGCCAAAACAACATCTCCCAATGCCATATTATGATTAACCAGAAGACCATTGAATGTGTATCAAGATAAACATATCTTGGCACCACAGAAAACAGCCAATGGGGTCCGCCTTACGAAGTAAAGTCGCGTATTGGTAAAGCCAGGGCTACTTTCAATAAAATTAATAATCTTTTTAAAAGTCGTAATTTATCAATTACCACGAAGATGAGACTGCTGCGCTGCTATGTGTTCTCTGCCCTCCTGTATGGCGTTGGAACGTGGACATTAACTGAAACTATCAGTAAAAGGTTTCAAGCTTTTGAAATGTGGCTGTATCGAAGAATATTGAGAATACAATGGACAGACCACACCACAAATGTTGAAGTGCTCCGCAGGATGAAAAAAAGATATGGAAATACTGACCAACATAAAAACACGGAAGCTTCAGTACCTTGGCCACATCATGAGGAATAGTAGCCGTTATGAACTCCTGCAGTCTATTCTCCAGGGGAAAATACCAGGAAAGAGAAGTTCTGGCAGAAGAAGAATTTCTTAGTTAAAAAATCTGAGAACATGGACCTCCAAGACAACTACGGAGTTAACCAGCAGAGACGAGACAGCCAACATGGCTGCCGACATCCGGAACGGATAGGCACCAGAAGAAGAGCATGTTTTGATGTTTAGTAAATTTAAACGTTTGGTCATATTTCATTATTTTTAGGTGACATTTACACGTTTTTAAGGTAATATTTGCTTCCATTCTTTTTATAAAGATCTGAATCCAGACGCGAAATCAATATATCTCGACATGAGCTGTAGATTGAAGGTCGCAGCTCCCTCGCGCCAAGGTTTCAGGCGAGGCGAAACGAATCAGAAATGGCGGCGCTCTGGACCATCGAGTATTGGAAAAGTTCATCCAGAGCTACAACTCGTCCCTAAGTTTTGTAAACACTGGATTTTCTGGAGTATGGATGCAAATTTAAAGACGTATTTATGTTAGCATAAATATGGTAGTCTAAGACTTTTGAAGATCGATTAGTCGACGGGTTTAATCGACAGCTGGAGACAGCTCCACCCTGTGTTGCGTAACAGCCCAGCAGGCAAACTAGTTTGCCTCCTAATCCAGCAGGCCAGGTAATAGCCCCTCTTCCTTGCTAGACTTTTTGTAAGCCGTTTCATCGTCGATCAGAATTTCGCCGTACCAGATGTTGTGGCCTTGTAACTGCCTCCATCCTTGTTTTTCCACAGTTGGCACTAGCATATTAGTTGCAGTTTATACATACTTTTTCTCTTCGGGCAGACGTGTCGAAAGGTCACAATATGGAAACATCAACAGTAGAAATGATTGAAACAGGTAAACGCGTGCCGGTGACATGACGTCACAGGAGGACTGGAATCAACAGAAACTCGAGTGGAGAGAGGGAGCGGAGGAGACAGGGTGGGCTTCATCCCCCACTCTGGTTCACGGGTGACTAAGGAGTTGTATGTGCCGCTTGGGAAAGTCATCAGTCATGTCTTGGCGGCTGAGCTTGTAGATACGACTGGCCATCTCCAAGAACCTATCTAGAAGGGGAGTTAATCTGCAAGGCAGACCACTTCCATCGTGACGAGGTAAGGAGAGTGCCTCTTTCAGATTATAGGCTGCTGGAGAGAAGATAAAAACATTTAATCAAATCAACTGAAAAAAGACTTTTGAAAAGTCATTCAGATAAAATAATTTTAACGGGATGGCATGACTGTGCCAGGGAGTACCAAAAAAATTATTTTTTGAACGTTATATATTTCCAGCTTTTTACAAAACAACCTTCTCCCCTCCAACATACTCTCCTTTACAACTAGTACATCTGTCTCACCGGTGCTTCCACTGTTCGAAACATTTTCTGAGCTCATCTTTAGAAATGGCTGACAGCTCCTCCCTCTTTATCTGCTTGACCTCTTCAATGTTGTCAAATCTGTGTCCTTTCATGCCACTTTTCATGCGTGGAAATAAGAAAAAGTCGCACGGAGCCAGGTCAGGCGAGTAAGGTGCGTGGGGCAGCGGAACCGTGCCATTTAAACTGCCTAACAGAGACAGCTGTGTGTGCAGGTGCATTGTCGTGGTGGAAGAACCAGTCTCCTGTCTCACACAAATCGGGCCTTTTTTGACGAACACTGGTGCGTAATTTTCTTAAAACTTCCAAATAAAAATTGACGGTCTGATGTGGGGAAACAAACTCTGATTGAACTACGCCCTTGGCATCAAAAACACAAATGAGCATTGTTTTGATGTTTGATTTAACTTATTTAACATATTTTGGACGGGGTGACAATGGTGTCTTCCATTGGCTTGACTGTTGCTTTGTTTCTGGGTCGTAACCATAGCACCATGACTGTCATCAGTGAGGGAGCGTCCGTAAACCACGTAGCTCCATTTTGGCCTCGTGTGAACCCCCCTCCCCCCCCACGTAGCCCTATGTGGGTTTTGCCTCCATCCCCCCCAACCCCCCACCCCCACACGTAGCTTTTTTCTCTTTTGATTCCAGAAGACATTTTGTACTGTTTTCTCTTGTCAGACTATTGTAAAATACATACGGAGATAATTGACTGAGGGAAATAAATATTCACATGCTGTTGTGAGTTCTGTTCCTCATTTTAACTGTTAAAAATGTTATGAAAGGAAAGCTACGTGGCCTGGCTCGGAACTCCCCCCTCCCCCCACGTATCCCAGTGTAGCCTTCCAGCCATCCCCCCCCCCTCCCTGGACCAAGCCACGTAGTTTGTGCACAGTCCCTAATGATCTTTGTCATAATATCTGGATCAATTTCAAGCTGCTGTTTCAAAGCACGACATGTTTCAACTCGACCTTCTTTTTGATTATCAATCAGAGCCCGAGGAACAATCTTGACAGCTACCCTTTTCATTCCCAAATCTTTGGTTAAAATTCGCTGAACCGAGCTCCAAGATTACCCACTAATCTCTGACAGTTGATAAATTGTCTGTCGACGGTCTGAGAGCACCAGCTCTCTAACTTTTTCAACGTGATGCAGACAACCAACTGACACTGTAGCGCCAGAGATATGCCCGGATGACCAACGAGGCCGAGCCACAGATCAAAATACCGTGAATTTGTTTACCTAAGCTGTATCCCGCAATAACACTGTCCGCCTCACGACATGCTGTAAAATACTTGGAATATTTGTTCGTACTCTATGTTCAACTCGAGCACCAAATCAAGTTCAGTAATTCGATCTTCGCGATGTGACAGCTGGCACCGGCTCCAAAAATAAATAATTAATGTAAAAATTTCAATAAACGTAATTAAAATATTGTCCATTTAGATTTAATTTCTTCTAAGTATGATATAACGTTATTTTAAAAATGTTAGTGTGCTTTTTTTTTAAGGCGGTATTTGTTTTTTAAACAATTATTTTACTATGATGGCAACTGTAAGTGAATAAAGTGCAGACGTAAAAAAATATTTTCTACTCAGCGAAAATGCTACTGAAACTGTTTCAATGTTGAAAACATTTTACAAAGATGTCGCTACGGGAAAACACTCAAGTGTACGAGTGGTTCACTCGGTTTAAAAATGGCGACATGTCGACTGATAACAAACCTCGTTCTGGACGTCCAACAACTGCCAGAACCGACGAAAATGTTTTAAAAATTCGAGAGCTTGTGCTCTCAGACCGTCGACAGACAATTTATCAACTGTGAGAGATTAGTGAGTTATCTTGGAGCTCAGCTCAGCGAATTTCAACCGAAGATTTGGGAATGAAAAGGGTTGCTGCCAAGTTTGTTCCTTAAGCTCTGGCTGCCAATCAAAAAACAAAACAAAAATACGTCGAGTTGAAACATGTGCTTTGAAACAACAGCTTGAAATTGATCCAGACTTTCTGTCAAAGGTCATTACTGGTGATGAAGCATGGTGCTATGGTTACGACCCAGAAACAAAGCAGCAGTCAAGCCAATGGAAGACGTCATTGTCACTCCATGCAAAAATGTCGTCAAGTCAAGTCAAACATCAAAACAATGCTCATTTGCGTAGTTCATTCAAATTGTTTCCCCACAGCAGACCGTCAGTCAAACCTTTTATTTGGAAGATTTAAGAAGATTACACAACAGTGTTCGTCAAAAAAAGACTCGATTTGTGGCAGACAGGAGACTGGTTCTTCCACCACGACAATGCACCTGCACACACAGCTGTCTCTGTTAGGCAGTTTAAATGGCATGGTTCCGCTGCCCCACGCACCTTACTCGCCTGACCTGGCTCCGTGCGTCTTTTTCTTATTCCACGCTTGAAAAGGGACATGAAGGGACACCGATTTTACAACATTGAAGAGGTCAAGAAAAAAAAACGAGGGAGGAGCTGTCAGCCATTTCTAAAACTGACTACAGATAATGTTTCGAACAGTGGAAGCACCGTTGTGGCAGATGTAATCAGTTGTAATGGAGCGTGTTTTGAAAGTTATAAGATTGTTTTGTAAAAAATTTGAAAATATACAGCTTTTCCTGTATTTGTGGTTTGGTTTGGTGTATTTGAAGTCGCTGTGTAGACTATGCCTCCCGAGCTGTATTGCCCTCGCTTTCGCTGCGGCCTGCTCTAGTGTTCTTTTTGCGTTATTGAAGGCAGGTCGCACCCTCCTGGAAAAACAGGTTTCCCGAGAACCCAGATGAAATTGCCGTTGCGCAACTAGCTCGCCTTGGAAAGTTTTCGATTTTCGATAAAGAACCGAACGCACCTTATCGTAGTACACATGCAAATAACTCTCGACCAATCAGCTGGTCAGCTGTCTCGTCACGTGTGTGACACCACCTTACGCACTAACACTAGAATGGGCAGGAAATGGTTCATGCACCTGGACTGCACTGCAGCTGTTGTGCATTCTAGTCTGCAAATACAACTCCGCGTAGTGCTAGACAAAGAGACTACGGTTCCCTGAACTGATATATGGGACCTGGGAGAGAGAAGATACACAACAGGAGAGTCCGAATAATTACACAGGGAGTTCGTTGTCACGCATTTTCTATAAAATACTTTCACAATTCACAAAGCTCAACATAAAGTTGTTGTAGATATTTGAGAAAAAGAAGCTTCTATTGGTTAAACATATGTTACATAATAGAGAGTTAAAACTTTGGAAATCCTATCATTAAATAGAAGATTTTTTAGTTGTATGTAATATTTGTTATAACAAAACTTCGCGAATCACCGCAAAGTCGTGGTTTTAGCTAGCTTATTGAAAATAAGTATAATTTTTTAATCAAACGAGTCTAGTTTTCAAAATAATATAATAAATGAAAATAATAAATTAAAATTATTCTTTTGATATAAGTTAATAGTTATATTCCCTGCAAATTGACTTTAAAAATGTGTGTAAAATTTTATTGGCATCGGTCAATAAAGGAAACAAAATGCCAAGAATTTTTGTTATTATTTTCAATACCTTTCTCTATTAAAACATTGACTTACGGTGCCGTAAGCGCTATCTTTCAAACAAAGTAAGTCATGGAGTGGTTTTGGTAGGTACGGTGCCTGCAGAGCACAGCGACAACTAGTGCGCCTCCAGCAGGAACCGACACCTCCGCAGTACCAAGCCCACGCACAGAAACCTACGCCAGAGGCGATGCGAAACCTCCCATCACTGACAGTTTCGGCACATCCGTAGTCATCATCATCATCATCAGACGTTTCCGCCTCTGCGGGTCGTCCTCCACAGCCTCTTCTAAGTATTGCGGTCTTTCCTAGATTTTTCCTCCACAACTTGTCTCCTCACGACTTCCTTAGCCTCTGCGTGTTTCTTCACTTAGTCCGTCCATCTTGCCCGAGGTCTTATCTCTTCTAATGCTTCCACTTGTAGACTCTCCCTGATGTTTTCATTTCTGATTTTTGTCTTTCCTCGTGACATTCTCTATCCATCTCAGAAACCTCATCTCTGTCACCTGCAATCTAATAATATCTCTCTTTGTCCAAGTCCATGTTTCGGAACCATAAGTCAGTATGGGCTGGTGATATACTTTATAGAGCAGAATTTTGGCATCCTATTCTATGTTCCACCTCCAGATTACATCCTTTATCTGATGATACAACTGTCCGCTCTTGCTTACTCTCTGACTTATTTCTTCCTCCATCTTCCACTGATAGTTACCTTGCTTCCCAGATCCTCAAACGATTCTACCCATTCCAATTTCTTGCTTTCCAGCAAAACATCCTTCGAAGGACCTGTGTTTCTTGTTATCTTCATTATTTCAGTCTTTTCCACACTTATCTCCAGGCCATGTTTTTGCATTGCTGTCCACCGTTTCCGTAATTCTCGTTCCAGAACCTGCTCTGTCTCCTTCCATATTATGACGTCATCAGCATACGCTGTCGCCTTCAGCTCTGTTGGATCTCTGTAGTCCTGTACTTCTGCGATTACTACATCTAATACTACATTAAACAGGACAGGTGGAAACACACTTACTTATGCTACTCCTCTTTCCATGTGAAACCATTCTGAATGTTTACTGTTCCATTTGTTCGATAGCTCGCTATGATCACATTGATATGCGGAGTGCACTGTCACGAAGGTGCTACCTGTCTGATTCGCGCATGTGATCTGCACTTCATGGAATACCGCCTGGCAAACGTGATTTCGAAATTTCGGTCTTCTAACGTTTACACATATTAACACACTGTACGCGGTATTATTTCTGTGCTTCTTCGGAGCAGAGTTTTTCTTGACGAATGAGATCGATACACGTTGAAGTGTCTCATTTGTTCACTCATTACGTTAAAATGTAATCCTAATGGCAGTAGGCTCTCGGAAGACGAACCACGATAGAAAAATAATACTGGAAAAGGAAGGGGAGGTTAATAGTTCACATGTGGCCGTGTTCAACACACAGCGCATCACGTGACTGGCGAATACATTGAGCACCTTCACCAGTGGTTCAGGATCAAATGATAGTCGACATTACAACTTAAGTCATAATATCGATCCAAAAAATTGATTTCGATAGCATTTACCCTTTTAAAAAAAAATATAAAAATTTATGGGTGGAAAATCTATTTTTTTCTTTCGCGGCTCTACACAATAGTGTCAAAGTCAAACCTTATGCAATCGTAAGTACCTATCCTACTTAATATTACTACATAAAAATTTCTGCGTACCCTTGCCGCTTTGACTACAGGGCGCAACTTAATTTCAGGATTAGGACATTCGAACGAAAGTCATTACATCGATCGAAAACAAATTGCTTTAGGCAACACTTGCTGTCCTGATCAAAAATTATGATGTTCAACTTTTGATAAAAAATGAGTATTTCACATTTTTAAAAATAAAAAAAGTGTATGGGAGAAAATCTCTTTATTTTTTTTTAACTGTGTAGTACTCATTTTTGCCAAAAATAGAACATAACAATTTTTGATCCGCACAGCAAACGCTATCTAAAGCAATATTGTCTGCATTGGTATTGTGTCTTTAAGTTGGGCTGTCCACTCTCCTTCAATCCTGGACCACTGTGCCCCTGCGACTTGCGCAACCGGCGTGACGAGGCAGCATCGCCTGAACTTCGCCTGCAGCGCTGACAGCCACTCTGCTGACTGCTGACTGGCTGGCTGGCGTGCCCACGAAGCTCTTTCTTCTGATGGATTTACGCCTCGCCCACGAAGAGGTCATTGCCGGTGGCTACTTTTATTTTTGCTGTCATCAGTCTCTCGACTGGTTGCATGCAATCCTCCATCCCTTCCTATCTTCTGTCAACCTCTTCATCTCTTCATACCCCTTACAACCCACGTCCTCAATTATCTGCTTCATATATTCTAATCTCTGTCTACCTCTACAGTTCTTACCTTCGACTGTTCCCTCCACTAACAAATTAACCAATCCCGCATGTCTCAAAATATGACCTACCAGCCTGTCTCTTCTTTCTGTAAGCTTCTTCCACAAACTTCTTTCCTCACCCATCATTTCCAAAACTCGTTCATTTCGTACTTTGTCTAGCCACTTAATTTTCAGCATTCTTCTGTAGCACCACATTACAAATCCATCGATTTACTTTCTTTCAGAATTCCTAAAGTCCATGCTTCGCTACCATAAAGTACTGTGCTCCACGTATACGGTTTTAAAAAGTTCTTTCTAAGTCCTAGATCTATATTTGGAACTAAACGCTTTCTCTTTTTCATGAAGGCTCTTTTTGCTAGTGCTATTCTGCTTTTAACATCATTCCTCCTTCGGCCATCGGTTGTAATTTTGCTTCCCAAGTAACAGAACTCACTCACTTCTCCTATTGCACCCGATCCTATTTTTATGATTAATCTGTTGTGATTGTTATCGATTCTGCTACAGTTCATCACTTTAGTCTTGCTTCGATTTATATTCAGTCCAAAATCTTCCTTCAGTATTTTCTTCATGCCATTCAGTAACTTCTCAATATCCTCAGTCTGTTCTGCTAGCAGGACAATGTCATCAGCAAATCGTAGCATACTGATTTTTTTTCTCCTTCAATACTTATGGCACAAGCGAATTTTTCTTTTACTTCCTTTACTTACCCTGCATACAAGTTGAATATTAACGGGGATAGACTACAGCCTTGTCTCAAGCCCTTTTTAACTGATACATCTCTCATGATTCTCTACTTTTATTATAGCCACTTGATTCTTATATAGTTTGTAGAGTATTCTTCTATCACGATATTTTGGACCCGAGTTCATTCAATTTTTGAACATCTTGTCCCACCTAACATTATCAAAAGTTATTCTTAAATCAATAAACGCCATAAAAATATTTTTGTTTTTCTTGATCCGCCCTTTAAGTATTAATCTCAAAGCCTGAATTGCTTCCCTTGTATTTTTCCTAAACCCAAACTGATCTTCACCTACTATCTCGTCTACTACCCTTTCCGTACTTCTGTATAATATTCGGGTCAGTAATTTTGAAGCATGTGATGTTAGACTAATGATGCGATAATTCTCACATTTGTCGGCTTGTGCTTTGTGTGAAGATGATATTTTTACTAAAATCAGTTGGAATTTCTTCTGTTTCATAGCTTTTTGATATCAGTTTGAATATTTTTTTGATTCCTTCTTCTCCTAGGGATTTAAGATGTTCTGTAGGGATCTCATCAATTCCAACTGCCTTATTTGCTTTCGAGTCATTGAGAGTTCTATTAAATTCTGTCCTCTAAACAGGATCTCCTAAGTCATCAATGTCGACATCGCCTTCCTTTGCCATTGCGCTACTGTTCAACTCGTCCCCATCTATCTGGATACCTAATGGAGTGACCACACTACTGAAGGAAGCGAGGCAGTGACAACTGGGCTCACTACAACGTCATCATTAACTGCACCAAGACAGCTAGTAGCTGGTGGCCAGCCTGCCACGTTACAAGTACCCAGTCAATGGCTTATTCACTAGGTGCTACAAGTTCTTTCATAAACGAGAACTCTCAGAATCAACTTCATTTTATTATACTGTTTATTTACTATTTTCATGCACGGAACATCTGTTTGATGATAACCTTCTATTCTGATTAAGTAATAAATTTAAAATAAAACTAATAAAAACGTTAAAACATTCCTCAACGATGTGTAAGAAAATCTTTGACAAACTGTGTGTCATTTATTCCTAAACTCTGTATATTACTTCTGCCATTGGTTAATTAATTTGGTGTTACTACTATGTGTTTGTTTTTGTTTTAAATATAATTAGTGTGAATACTTCTAATTAAATGTAATAGGGTTTCCACAGATACCAATTTGTGTAGCGAGTGATTGTTGAAGCGTACACTTGGTAAACTTTCTGGCGAATAGTGTAAAGACGTGATTGCTTTTAAAAGCTTTAAATTTGACGTTAATATCAACTGATCTGTGTATTTTCTTTTTTTTCCCTCTTTCCGTTTCAGTCATCTATGGACTCCGACTACGCAACTTCATTTCCTCTTCTGAGTTTCCTTCCTCCGTTGCCAGTACTCTGGCTCACTCTTGCTTTTTCTTCCTCTGAAAATTCCCTCATTTTCCTAATTGGTTTTTCCTCAGTCAGATCCTTTACATCCGCAATTTTTCCTCTGAACACGCAGTTCCCTGTCTTGGATGTCTTCCATGCTGACCCCACATCTTTTCAGATCCTGAAAGATCTCCTTCACCGCCGGAACTTGAGTCTTCCTGTTCTCTTTTTCTTTACCATTCTTTCTGGTTCTATTCTCTTGATGTGTCCATAGAGAGCTAATCTCCTTTTACTAATTGAGTTTGATACTTTTTCAGACTTATTGTATAATTCTTGGTTCGATTTCAAACGGAAATTAAATTCGCTTCCTGTCACTTTTTATGGTCCCAAGATTTTCCTTAGAAACTTTCTTTCTTTCTTTCCTATTTCTGTCAATCCCTTTCTGCTGTGTACAAATATTCTGGTTTCAGTACCATACTATAGTGTTTGTATTTCGCCTGATGGGACAGTAATTTCGATTCGTATGTCTTTTGTCAAATCCTGAAAGCTGTTTCTCGCCCTATCTTTAACTGCAACCTTTTCATTAACATTGGGAGTCAAAATTTCACCAAGGTATTTGAACTTCTGTGTTCTTTTAATATCACCATATTTAGTTTTCACTGTCCATGTCTGGTCTTTTGCATCTATGTTCATGTATTCCGATTTCTCAAACGATATTTGCTGTCCTGCTTTCTCAGCTGTTTCCTTCAAGACTTCTATTAGTTTGATTGCAGTCTCCAGATGTCTTTCAAAGAACACAATGTCATCCGCAAAAGTGGACATTCAAATGTCAAGAGATTCTCCTGGTGTCCTGGTCTAATTCCGTTTAGGATGTTTGACTGACACATCACTTTCCGCGATCCCCTGATGTATTTTTCTTTAAAGATGCTATGAGTGGGCTTGTTTGCCGACATGATGGTAATTAACAAGCACTGTCGGCTTGCAGTGTTGGGGTGGTGAGAGGGTGAAACCACCCTCAACGCGCCGCGCCTTAGTGGAGTCTCACCACTGGAGTCACTGGCTTACTACATGCGCACGTATTCAACAAAGCTAAGACAAGGATTCCACTGCTGACTAAATTACGTGAAAGGCAACCTCCGTATGCGATGTGAAATAGCAGGAAATCATGAGGACACAAACATTAGGTCTATCGTTAAAACATTCAACTCAAAAACCTATAAATTTTCGTTTTTTTTCTGTAAGGCAGGAATCTATTGTAATAATCTAAGGTAAGAGGCCAGAAAAAAAAAAGAAATTTTAGAATAACTATACGACAGGTGCGAAAATTTCGGGAATAAAATACAATGAAAAACAAGGTTGGTGGACTGTAGTGGAATGAAAGAAGATCCGACTTATCCGTAACAATGTTTCATCAGCTGAAACAGGTACGCATTAAAACACCACGCTTACCAAACAATTACAAACGACGACATGTTTCTTTAACAGAAAAAAAAAACAGAAAAGCTGCTTACTACAGAAAACACACGCAGTTTACCGATATCTCTGTGACATGTGAGCTTATCGACGGCAGCGACGCACTGCGGCTTCTCTCTGAACTGCACATACACGGGAGCTAGATAGTCAATATCCTTACGGGTTTATTTCCCATACATTATTTTATTAATATATGATTTTACGAAAGCGAAGACTCTAATATTTAAAATGATACCTGATCCATCGACTAGTGTCTGGTATGACTCGCTCGTCACAATAAACTCCTCCTAGAAACGATATACAGGGCGTGCAGGAATGAAAGGATAATCCTGCACCCGCAGAGAGGTCACATAATGTCCTACCATACGACAAAGTTTTATTTTACTAAAAGTCTCGCCATTTTAGAGATACTTTTTTTCTTTTTTTAGAAATATATAACTTTATTCAGTTTATTCCATGCCATTTCCACAAATTAAAACTTTTTCACCCTGTTTTTTTTTTTTTTTTTAATTTAGTCAAGGATGCTTGAGTCTTCTACAACAATGTTATTTTTTCTTAAAACGTTAAAAAACCTTAAAAATCTTTTCTTTCAATCATTAGCATCATTTTTTTACTACATGTTTAAAATGCACAATGGTCTCTTTAGCACACTGAACAACCATAAAACAATGATTTGAAAAGAAGTATAAAAACAACTGTACAATTTAAGACTTTTTTACTAAGAAAAAAAAAGAACATTGTTTAAGATGACTCAAATATTAAGATTAAAAAAAAAAAAACAGGTTTCAAAAAGTCTTAATTTGTAGAAAAGGCATGGAATAAACTCAACAAGGTACATGTTTCGGAAAAAAATTTAAATGGTGAGACTTTTAGTAAAATAAAATGTTGTCATATGATAGGACATGATGTTTTGCAGGGTTATCCTTTCATACACCCTGTATAATATATTCATATCCGTCTTGCTCGACAAACGGGACTCTAGCGATCACGCGTCTAAATCAGGATTACGGGGAATTCACGAACCACGACGAAATAACTGTTACAAGAAAGGGAGTATCTGCGAGCTGTGTTAATCCTCTTCGACACATTGCTCCTGCCGAAGAGATAAACATTCCATTGAGCCTGTGCGTTAAGATAAACTAAGATGGTGGAAATCATTAGTCAAGCTGAACAAAACGTCGTGCACCTCGTTTATGCAATCGCATCGGCGAACATGTGTCGTGTGATTTTGTGGCGGCCTTCGAGATATCGCTACAGGTTGTGAAGGTTGTCAGCAGTTATGCAAGCCACTCCTTAATTCCGACCACAATGTCTATTGTCTCATATTCACTCGCAATATTGTTTAACCCTACCACTGTGTCTTTTCGTTCATTCTTGAGTCCGAATGAATTTACCCCTGATTTTTAGTTTCTATTAGAAATTCTTCAACAGTTCCAAGTATTTTAGACATGTGACCCCGTTCAATATTGTTTAAGGTTCATCTTTGACATTTCTAAATTAACTTTAGTTAACCAACGAATTAATGTTTTACGTCTACTCCAAAATAATTTTTGTATTTGCCATTATAGATTCGTTCGCTGCAGTTTTGTACGAAAAACAACTATAATTATATTTAACGAAACCTTTTAAGTTTCCAAATGCAATACTTCTTTGTTTCCATTCATTTAAGTTCTTCTTAAGACCAAGAACAATTTTTGAAATTATTCTCCTTCCTCTTTCTGAATCTTTATTTTCTTGTTTATGGTACGAAGCTAGGCATTTTTGCATCACTTGATTTGTTTCTGAACATTGGTTTGGTTAAGCTTGTATGCTTCGTCAACATGTTTTCTTGAGATTTTTTTCCGTTACTTGAGTTACATTCATTAACATATAACTTATTGGTTCATTCCAATCGTCGAATCATTCGCGAGGATGCCTGTTCGAATCCCCGTCCGGGCATTCAGATTTGGGTTTTCCATGGTTTCCCCAAATCACTCCAGGCGAATGCCGGGATGCTTCCTTCAAAAGGCCAAGGCCGAATTCCTTCCCGTTCCTTGCCCCAGTCCAATCCCGCCTCTAATGACCTCGACGTCGACGAGGCGTAAAGCCATAAGTTAAAAAAAACCAAAGGAACACTCCTCTTCTGCTGTTTGGATATTACTGCTGATTCTTCATCGTGGAACCACCCAGCCGTCTTTTCTTGAGACCTGCTTGATGCAGTGTCTTATCGCTGTCTCGTAGCGTCCTACCAGGTATTCGTTCAGTGTTTAGGGGATCCACAGTTTTCTCCTCGTTTTTAAGGTTTAATCGGATCGACGCCGACTGGTCGTGAATACACCCTGCAGGTCGCACCTCTGTTTTGTACGCGACTTTTACAATATTGGTAAAGAGGAAAGGTGGAAGGTGGAAAGACGTTGGGCTAGTATTTGCTCGTGACAGTACCTTCAAACTTCCATTCCCAAACACATCTTTACTCTCGTCTGACCGATTCAACCAAATGATCGACACCGCTGCCATCGCTTTCCAGGTGTAGGACTTTAAAGTCACATTTTCCGGTGTTTGGACAGTCGGGTTCATGTGTCTCGAACGCATGATTGCTGTGTCACAATCCATCTCCTGCCCTCTCCCAAGCCAGCCTAATTACTTCGTACTTACCAGCTCCAGTGAAAGTGTCTAATGCGCAGCCACACGCTGTTCCACGAATTTCAATTCACTGTAACATTTAGCAATTAAAACACGAATTTCTTCACAATGTACTTTTCCAGTTAGTAAAAATACTTGAAAGTAAATATTAACTGTTAAATCTACAGTCCATTCATACCAGGCACTCCTTTTGCCTCAGCAGAACCGAATCATCCAACATACGTGAACACTTTTTAACGCATATATTTAAAACATAGTTATTTAAAGTGTTAATAAATTAAATAATAAACGTCTGTTTATTAAATTGATAAATCAGTTTTAACATTAAATGATAAAAATTAACACTTGACATTATTTTTGTTGGCGAAATGACACTAAAAATTGTTAGTATATTTCGAACTTTTACTTTATTATTTTTATATCTAAACCAATTTTTAAATCAATAATAAAAAATGCAAAAATATTCAGTCTTAGGCCATATTATGAGTCTTACATCACATCACTTTAAAAACATGGTATGCATAATGGCCAAGTCACCAGAGGTTGTTTTTATTTTTTTTTATTTTTTGTCTAAATGAACGATATATAACACCGAGAGAAGGCATTATATTTCACAAAGTGAAGTGAATATACTCTGTAAGGTGTAGACTTGGCTCAGAACAAGATCACATAACTTTTTGTCACTGCACAAGTCCGAGACTTGGCCTTTTTTTACAAGAATTGTTTTTGTGGGATTCGTTATTATGTCTCCTGATTCGTTATTATGTCTCCTGATTCGTTATTACGTCTCCTGATTCGTTGTTATGTCTCCTGATTCGTTATTACGTCTCCTGATTCGTTATTACGTCTCCTGATTCGTTATTACGTCTCCTGATTCGTTATTATGTCTCCTGATTCGTTATTATGTCTCCTGATTCGTTATAACGTCTCCTGATTCGTTATTATGTCTCCTGATTCGTTATTACGTCTCCTGATTCGTTATTACGTCTCCTGATTCGTTATTATGTCTCCTGATTCGTTATTATGTCTCCTGATTCTTTATAACGTCTCCTGATTCGTTATTACGTCTCCTGATTCGTTATTACGTCTCCTGATTCGTTATTACGTCTCCTGATTCGTTATTACGTCTCCTGATTCGTTATTATGTCTCCTGATTTCTTGATTGATTTTATAGTTGATTCACTGTTATTAAAAGAAAGTTTTCACGAAGTCGGAAATTATCAAGTATTTCATTTTCAGTTTAAGTGGCCTAACGACTTTGGAAATCAATATTTTAAGTAAGAAAGGAGACTTTCTCGGCGAGTGACTGCAGTTAAGTCCTCACAGATGATTCGCCGGATTGTGTTGTAAAAACATGAAATTTGACACGTGAGGGAGACGGCGGAGGCAGCCGTCGAAGTATGGCATTATTACAACACAATTCGGCGAGACAGCCGTGAAGACTCCATTATAACTTTTGTTGCCTTTAGTCGAAATAATTACAATGAGTTGAAATGATACATGCTATTCACTAAAAAATAATGTATTGTGGTGATTGACCAAATCATCGCAAGAGGGATCAACTGAAAATCAGAGCGCCACATGTAAGCAGGCGGCTTTCGTCAAAGAATACTTGTTTCAAACCCATTGAGTCGGCGGTCGAGACAACAGTAAGTCAAAAGATATACAATTGCCTTTTGATAGCTGCTAAATAAATAGGTATGCGATCATTAAAATTTCAATAACATTAGTTTCGTATCAACTAATAATCAAACTTTCAAGCGCAAATATAGGAAGTAGTCGCAGTTACTTTATCTGCAAATACAGAAAGAAAATGGAAACAATGAAACCGTGAATAAAGAGCTTTAACTGTGTAGTTCAGACAAAGTGTGCGACTCATAAAAAATACTATCGTAGTAAATACGCCACATAACCGAAATTACAGAAATGTGTAGTCAATACAAACGTAAGTTTTGATGAATACGTAAAAGTGGATCTACAGTATTTACTCATGAATGACGAAGGTTGACAAATACAAACGTTTGTTCACACGAGTCAAATGCCAACTGGAAGGGTACAGGCAAACAGTGCAAAAGATCCGATAGAGACCGAGTGGGGCAGCGAGTCAGGAGTTTTTGCCGCATTTTGCGGATTACGGATTCGCTTAATCTTGTCCGGGTTCCGCGAGACTGTCTAATGATGCGGGATCCCGCTTTGCTGGATTGCAGTCCCTAGGTATAATTAAGCAGTGAAAGCGAGGAAGTAGTAGGCAGAGGTACAGAGACGGCCCGATTCCTCTTACAGCTCCCCGGAAGAGCCGGGAGCTGTCGCATGTTGGGACGACTCGTTAACGAATGGGAGCGATGGCAGTGTTATCGCAGGACGCAACTAGTTCAAGTGCACGTCACAAAGTGCAACTCGTTGCTTTCGACACAGCGCCTTGGTCGCTGCGGTGTCGTGCCGCGTAGCGGTCATATCCTTAACCTTGCGGCGAGGAAACCGCGCGAACTGGTTCCACGGAGGCTGGCGTGCTCACACTGCCGTCATAAAGTTGCGAAACACTGAAAAGTTCATCTGTTAACACAATATTGCGCATATCCTCTGATATAACATCCGTGATCTGGAGACTGCGCACGTCCTCTATAGCTATTGGCTAGAGAACGGTCGCGTGCCAGCCGTCACACGCGAATCAACAGCCACTGTAAACTTGCAATCGTTCCTTCATGTTGCTTTTTGTTTACTTACGACAACTAGATGCAGAAATTCCTGTAAGGAGAAGGGTATTCGCTTATATTATCTGTATCAGTTATAAGAACTAGGTTAAAACATAACCTAAGAAATCTTTTGGCAGAAGATAAGAAACGATGAAGTTTATTACAAACTCAGAGAAAGTTTACACGAAATGAACGAATCGCGAAATGTATCATTCAAATAAATGATAGTTTCCATTTCTAATATTATATTTTCCGTCATTTAAAGTAAAATGCATTTATTTAAATAAAATCCTAGCCAAATACTCTGATAATGTAACTAGGTATTAAGGGAACTAGGTTAAAACATAACCTAAGAATTTTATTGACAGAAGATAAGAAACAATGAAGTTTATTAAAAACTCAGAAAAAGTTTGCGCGAAATTTACGAATCGCGGAATGTATCACTCAAATAAATGACGGTTATATGTTTCTGATATTAACATTCAACTCTGTTATGCTGGTCCAGGTTGTATTATAACCTAATTTTTGCTTGAAAATAATGGTCCAGGCTGTATTGCAACGGAATTACTGCTTGGTTTTGCGATTGACTACAGCAGTATTATGCGGTCATTATTGAATGTTGTTTTGGCGGAATCGCAATCTCTAGCAGACCCGATCGTTTTTTGATTTTCAAGCTTTTCCAGAATAAATTCCTACTACCACCATAAATGATGCCCGTCATTATTCATATGAGGGTAACAGAAGCTATGATTTATGAATGTAATACTAGTGTATGTTGTGGTTCAGAATCGCAACTAACACATTTTGTTACAGCATAATTCACTATGAAATGAGTTTTACAACCATTTAAACTAGTTTCATAAGCACCATGTTACTAAAGGTATTAATTAATGCGGGTGGAGTAGTTTCATATTTAACGTGCTGAATTTTGCTGGACCAGGAATAAAACTGATATTATATGAATAGCAAATGTTTTCGGGATTCCAATTTTTTTTTTAATTTAACTGGTTCTATACTTCCGTCAGGTCTTAGGTGGTTTAAATTAATTTGCTGATTAATTAAAATAATTCACCAGAAGGTTATGTTGAAGATGTTTGTTTATTTTTCAAAATAACAAGTCAGCGATATTTGTCACAAGCAAAGATACAATCCAGAGATACTAACGCAGTCTTTGGCAGAAGCAAAGTGACTCTTTATATAAACTGACTGTAAACTCAACTGTTAACTAAACTGTAAACTAACTAACTCTGTCCTTCTGCCGAATTCCTTTATATAGGCTCTATCGAAATTGCGAGAATTCTTCAAAAGCTTCCGCCCGATATTTCTCGAACCTTAACAATTACTCAAACAATTAAACATATGAAAAACAATCGGAATTAATACAAAATCACTTAACATCATTACAAAATAGTCAGAAATGGAAATTAAAGATATTTAAACACAAAATTATTTACAGAAATCAATTCAAACTGTAGAAAATTGTCCTGTAGACATCTTAACTTGCATTAATACTTGGAATTACAAACATTTAAGCAATTCTCTTTTACAATTCGGTTCTTAAACATATTAAATGGCCTTTAAATAATTTCTTCTCATAAAATAAAGTCTATATACACTGATTTATAAGAAATTGTCAAACAAACATACCAGATAATATTCAAGCAAACTTTAACTCACTGAAAATACTTCATTAAGTAAAATTCTATTTACAGCTCAGGTCTGAGTTACTACTGTATTGCTATGTGAACTACAAATAAAATATGTAAAACATTACAAAATCAAAGCCATTAGCATTATGTAATAACAATTCCGTATAATTAACCAAATTAAAAAAAAAAGACCTGCCGGAATATTACGTTCAAACTGTCATTTTTGACAGGCTCGAAGCTAGTAATAGTAATAATTGATAGAATTGCGATGGAGCGCCCACTCCCATCGCAATCTCCCTACACACCCGTCTTTATCCTCTCCTCTTCCAACCTACTTTTACCCTCAACTAATTTTTACTTTAAATTCTTTCAGTGTTTTTGGTAATTTATTCATCATTTCTCTTGGTAACTTATTCCAATCCCAGACACCCTTACCTAAAAAAACAATCTTCCTACACCCTTGTGCCTGAAATCAAGTGCCAGCTTGTGGTCATGGTCATCTTTACCATACCCTGCACCTCTCTTACATTTTCCACCAATATCTTTCCATTAATATATTTTTCTCGGGCTTCCAGCCGTGTAAATATATCATATTTGCGGGACGTTTCGAAGGCGTCCATCTCTGCCTCCATTCTCAACCAAATGTCAGTGTATAACTGTTTGTTATACAGTTATACACTGACATTTGGTTGAGAATGGAGGCAGAGCTGGACGCCTTCGAAACGTCCCGCAAATATATTAACAGCCGGCCTCGGTAGCGTAGGGGCTAGAGTGCTAGCTCCGCGTACCGAAGGTCGCCGGTTCGAATCCGGCCGCGGGCATGGATGTTAAGTGTTGTGTGTCTGTGTGAATGTCCTGTCCGTCCTGTGGTGTCCATACTTACAAGATACTGAATATAAACACTGCATGATGACTTATTCACATTGAGCTGGCTGTATGGCCTCAGGAGCCGAAAGCCATAAAAAAAAAAAAAAAAATATATATATATATATATATATATATATATTAACACGGCTGGAAGCCCGAGAAAAATATATTAATATTCAACGCCGTGAAAAATTACGATCCAATATCTTTCCATGCTTCTAATTTTTTTAAAAATTTAATTTAATTGCAATGGAGCACAGGCTCCGGTGGCAATTTCCCTACACACCCATCCCCCCCCCCCCCATCCCGCACCCACCCACACTTGCCCTCCACAAATTTTATCTTTAAATTCCTTCAAAGTTTTCGGTAAATTATTCATCATTTCTCTTGGTAACTCATTCCAATCCCTGACACCCCTACCCAAAAACGAGAATCTTCCCACACCCTTGTGCCTGAAATCGAGTGCCAGCTTGTGGTCATGGTCATCTTTTCCCTTCCATGCACTACTTTTCATACCTATTGCAATATCTTTCCATGCTTCATCACCAGTATACGCCCTGTACACTCCCATGACCCTCCTCATCCTCCTCCTGTCTTGCAATGAATCCCATCACCAGTATAGGCTTTGTACACTCCCATGACTCTCTTCACCCTCCTTCTATCCTCCAATGAATCCCACTCCAGCTCCTTTATCATATTAATTACCGATTGTGTTTTTCAGTAATTCCCAAAGACAAATCTGGCAGCCCTCCTCTGCACCCTCTGCACCCTCTGCAACTCCTGTATTTGATACCCAAAAAAGGGGGCCCATACTACACTACCATATTCCTGCTTCGGCCATCGATTGTAATTTTGCTTCCCAAGTAGCACAATTCTCTTACTTCTCCTATTGCATCCGATATTCAGGTTACTATGATTGGTGTCATCATTTCATTATTTTCCTCCTGCTTTGATTTATATTGAGTGAAAAATCTTCCTTCAGTATTTTGTTCATGCCATTCAGCAAATCGTAGCACACTGATTTTTTGTCCTTGAATACTTAAGCCACATTCAAATCTTTCTTTTACTTCCTTTATGCTTCGTCTGCATCCAAGTTCAATATTAATGGGAATAGACTACAGCCTTGTCTCACATCCTTTTTAACTGATGCTTGTCTCTCGTGATTCTCTACTTTTATTATAGCCACTTGATTCTTATATAGTTTATAACGTATTCTTCTATCTCGATATTTTTGATCTGACTTCTTTAAAATTTTGAACATCTTGTCCCACCTAACATTATCAAAAGCTTTTTCTAAATCAACAAATACCATAAAAGTATCTTTGGTTTTCTTGATCGGCCCTTCAAGAATAAATCTGAAAGCCCGAATTGCTTCCCTTGTACCGCGATTTTTCCTAAACCCAAACTGATCTTCACCTACTATCTCTTCTAATACCCTTTCCATTCTTCTGTATATTATTCTGGTCAGTAATTTTGAAGCATGTGATGTTATAATAATGGTGCGACAATTCACACATTCACACTGTGCTTTCTTCAGAAGTGTGAAGATGAAATTTTTATTAATACCAGTTGAAATTTCTCCTGTTTCTTAACTTCTTGATATCAGTTTGAGTAATCTTTTTATTCCTTCTTTTCCTATGGATTTGACTTGTTTTTTTTCTTATTGCTTTACGCCTCGTCGACGTTGAGGTCATTAGAGGCGGGATTGGACTGGGGACAAGGAACAGGAAGGAATTCGGCCATGGCATTTTTTGAAGGAAGCATCCCGGAATTCGCCTGGAGTGATTTGGGGAAACCATGGGAAACCCAAATCTGGATGCCCGGACGGGGATTCGAACCGCCGTCCTCCCGAATGCGAGGCCAGAGCGTTAGCCGAGAGATTTGACAAGTGCTACAAAGTCGAAATGGCGGTTCTGAATACTACTGAGAACTCCGATCGTACCCGCCCAGCCCGCTATCATTTACTTTGATAATTGTAGAATTTTCCAACAACGAAAACAGGAATTGCGCAAATTTCTGTGAAGATTCAACAAAATAGAAACCGCCCTAGATTGTATGGTACTAATCCCTTATTCACCTCTTGTCTTCTCTCGCATCTTCCCAGTTCACCGAATGCGTCTCATTAATGCACGAAGATAGTACGAGAACAGTATTGTCTCAATAAAATAGTTTGTACATAACAGAAAAGCACGGGATGGAGACAAGAAGTTGTGATAACCGGGTTTATTAGAAATGTACATAAGTAGTTACATGGGCGCCGGGAAGGGGGAGCTAGGGGGTGAACTTGCACCCTCCTGCTATGAAAGAAAATACACAGAAAAAGATTAAGAAATAAAAAGTTTGTTATTAAATTCAGTGTTTTTGAATAATAACTTATGGCCCCTAGGTTGTTGTCAAAATTTGTTCAACACATTGTCAATAAATTCAGGATACTTAGTTAATAAGTAATAAATGTTTTATATATAATCTATAAAAAAAAATTCAGATGCACCTTCCTTAAGGTAATGCTGCCGGCGCCCATGAGAGCTTAGACAAGATGGCAGTAAATACAAAACAAGTAATAGTAATAAAATCTATGTAGAGTAAAATTGTCAAACAAGGCACGTTCCAGACTTGGAATCAGCTGCTTGTGCTCTATTAAACGTACAGTCTTTACCATTAATCTTGGCCGCCTCCGTCAGATTCTATCACCCTTATTTTGCACAATCTGACATCGATGTCATCCCAGGAAACAGTACCGCAATGCTGGCTCCACCTCTGGCAATCTCATTGGTGGGTATTTCATTCTGAGCCATTTATACTTTATACTTTATTTCCTTATGTTAATGCATGAAACAATT
This sequence comes from Vandiemenella viatica, assembly GCA_031002005.1. Lineage (NCBI taxonomy): Eukaryota > Metazoa > Arthropoda > Insecta > Orthoptera > Morabidae > Vandiemenella > Vandiemenella viatica. The sequence goes on along the minus strand of CM061914.1, from coordinate 198,192,152 downwards.
AGCTAACAGAGAGGAATTAAGCTGAATCACTGACGATTCTTACTGGAGTGGTAGTTCATCAACCTTCCCCCACATTTCAGTAATACTTTTTTTCCTAAATTCAGATCGTGAAACCTATCGCAAAAGTTGTAATTAACGAGACTGCATTAAAGCGAGGCAAAAAACAGGCTCAGTGCTACATTTTATTACAACTAATTAGCGTAAAACTATAACGATAATTATTCACATACTGGTTTTACTAATTCCTTCCGATGATTTCGCACTCATAATGTGGTCTGTGGACAAACCAGGGGATAACCATGTTCTAGGAGGTAGAATTTTTAGTTCTGCGAAAACTACAGAAACAAAAGATTATTTCAGAAAACTCTCCAAGACAACAGACTGAATGAATCTATCTCCCTAGGAAGTGTTGTTTACAAACTGACGAGTAGCTCAGTAGCTTGCATGATCTGGTCCTGTGGTTAGCGTTCTGGGTTTCTGAAAATGCGCTTCAAGGTTCAAAACTGAGTGTTTCGTATTGCTTAAATGTATTTTCATTTCCTTTTTATATGTTCCGAACTTACACATTGCTTAATTCTTTCCTAACTCCTTCAGGTAATAACATACTTAAAGAATGTATCAAAACCGAAAGTATACAATGTTTCTTAACCAACTGCCGACATAAATTTGAACAGTTTTGCGGCCGCAGCACTGAAAGAAAGCTGCTCGGGTCTGCAGCCGTGCCGAAACGACATCGTCTGCCGCTTTTGAAAACTGCGCACTTGTTTCGGAAATAATTATTTCACAGTGGAACGAACTTCACGTTTCACAAACAAATAATTTATCGTTGGAATTATTTCTGTAATTTTGTCTGTCGTTAATTCTGATAATAATGATTATATGCCGTCGTCAAGGAAAACAAAAACATAATGAAAAATTATGAAAGCAAATCGCGTGGAACTAAATATTAGTACTGTAACAAATTAAACTACCGTTGTCACTCAAAGCAGATTATTATCGTAGGACAAATATAAATTCTTTTATAACTGGTATAAGTAAAGAAAGACATTGAGAATCGGGGTTAGAATCAGAGAGTTTTTAAATTACCGTTTTTTTCCGTTTTCTACAATGCTGTTAGTAGTTTCTATACGCAATGTGCTTTATAGCATTGCGGTTTGATACCTTCGGGGGTTAAATACTCATTACTTAATAAAACATGGAAGTTTCTGCGTCATTCTTTGTTTGGAATTACTTCAGTATAATAACATAAATAAATACCAGCATTTAGCGAAGGAGGATGTTGCCACTAGCGTGATTGTTGTTTAGTCTCAGGTATGAAGTGGAGCGCTCACGTTTCGTCACTCGTGATAATCGACTCGAAAGACACATAAATTCAAACAAACACAGTCTACCGGTAGAGAAAGGTCGACAGTGTTTTGGGACCACAAGACCTAAGCGTAGTGGGTGAGCGGTAACGCTCTGGCCTCGCGTTCGGGAGGAGGCACGTTGCTCACGGTTGGCCCAAACACACCAAAAGCAGAACAGACGACCGTCAGTCATCTGTAGCGGCAGAGCGGCGATCATGGACCCTCAACCCGACCTTCACCTCTGGTACAGCTTGCTGTACAAAGTGATGCACGCCACAATGCTTCCGTGGTTCCACCTTAAACTGTAGGTCTCCTTTACCAGGTAGGACTACCGTGATAGGTCAAGGGCAGCCACGACACTGGCGCTGCCAACCGGCGCGGCGGCCGAACTGCCCTCCGGTTGATAATACCGCACGACCTTTATTTTTAACTCTAGCTGCACAATATGGCGTGTGAATATACGAATCTGTGGGGCAGATTATAACATTTGCATACTCAGAACTGTCTGTTACATTTCAAGTGATGTTTAGCGATCCTTATCGCTGCCAGGCGTAATTTAAGAGAGCCGTTTCCTATTCGGTTCGACATGTCCCAGGAGACGGGAAGACATTCAGCTGTTCGCGTTACAGGTATGCGAGGAACAAACGTGAATGTTGTCTTCTCAAAGGCGAGTTCTGCTTTGGACGTAAGACCCCAAAACAACAACTTCCTTTTATTTATTTATCCTTGTTTACTTTTTTGGAAATGTCTCTTCGCCTCGTCAGCGTTGCGGGCAAGTTCTGGGGGCTTTTGAAGAAACCATCCTGGCGTTTACCTCCAATGATTTGGGTAAAACACGGAAAAACCACAACTCGATGACCGAACCCGGATTAGAACCTCGTCCTCCAGACTGGAAAGCCGGTGCGTTCCCGCTCAACCACCACGCTCGGTGAAGAAGTGGCAAGGACAGACTCAAGGGAACCACAGTGCGGGTACCAGGAAGACAGAAACAAAGCGCTATGACGACGTAACTTTCTGTGCTTTGCTTTTGTTGCTTTTCTTTGGTATCGAGCTTATTAACTGGTTTTTTTTTTTTTCACTTGATAATTTTCCATGAATGGCTCTCAAAACAGTGTTACAGAAAAATGGAGAACAAAAACGCACATCATTCGTGAAGTCGTCAGAGCGTATCTGTCTGAGTGACGCCCTCTCTGACACGACCCGCTGAGCCGAGTGACTGCAGCCTCAGCCGCCAGGGGGACACGAGAAACATGTCGGGCGGGCGGGAAGGAACTGGAGGAGTTGCAGTGTGCATTACCTTGTATATATCATGTTTCTTCACCACTGTACAATGTGAATGACAAATAATAGTGGAATGCCCTGAAAGAAAAAGTACAGTACAATCTAACAACTTTATTATTATTGTTTATTACCTTCGCGTCACTTGTTGATATCGATTATTATTGCAGAAACCTTGAAAAAAATACAAGCTACTTCTCGTAGAGTAATTGCAATATACCACGTGGTTAATTATAGTTAAAACTTCGTGTAGTAGTTGTATTGTATTACTGATTCTAACGGATATAGGAAAATGTAAAATATTCTGACAGTTCCCACTATTTGTATTATCTTTTACTTCCATATAGATGTAGCTGTTGTATCCGAATACAGACTCAGTTTTTGGTTAGGCATGACGTAGACTCCAAACAGAATTCTGACATCCCTCAGATAGAATCATGTGGTTTATAGTCACGTTCATAAAATATTCTTTCACTGACTCATATATCTAATCTTCATCTGTATAGATAATAAACTCCCTATTGATAATTTTTATAATTATTTTGTAGCATGACACAAATTAATAAATCTTCTATATATATAAAAATAGACGTGTTTTTTCCAATATTTCACTTTTCAGTCACTATTACCTAGCACAGATCAGTTGTGTTTGTGTGTGGAAGTAGCATGGAGTTTGTGGTCGTGCACAACGTTGGCCGAATGAGGATGTGGGAGATATGATGGTTAAAAGGGCATTTTCGTATTTCGACCAAAGACTTGTGTCTCCATATACTTCTCTTTCCTACCACAACTACATAGGATAGACCATTGATGTTTATGTGTGGTAATAACATCGAATCTCCCATCATGCACTATGGTGGTTAGATGTCGGTAGCTGTGGAGGTGTGGGAAATATTGTGGTTGAAAGTGGTCGACTTGCGCCACTTTCATATTTCTACCAAAGACGTATGTGTCATGGTGTATCACTTTTCAGCCAAAACTATGTAACGCAGATCAGTTGTGTTTGTGTGTGGTAGTAGCACAGAGTCACCCATCGATCACAACGGCGGCCGAATTTCGGTAACTGTGGGAGTGTGGGAGATATGGTGGTTGAAAGTGGCCGATCAAAGATATTTTAGTATTTCGAACAAAGATATGTCTCCTTATATTTTACTTTGCTGCCTGAACTATATCGTGCAGATGACTGGCGTTTGTGTGTGGTAATAGCATCGAGTCTCCCATCGTGCACTATGGTGGTTAGATGTCGGTAGCTGTCAACCCAAATTCTTCACAAACACGAACGAAGTCGTGGGCAACAGCTACTCATAAAGTTAATATTACACATTCATATAAATACAAGTGTGAATTTTTAATAATATATGTACATAATTTTAAGATAATACAATTAGAAAGTAGTCATAACGAGTTGTTGGCACGTGATTGCGTTGCAGGGTGTTAACACTACTCCTGCGCGGCTGTTGAGGTATTCTGTGAATGAGTCCCTCACAGAAACCCAGTCAGCATGTGCGCAACCCCCTTGTTAATGGTCCAAGATTTCGGTTGATAGTTGTTCATTTTCATTTATTTTATAATGAGATACGTAATATTTTTTTCAAGGAATGCATCTCTGCGTGAATTATGCAAACAGCAAACAACAATAAGCAAATTATCAGTTGTTTCTGGCTTTATACCAATCTTCTAACATCAAATGAAGCATCAAGCCGAGCTCGCTAATGACCTTGCAGTACCAGGACCGCCGCGCTATAGGAAGCCCACCTTAAAGCAGACCAACTGTCCAGTCACAATGCAACAAATACTTATTACCACAATGCAGCAGCTAGTTTCTGTTCATTTTATTTTTCGCATCGACACAAGAGGACCACTAGCCACCGGCCACTTGTTACACAGGCGTCCAGTGTGATATCATGAGGCGCGTGAGGTCCGGAGCTTGTAAGCTGTTGGAGGAGACGTCTTGCAGAGACCCTAACTTATCTCTGCCACAGCACCAGGAATGCGCAACTAACACTCCTGCTCGCATTGCTTTGCAATCAACAAACATTTTCATACAACACGACGTTATTTATGAAATGCTCTCTGGTAACTAACGGAGTTAACCAAGTGTCTGCACGCGACAGTTCGGCGATGATCAATGCACTGTCGCCCTCTTCTGGTTGACTCGGCTAGTCACCAGAGAGCGTTTCATAAATACTCAACGCCGAACGAAACTGCGTTCTCATGACAGAAAAAGTAGAAAATGTAAAAGTATTAATCAATATTATGTTCAATACATCCAATAAATTACTATATCCACCTTATTGGTGTTAAATTCTATCTAGTTACCAGCATGAAGAGCAAAAAACTTCAAATAATTGACTCAAAAATACAGAAATACATCTTCGATTAACATTTTACGCAGTGGTAATTTCCTTAATCAGCGACTTTTGGATATCATTAATTTTTACTTTTTTTACTTCTAGTTCTTCCATTATTCCAAGTAAATCGTTCACACTATCTCTCGCCAATTTGTCATTTACCTGCGAAAGACCGAGCGTAGTGGGTGAGTGGTTAACGCTCTGGCCTCGCATTCGGGAGGACGCGGGTTCGAATCACCGTCCAGGTATCCAGATTTGGGTTTTCCGTGGTTTCCCCAAATCCCTCCAGGCGAACGCCGGGATGCTTCCTTCAAAAAAGTCCATGGCCGAATTCCTTCCCGTTCCTTGTCCCCAGTCCCATCCCGTCTCTAATGACGTTAGCTGTCGACGATGCGTTAAGCCATAAGAAAAACAACACCTGCGAAGGAAAATCCTGAAACCAATCAGTCTGGCCATTCGTTACTTTCCACGCAATTATCAGCCAATTCAATTACTTTCTGATGTGACCTCTTAAAGTCATGATTTTTTCAGATATAACTTGAGCAGTTTCCTCCTGGTCGCACGCTCTTGTGTGATCCTCTGTCAGTTCAGCCCCGCGTGTGTCCTTGTACCGTTGGTCTTCCTCGGGTCTGTGGTCATCTCTTGGGCTTCATTCTAACACTGTTTTTGTCCACCTCTGGTCTTTTTTCCGCGCAATATTGTCACTTCAAGGATATTGTCTTCTCTAAGAAAAACAGGTAGTTTTACCAACAGTGGAACTGAAACATTGCGAGTCCGTGCTTTCCACGTACTGCTTCTAATTTGAACTCCGTCTTTCCTCGGTTCTTGGAGTTTGATTACTTCCATTCCAATAAAAGCTGCGTGTCGGACATAGACCACTCACCTCATTTAGGATAAACCTTTGTAAAAGCGATCTATTAGGACGCAACAGCTACAGGCGGCATCTTAAAAGAAAAATCCACTCAAACCTGAATCTGAAACAGAGCCAACGCTTTAATCTGTGGAAAGAGGAATCATATATATTATGTAATGTTGTTGCAGGCCATGTTTCCGCAGTTGCTTAATGAATTACCAGCTGAAACGTACACAGTTGCATTGGCGTTATCTTTCAACTGGTAATATATATTATCTCTATAAGGTTTTCATTTTCTTTTTTTTCTTTTTTTTTTCCTTTTTTTTTTCTTTTTTTTTTTGTGACAAGCCGTTATCTCCCGACATACATCGAAATCAATGAATGAGGTTTCATTTTAAAGCTTATGGTCTCCACTTTGGTCACATCATATTTTAAGAAAGGAACTTTTCGGAATTCGACCCTTCAACAGCAAAGGCATCTTTATTTCCATAACTTTTTTTTTTTTTGTTTTGTTCCGAACCATTTATTTCTATTGACAGCTAATCTACATCGAAAAATGAGGTATCGTTTAAAAGATTACGATCTCCACTCAGACATTATAAGTTAAGAACGGAATTTCTCTGAATTTCACCCTTAAAGGACAAAAGTAATAACTGTGAAAGTCGCGCGTATGAGACAGTTCAGAGCCAAGCCACTAGATAGCAGTAGCACATATCACAGAGATATTAATAAACTGCCTCACTGGCGTCGACTGTTGTTATGTACCTATTACACTAAACAAATGAACAGTCGAAGCGTATGATGCGGATCTTCTTTCAACCTGTTACAAACCACCAACATTACTACCCGTTGTATTCGCGTAATTTTCGTATGGTTCATCTAGTTACGTAAGAAAGCTATATGCAGGGATCTCTGTGTTCCAGCATAACAACATATCTAAATCATATCACTCCTCATGCGGACACCTAGGCTTCCACTGCTAAGTATTGTTTAAACCCGGGTCAGGTTAAAAAGAAATCGTCCTCTATAGGAATACATGGTGCTGGGAACTGTGCGTACTAGGGTTCGAATCCAGCTTCACCTGCTGCGAACATCCTGGAAAAACTTCACTCGAGTGACGCAGTATCGACGTCAGAGGAAATTCCCCGCTCGCCTCCGCTGGCCTCCGAAGCATTGACGTGTTTTAAAATATGCTCGTCATGGCCGCGGTGAATAGGGGACAGTGTGTAAGAAATAATGGCACCTCAAAGAAACCATCCCGACATTCTCCTGGCAACAAGTCAGGGCCGGAGCGGAATGCCTGGCAAGTGGACTCACTGCACCAACACGCCACCTGCCTAGCCACGCAGTACACGGCCTGGACATGGCTAGTGGACTCACTACACCAACACGCCACCTGCCTAGCCACGCAGTACACGGCCTGTACTGCAGGAAATAAATAGAAAATAAAGTAGCTTGCACACTAACTAGCTTTACGTGAATAACTAATTCCTGGTCAGGTCACATAAATCGTAACCTTCCACATCCAACTTTTCCAAACAAAGATTAACGTTATGCTGAAGACATTACCACATACAACAACAAAATATTTCCAACCCCTTGATGTTTCGGCAATATAAGCTCTATATCAGAGGGATTACTGATTTTCTAGGACTACAATGTGCCAAACCACAAGTGAAGATACATGATCGTTATTTCATCATGAAACTTCATTCTGTGATTTGCAATCAATTTGCTGCACCTACGTATAAGCCCATGTTGCAATATGCTTGGAGAAACCCAGATTATGACATTGACATACCAACATCATCATTTGAAAATGTGATTAGTGTGGCTTTTGATGTTGGACTGCGTGAATGCGAAAGTGATTTGGAATGTGATAACGTGGCTTTAGTGAGGTGTGCACATTGTTCTCTTACACTTTGTTTTAACCACTTCATTGAAATCCCGCATCTGCACTTTGAGGGCTAATATAAGCGCTATCAGGTGTGTGGTACTGCTGTATATGCGTGTTTTGCGCTATATATACGTACTTTAAGCAGAGAGTTTTTGGTACTGTTGATTGAAAATTTAGTGATACACTGACGTCATTGAATTAGGTATAATTTCCTTCATATGGTATTGATATCTTGTTACTATTAAAATGTTACTTGAGGCAGAATGCAACGTTTTTCGTGGAAATGACACACACCACTGTTTTGTTTGTGATCGCTTGTTATTCCGAACATGTTTTCGTGCGGTTCATAGCGTTCAAAATCAAAGGTTTCCCTTATAAGGCCAGCTACTGAAAGTCCAAAAACAGTCATTTACGATCCCTAATCACTGCGACGGTATAACAATAGGTATATATATACCGAAAAAGTGCGTCCGGCATGAAAAAAAATCAACGTTTACTGACTGACTGGGAGATTGTTGGGATTGAAATCAAGATGGCAGCGGAGCTTCCCCAACCCCTCAGCACCTGGTGTGTGATGTTACGAGGGAATAATACAGTTGACGAGTTGACAAGATACCGTGGCGGATTTTACGTTCAGGTCCTTCTACATATGATAAATACACTTTATAATGATCCCCATAATGACCTTTAGCAGTGAAAATGAATGCAGGGAAAACCGTTGCACTTGAAAACTTATTCTAACTAAATCCATGAAATTGGACTCAGAACGACTGTTAGGAATGTTGTAGCGTATTCCTTGCGTGGTGTTAGCGAGCTCCCGTCCCCTGTGACACGCTCGACTCGGCGTTGCGCCTGCTCGTCCTCTTCCCTCATTACAGCCCACCGACTGTTTTGGCAATTGCTAACCTCCTCCCTAAGATTTTCCAGATTTCAGCGTTCCATCTTCATTTCCGCCTTTGCAGGCGATCTCGCGTACGCCTTGTGTTCGCTTGCAACATGCCTATAGAGCGTAACCTCAAAGACGATATCTCCAACAACAAACCGTACTTCCTAAAACTTCCTTCTTATTCGCACTGAAATTATACCGGCACATTTCTCTCCGATAAAATATTAGTAGGCTATAACCGAATAAATAAAAAAAACGATCGGCTCTATCAACGTTGCAGAACGTCAGGTATGAGTCTTTCTGTACTCGTGCATGGATGTTGCTATGGGTAACGAATATTGGTGATGCACGCTAGTGCCAGTTGCGATGCTGTAGGAGGTTAATCTTCTCCTGGCGCTCGGTCGTTCCATTCGGTAGACCGCGGGTTCAAGTCCCTTAGCCTGCTACGCAGATACTGGATCTCTATGGTTTCCCGAAATCACTCCAGGCGGATGTAAAGATAGTTCCTTCCTGATCCTTATCCACAATGACGTTCCATCTCGAATATCGAAAGCCTTAAAACTCGAATTATCAGGCAAGAAGCCGTGTTGAGTGAAATTTTCTCCGATAAATTGAAAACTCGGTGCAAAGCAGTTCCAATGCGTTTTCCTGGTAGCTCGTCTTAGTCCCTAAGATTGGTCGTCATTACTATTACGTGAAAATACTAACACTGAAACTGAAGCAAACAATAAGATCTCCGTTTACCTCTTTTACAACCTCATATCAACAAATTTCCGTAAACACCATAAACAGAAATATATGAATTAGATTTTAACTGTTAAATGTCTCATTACGTTACCTGTATCACAGCTCATTCCCAATCATTTTTATCAGCCCTTCTATGTTTCACGTGAGTTGATATTATTTTAACAACTGTAACTGCTTCACAATCCTCAATTCTCTACAGATTTTTCAGTCGAATATTACCAATGGAGTGTAACTATTTAAGCACAATCTGCTTCAAAATGATAACCGCCAGAACTTAGACTTCTGTTGCTCAGGGAGCGTCCATAAACCACGTAGCTCCATTTTGGCCTCCTGTGACCCCCCTCCCCCCCCCCCCACGTAGCCCTACGTGGCTTTTGCCTCCCCCCCCTCGCCCACGTAGCTTTTTTCCCTTTTGATTCAGGAAGACATTTTGTACTGTTTTCTCTTGTCAGACTATTGTAAATTACATACAGAGATAATTAACTGAGAGAAATAAATATCCACATGCTGTTGTGTGTTTTGTTCCTCGTTTTAACTGTGAACAATATTATGAAAGAAAAGCTAAGTGGCCTCGCTTGGAACTTCCCCCTGCCCCCACGTAGCCCAGCGTAGCCTTCCAGCCACCCCTTCCCCCCCCCCCCTCTGGACCGAGCCACGTAGTTTGTGCACGCCCCCTGAGCCGCGCACATGGATTCACATCATGCAGGGGCAGGAGTACAGCCAGCCCCTGACTGCCACGCCACCAACACGCCTCCAGCGTACCACTCACTACAGGCCGACAGGCGCGCAAGTAAACATTCCCTCCATACTTATATAAACTATACTGAAGAGCCAAAAAAACTGGTACACCTGCCTAATATCGCGTAGGGCCCCCGCGAGCACGCACAAGTGCCGCAACCGTGGCTTGGACTCGACTAATGTCTGAAGTAGTGCTGGAGGGAATTGACACCATGCATCCTGCAGGGCTGTCCATAAATACGTAAGAGTACGAGGGGGTGGAGATCTCTTCTGAACGGCACAATGCAAGGCATCCCAGATGTGCTCAATAACGTTCATGTCTGGGGAGTTTGGTGGCCAGCGGAGGTGTTTAACCTCAGAAGAGTGTTCCTGGAGCCACTCTGTAGCAATTCTGGACGTCTTGGGTGTCGCATTGTCCTACTGGAATTGCCCAAGTCCGTCGGAATACACAATGGACATGAATGGATGCAGGTGATCAGCCAGGATGCGTACGTACGTGTCACCTGTCAGAGTCGTATCTAGACGTATCACGGGTCCCATGTCACTCCAACTGCACACGCCCCACACTATTAAAGAGCCTCCACCAGCTTGAACAGTCCCCTGCTGACATGCAGGGTCCATGAATTCATGAGGTTGTTCCATACCCGTACTCTTCCATCCGCTCGATACAATTGGAAACGAGACTCGTCAGACATGTTTCGAATCATCAACAGTCGAATGTCGGTGTTGACGGGCCCATGCGAGGCGTAAAGCTTTGTGTCGTGCACTCAGCAAGGGTACACGAGTGGGCCTTTTGCTCCGAAAGCCCATATCGATGGTGTTTCGTTGAATGGTTCGCACGCTGACACTTGTTGATGGCCCAGCATTAAAATCCGCAGCAATTTGCGGAAGGGTTGCACTTCTGTCACGTGGAACGATTCTCTTCAGTCTTCGTTGGTCCCGTTCTTGCAGGATTTTTTTCCAGCCGCAGCGATGTTTTACCGGATTCCCGATATTCACGGTGCACTCGTGAAATGGTCGTACGGGAAAATCCCCACCTCATCGCTACCTCGGAGATGCTGTGCCCCATCCGTCGTGCGCCGACTATAACACCACGTTCAACTCACTTGAATCGTGATAAGCTGCCATTGTAGCAGCAGTAACCGATCTAACGCCAGCGTCAGACACCTGTTGTCTTATAGAGTCGTTGCCGACCGCAGCGCCATACTCTGCGTGTTTACATATCTCTGTGTTTGCATACGCATACCTATAGCAGTTTCTTTGGCTTTAAAGTGTATAAGGAATCTTCAAAAAGAAACGAGCTGGAGTCTGGAATGTGCAAACCGGTGACAGAATGGTAATAGCGTTGCGCCACTAACAAAGAGGGTTTCCGACAAGAGCGCGGAAGTCCACATGCCCGCCGCTAGAGGGTACGAGTGCAAGTCACAAAGCTAGCAGAAGCATGCGTCAGTCGTCCAGCGCTGATTCATGTTGTAAGCAGTGAAATGGAGGCAACAAAAGGAGAGCAAAGAGGTGCTGTTAGTTTTTTGACAGCGGGAGGAGTAAGGGGAACGGACATTCGTCGAAGAATGTCACGAGTGTACGGTGGACACTGCATGTCCCTTGCTAGGGTGAAGGCGTGGCACGAGCGCTTCAGGGAGGGACGGGTGTCGTTAGCCGACGATGCAGGTCTGGAACCCCACACCACATCACCGATGACACCGCCCAGCTGTTTGACGGACTCGGTACCCAGGACCGCCGAGTTACAGTGACAGCCGTAGCCGCCGAGGTCGGATTGAGCGTCGGGAGTGTTCACTCCATCAGACGGAAAGACTGAACTGGTGCAAAGTGTGCGACCAAAGGGTGCCCCACAGTGTCCAACCACAACAGGAAGCAAAAAATAAATTATATCTACTAACAAACATTTTAACTGACTAAAAAAAGTATTAAATAGTGATCAAGTAGAATCTACGGATCCTCGTCAATCATCACAAACTTTTTATATTGAGTACCACAGAACAATGGAAAGCGTAGTAGAAGAGACAGTAGGTGAAGAACAGTTTGGGTTTTGGAAAAATCGCAATACAAAGGAAGCAATTCTGTCTTTAAGATTAATACTTGAAGACTGGATCAAGAAAAACAAAGATTCTTTTATGGCGTTTGTTGGTTTAGAAAAAACTTTTGATAATGTTAGGTGGGACAAGATGTTCAAAATTTTAAAGCTAAAATATCGAGATAGTAGAATTCTTTATAATCATTATATAAATCGAGTAGTTATAATAAAAGTACAGAATCACGAGAGATATGCATAAGTTAAAAAGGGTGTGAGACAAGGTTGTAGTCTATCCCCGTTAATATTCAACTTGTATGTAGAAGAAGCAATAAAGAAACAATATTTTCCATGTGGCATAAGTCTTCAGGAAGGAAAAATCGGTATGCTACGATTTGTTGAGGATACTGAAAAGTTACAGAATGGTATGAACAAAATACTGAAGAAAGATTTTGAACTTACATAAATCAAAGCAAGATAAAAGTATGGAAATGAAGCAAAAATGACAGCAATCACAGTAGATTAAGTATAAAAAAATAAGGTAAAAACTATTGGAGTGGCTAAGAAAGTGATTTGGTGGGTAGAAGAATTTTTAAAAGGTAGAAAACAGAAAGTTAGGGTAGGAAATGTAGTATCAAAAGAAGTGGAAGTAAAAATGGGAGTTCCGCAGGGTAGCGTATTGGGACCATTGCTATTCATTATTCTAATGAATAATTGTGTTGATTGTTTACTATGTGAAATAAGATTGTTTGCAGATGACATTATGCTGTATAAAAGAATCAAAACGATAGAGGACTCTAAACAGTTGCAGGATGATCTGGACAGGATATCTAGTTGGGTTGGTAAACATGGGATGAAGATAAATGAACGAAGAGTCAGCTTATTAGATACACAAATAAAAACAAAAGGTTAATTATGAATATAAGGTGGGGAAAGAATTGCTTGCTAAAGACTTGAAATGTAAATATCTTGGCATTACCTTTGATAACAAGCTTAACTGGGCAGGACATATTGGACAGGTGGTAGGAAAAGGTTTCAAAGTTCTGCACTTGTTGGAGAGATTGATGAGGGGATGTACGAGAGAAGTCAAGGAATTGGGTTACAAAACTTTGGTCAGACCATTGCTCGAATATGGTAGTGTAGTACGGGACCCTCATTTTACGCATCAAATACAGGAGTTGGAGAGGGTGCAAAAAAGGGCTGCTAGATTTGTTTCTGGAAATTATCGCAGAATGCAATCAGTGACAGATATGATAAAGGAGCTGGAATGGGATTCATTGCAAGACAGGAGGAGGATGAGGAGGGTCATGGGAGTGTACAGGACATATACTGGCGATGAGACATGGAAAGATATTGGAGTAGGTATGAAAAGTAGTTCATGGAGGGGAAAAGATGTCCATGACAACATGCGGGAACTCGATTTCAGGCACAAGGGTGTAGGAAGATTCTCTTTTTTAGTAAGGGTGTCAGGAATTGGAATAAGTTACCAAGGGAAATGATGATTACCGAAAACGTTGAAAGAATTTAAAGATAAATTTTAGAGGGCAAATGTAGGTGGGTGCAGGATAGGTGGATGATGGGTGTGTAGGGAAATTGCCACCGGAGCCTGTGCTCCATTGCAATCAAATTAAAAAATGAGATCGGATGCAATAGGAGAAGTAAGCGAATTCTGCTACTTGGAAAACAAAATTACAACCGATGGCTGATGCAGGAATGATGTTAAAAGCAGAATAGCACTAGCAAAAGGAGCCTTCATGAAAAAGAGAATTTTTTAGTTTTAAATATTGATCTAGGAATTAGATAGAACTTTTAAATCTCTATGGGTGGAGCACAGCACTTTATGGTAGTGAAGCATGGGCTTTAGGAATACCGGAAAGAAAGAAAATTGAAACATTTGACAATGTAGTGTTACAGAAGAATGCTGAGAATTAAGTGGACACACAAAGTAAGAAATGAATGAGTTTCAGAAATGATGGGTGAGGAAAGAAGTTTGTGGAAGAAGCTTACAGAAAGAAGAGACAGGCTGGTAGGTCATATTTTGAGACATGATTGATTGGTTAATTTGTTAATGGAGGGAACAGTCGAAGGTAAGAACTGTAGAGGAAGACAGAGATTAGAATATATGAAGCAGATAATTGAGGACGTGGGTTGTAAGGGGTATGTAGAGATGAAGAGGTTAGCACAGGATAGGAAGGGATGGAGGATTGCATCAAACCAGTCGAGAGACTGATGACAGCAAAAAAAATTTGAGTACAAATCACAATTGTAGCTCTTTTAGGATATGAGTATTTTTATCAATAAATTGTCATCTATTCAAAGCATTTTTCTGTATATATCGAGATACTTCGCCTCACAGTTTTCAAAAAATTTTGCTAAAAATCGGTTCTATGTTTACAGTTATTGATATTTTCCCGGTGATAAGGTTATATAGGGACAATCTGGAATATACAAAATATGAGGAATAACGTTGTTAATCACTAGAAAGTTTTAAACTCAAACTAGTTGAATGTTTTTCAATATTCTATAGAATCACGTTTTGAGATTTCGATATTTGTGTCAAACTTTCAATTTTCGTCGCACGTTGATGTGATGTCGAATCTAAGTCTAAAACATCAACGCAATCTTTGTAGTACTTAATTAAAAATCTCGTCGATAGTTCTGGATTTTCGATCGATTCCTCCTATGCTGTTTCTTGCACAGTGCGGCAGTTTTGTAAGACACGAGTGGTTTTTGCAGAAACTTGGGGTCTATCTAAAAACTATTGCATCATATTTCGAGACTTTCCTCTTCACCGTTTTCTAAAAATTTCTGTATCAACTGATTTAAAATTTTCAGTTATTGCTCTTCTGTTTTTTTTTTTTTTTTTTTTAATTTTACGTACGACTTTACGCCTCGTCAACGGCTAATGTCATCAGAGCCGGGATGGGACTAAGGATTGCAATCCCGCAGTGTTTTCAATCCCGCGGGATCCGCGCGGGATTTGCGCCAATCCCGCGGGATCCCGCGGGATCCGTGCGGGATTGCTACAAACAGTTTTTTAACGCATATATTTAAAACCTAGTTACTTAAAACATTAATAAATTAAGTAATAATTAAATAATTTTTAATGATAAAAATTAACAGTTAACAATATTTTGATTGTCAAAATTACATTAAAACCTTTTAGCTTGTCTTAAATGTATTTCGAGGTTTTACATTTTTGTTTTTTAATCTAATCCAATTTTTAAATAAATAATAAAAATGGAAAATATTGAGTCTTAGGTCATATTATGTGCCTTACAATTCATCACAAAAGTTTAAAAACATGGTTTGCTAAATGGCCAAGTTACCAGAGTTTATTTTTAAAAAAATCTAAATAAACGTTCGATAACACCGAGAAAAGTATTCCATTTCACAAAGTGAATATACTCTGTGAAGTGTAGACTTGGCTCAGAACAAGATCTCATAACTTTTTGTCACTGCACAAGCACGAGACTTGGCCTTTTTTGCGTGATTCATTATTATATCTCCTGATTCCTTGATTGATATTACAGTTGATTCAATGTTATTAAAAGAAACTACTCACCAACACGTAAACTGTCAAGTATTTCAGATTTACTTATGTGGCGTAACGACGTCTTTAGAGTGGAAATTATTATTTTTTAGTAACAAAGGAGACTTTCTCGGCGAATGATTGCAGTGAAGTCCTCATAGGTTGTATCTCCGCATTTCATTGCAAACACACGAAATTACACACGTGAGGAAGACGGCGGAGACAGCCGTCGAAGTATGGTGTTCCTACAACACAATTCGTCGATACACCCGTGAAAATTTCATTATATCTTATTTTACCTTTAGTCGAAATAATAACAAGGAGAAGAGGGATTAATCGAAAGCGAGAGCGGCACATGTAAGCAGGCGGCTTTCGTCAAAGAAACGCATTGAGGCAGCGGCCAAAACAACAATAAATCAAAGGGTATACAATTTCCTTTTGATAGCTGTTAAATAAATAGGTACGCGATCGTTAAAATTACGATAACATTAGTTTCATATCAACGAATAATCAAATTTTCAGCCGCAAATTAGGAAATTGTCGCAATTACTTTATCTGCAAATACAGAAAATGGGAATAATGAAACCGTGAATAAAAAGCTTTAACCGTGTAGTTCAGATAAAGTGTGCTATCCTTAAAAAATAATTATATAGTTAGAAAATCGTACTAAATACACACCATAACTCAAATTACAGATATGTATACTCGAAACAAAGGTAAGTTTTGATGAATACGTAAAAATGTATTTATTTACTTTCGAATGACGAAGGTTGACAAAAACAAACGCTTGTTCACATGAGTCAAATGCCAACTACAAGGGTACAGGCAAACAGTGCAAAATATCCGACAGAGTCCGAGCGGGGCAGCGAGTCACGCAGACTGACACTCGTTTTTGCCGGATTTTGCGGATTGCGGATCCGCTTAATTTTGTGCGGGATCCGCCAGACTGTCTAATGATGCGGGATCCCGCGGGATTGCGGGATCCCGCTTTGCTGGATTGCAATCCCTAGATGGGACTGGGGATAAGGAACGGGAAGGAATTCGTCCATGGCATTTTTTAAGGAAGCCTGGAATGATGTGGGGAAACCATGGAAAAAGCAAATCTGGATGCCCCGACGGGGATTCCTCCCGAATGCGAAGCTATATCGTTAACCATTCACCCACAACGCTCGGTTTGCTGTTCTGCCAATTTTGGTGGTCATTGTGGGTAAGAATTAAGTATACATCAGCGATAACATGCTTGGTCATTATGAAACATTTTGAGTGAGGTTATTTGACGGGTTTTGTCTGTATGGGACTGTTGGTTGAGCGGTGAGTTTGATGGTCAGGTAGCCATAGACGTGGAGGGCAGAACTCACGGGTCGTGAAGTCGTCGAGGGTTTCCCAGTCCCAGAGTCAACATCCTGTGATGATCATGATTCGACTGCTGTCAGTCTGTTAATCGCGTTTGAACTACTCGCTAGGGACGGCTCTTATTGTCTATAGTTTTTCGAAGCCAGCCCCGTAGCCGATGCGGCTAGCTGATTTTCTTCCCGCCTCGATGCATCGGTCTTCCACGCGGCGTATAGGGATCGAACTTAAATCCAAAACAAGATTGCAAATGACACCTCAAATAATCTCCAACCGTTCAAACCTAAAACTATTCTGTTACATTCTGTTCTCATCTTGGTAAGCTTTCAATATGTGTTGTGATTGAACTAAATTTGCAAAATATAGTGAAAAGGGGGTGTAAGGGTTTGGGAGAGACCATACTAGCCTTTTACAACCAAATGTCAACCTCTCCTTCACGTGGTGCACCCTGTTTGCACGGACGAGGCTCTGGCGACTGAAAGATTCCCGGTATAAGGAGTCACCCACTGCTTGCCAACGGCCTCCGAATGGAGGGCTGAAGAGTGGGGAGCAGTTCAGGGCACCCTCTTGCCCTTGGGGTTGGAAACGGCCCCTAAAGGTGGATGAATCAGAAATGATCAACGGCATGGGGATGCAGAAGGCAACGGGAAACCACTGCATTAAAGACCCAAAGGGTATCCCAAGGACATGTAGTCCTCTCATATTACATGAAGGTATCATGATTGCGTCTTCTTGGGTAAAGTATTTCGGAGGTAAAATAGTCCCCCAATCGGATCTCCGGTTGGGGACTGCTCAGGGAGGAGTCATCAGAATGGATAGAAACATTCTACGAGTCGGAGCGTGGAATGTTAGAAGTCTGAATATGGCAGGCAGGTTAGAAAACTTAAAAAGGGAGATGGAACAACTTAAGTTATATGTTGTTGGGATTAGTGAAAAATAGTGGAAAAATACGTTTTTTTATATGTATATATATATAGATATAGAGAGACATTTTTCCAGTTTCATCGATTGATATATTGGCAATGCCATTACCATCCATCATGCGATATAGAATTTTCCACTCTTAATAGTGATTTCAAAATGTAGCTACTTTATCTGGATAGTAACTAATTTGCAGCTTAAGAAGTAATTATAAGTGTCTGAGAGGTGTGGTAATATGAGACATATGAAGAGACACCACTGTGTCCCAGCACGTAACGAAGAAACACGAACAGTGGACCACGGCTTCAGGTGCTCGAGCCGGATGAGGGGGCGAGTGTGCCTGAGGTTGGCACCCCTGGGTGACGCAAGGTGTTGACAGCATCCCCGCGCGTATATATACGCTCCGCGCGGCGCTGGAATGTCAACGACGTCTCCATGCAGGCAGTGGCAGTGATAGTGGTGAGTACAGCGCACAGGCGGCGCAAGCTTAAAGCAGGTTCACGTAGAGCAGGTAGCCCTGACACAGGGCACGCAGTGAGTACGCCTGTATACGCGCCAACAGATCCACACACAGGGACTGTCCATTGTGAAGATACGCCAGGGCCACGAGATCGGAAACTGTCTGGGTTTGGTCGCGCAAACACACGCTTCACGCGATGGACATTGAGAGTGCAAAGGCGCCGACAGACCTTTCTCGAGCTCCAACAATCACGAAAACGATACTAATCGGAAAAAAAAAAAATTAAAACTCACACAGAATTACTTAAAATCTTTACGAAACTTTTTAAATGAAAATAGAGTATATATATATATATAAGAACACAACAGCATATTTACGAAACCAAACATTTCCAAGAAATTCAAAATCTCGATCAAAACATTATGGGCCACATAACATTTTTAATTACGTTCGTCTATTACTCCATGAACCCTATCGCTTTTAATACATTCACAATACTCATTCAGTTCATTTAAACTATTTTAATCCATCAAAATACAACACTTCCATGGAATAATTTTCTAATTTTGCAATCAATTTCTTCGCTTCTCCCTCAAACACAGATTCGATTTGTTATGCGGATTGTAATTAGTGGCCACTAATCTTTAACACGTAACAGAGCGTATTGTTTTATATATTAAATTTATGTTTGTTTGTCGTATCGATAAAATTACAAAAGTATTTAACATATTGCACAATATTACGAACAAAATACCGTCAATTTATAAAGATTATTTCGCCTACATAGTTTATATAAGGCCACTAGTTTACTCGAATTGTTACAGCCGCCCATTCCAATTACCTTTTTACTGTCCTATTTTCAAGCAATTACTTTTCTCTTAACATAAAACTTTTTTAAGTGTACGAGTATATTCCAAGATAAAGTTAAGTAGCTGATGCGTTATAAGATTAAA
The DNA here is from genome assembly GCA_031002005.1 of Vandiemenella viatica. Lineage (NCBI taxonomy): Eukaryota > Metazoa > Arthropoda > Insecta > Orthoptera > Morabidae > Vandiemenella > Vandiemenella viatica. Next base: position 198,172,811 of record CM061914.1, on the reverse strand, counting down.
ATCAATTAAAAAGACATTTCCTTAGGTGCACATCCTCTGTGCCATATATATTCATATACCGTATATTCAAATAAAGTAAAAGGTTAGGAACAGATTATTTCTGAATTGATAAAAATAAAGTAAGTAACATAACGTGTGTCCTATTGCAGTTATGTAGTTATATACATATATTTTCCTCAATTTAATTAAAATTTCTATCGTTGTTTACAATTTTTTCTAAAAAAATCGTTTCATTATTTTTCACCTTCCCCCCCCCCCCTCCCCTTTTAAGTAGACCGCGTCGACAATGACAGGATGTGTGAGAATGGAAATTTTGCCGATCTAGGGAATAAATAAAGAAATTTACGTTTATTTTCTTGATTAAAAGATAAATAAATATGTATTAAGGAGTTATTGTTGTATTTTATTTTGTTGTATTCACTGACATCAAGAAGAAATGGAATAGATTGCTGGGTACAACGGAGAACTGGCGAGAGAGTCGCGCGAATCTGCTGTCTTCGCGCGAACACAGGCGTATTCGCGGGGACATTTTTCGCGAGAATACGCGTCCACTGGGCGGCCAGCCTGATTCTCAGCGACACGGTGTATGCTGCATCTTGTCAAACACATCCAACGAAAGTCGACGACAAGTTAAAATCTGTTAATTATATAACAAAATGAGAAGAAATAAAGTGTTAGAAACCTCATGAATTTACCTTTATGACAACAACAAAAAACGAGAACTGCTTCCCCCCCCCCCCCCCCCCGATGATTATTCACGTCGCGTTTGCGTGGAAAGTTCAGCATATGCTAGTATCGAATTACTTAAAACTTGTCTCACCGGCATCTATCCCGTAAACAATTGCTTAGTTTTTTAAAAAGTTCTAAAAAAAAATCTGTTCGAGAAAACTTATATGAAGACATTTACTATGCACAACTGTACGACTTCCCTTATGCAGGAAATTTATTAGCAGTTTTAAGCACAACATTAAGTTCCTGTAACACCTAAACGACGAATTTTAATATCACAAAAAATCGAACTAGTTTCTTTACGATACGTGTGGTACTTCTCATACAATTTTCGTTTAAAAAAAAAAAAAAGTGTAATAGGATAAGGTAGATTAATAAAATGATATACTTAATGTTTCATTCGGAGTCCATTTTCCTTTGAACTGAGTTTAAAACACGTTCACGTAGGTATTTAGGTTGTTTGCTCCCTTGCCGCCTTATGCTTTTCAACCTGCTGTGATGGTTTGTTGCAGGTTGCGTATCTAGCAGTGCTACGCAAGTTGAATATCTTTCCCGTGCACCAAGATTAATAGATTTTAGTGTGAGTGTAATTGAGGCGTCAACCTTGTTAGCGGTGTACGTAAGTCGTTTCTGAGTTTCATCGACGGTTTTTGAGCAATGAATAGAAACGGGAAAATAGCTACGAGACCGGGGCTTCCCCGAAATGAGCGATCGATTAGGTGATAAGCTCGGACTAATGGTTTAGGAATCTTGGAATCTGATGTGGCACATCACGATTTCTCCACTCTGGAAAGTGTTGTTGCCTTGGAAAATGTCTTCAGGCTGTGTGTGTAGTGTGTGTGTGTGTGTGTGTGTGTGTGTGTGTGTTCCCGCCCGCATGAGAAAAGCGTCCTTCGGCCTCGCATACCAGACTTCCGGTTTGAAGTTTTCAGTTATTATATTGGCGAATGCCGACGCGGTTAACGATTTGCACCTAAAATCATTTAAAGTTTTACGAGTATAACAAGCAGATAAGGTCATCTCTCACCTTCCAAACTTTCGTTAGCACTTAAACTAAAACAACTGTCTTTTGTAATAACTGTTATCTGAGAAATCTCGCATGAGACTAGCTAAGTGTCCAGAGTATAAATAAGACACTAATGATTTTGTTGTCTCCCTCTGCCCACATTCCACCAAAATTCCGAGTCTGCTTAAATCTATCATAAACGTCGAACTTTAGGCTCTAAGGATCGACGCACATTCCGTACTCTTCAATGTTAAGTAAATCGTTAAAAAAAAAATAATCTCTTTCGTAGTTCCGGTAATTACTCTCAGCAAACAAGTTTCGACATTGCAAATTCCTCGACTTCAACTGAGATCGTGGCTTTGGTGCTATGTGCAATACTATCCGTGACTTCAAACGCGTGGACTTAAAATTTTATTGCTGTAATTGGATATAGAAAGCTGCAGTTTATGTAGAAGGTGTTCGAAATGCACGAAGTCGGGCTAATATGAAGACGACCAGTCTACCATTGAATCAGTCTCATGAAGAGATTTTTGTTGTTGGCTTAAAATTATGTCACTTTGTGGGGACATCTCAAGTCAACAACTTTTTATTTGACTATTCTAGCTATACCGTCAGTGACCCATGCCTCTACAAGGTTTTAAGTCATACTGCTACTCAAATTTCTTCTTTATACAGGATGTATATACTGAATATACTGTATATACTGAAGAGACTCACCGTTATGTGTCTGGAAGAGGATTCCACACAATTACTACAAATCCCCTTGTACAGTACGTCCAACTTTTCTCAATTTCTGCATTCGTTTTTCTTATCTACCAGCAAATCACTTAATTCGCATTCAGTCAGCTTACACTCTGGTTACGCCTTTGCTTTACTCCTTCAGTCAATCTTTTTGTTCAATACATCATTTTCGTCGATTTCACATATAACCTTTCTTTTTCTTCAACTTCGTCGATATAACCTATTATCTCTATTTCTTAATTTTTTTTATCAATTTCACCTACATTTTGTCCGTTTTTGGCGATTTCACCAACCTTTGCCTTTCCTTCGTCGTCTTCAAACCTGTTAACTACTACTACCCTCTGGCTCCGTTTTTTAAATCATCTTCTTTCTTTTTCACCACTCCGCTCCAACAAATTTAATTTTAATTGCAATGGAGCACAGGCTCCGGTGGCAATTTCCCTACGCCACCATCTTCTCCCTTTCCTGCACCCACCTACATTTGCCCTCTATAAATTTCAAGTTTAAATTCTTTCAGCGTTTTTCGCAACTTATTCATCATTTCTCTTGGTAACTCATTCCAATCCCTGACACCCTTACGGTTCCTGCTGTTTTCTTTCCGTTGCTTGGACACTCTTTTACTCTTCTTTATCTTTTCTTTATTTCAATTATTTTCACTTGTTTTAGTTTCTCCTTTTGACATAATACTTCCTTTTCTACTCCGTAATCTCTTTCCTTACACTTCACCACTTTTTTTCCTTCGTAGTTCAAATTTAAACCTCGTTTCTTTCTCGTTTTTCATCTCTCCTGAATGTTAATCGTCCCCCATTACGAAGGAATCATCAATCACGTTATCCCTTACCGCTTCTTCGTTCCTTTATCCCCATTGGTTTATCTTCTTTTTTTTTCTTCTTCTTTTTCCATATAGTGATTCTCAGTATTTCTAAGATCACGTCTGTCTTCCATTTATACATATGAGCCTTAAATTCTTGGCTTTCGTCCTTAAAATTATCTAGGTCTTCATCGCACTTCCTTTGTGTGCGGCAAATTCCTTTACTGAATACTTTTATAAAAATGTAAGGTTTAATTTTACCATCTGGTTTAAATTTCATTTCCGGCAATTTGAGTTGATATTCTATCACATTAAAATCGGGTCCCCGTTCAAATCTTTTATGTTTTTCAGTTCCCAATCTATTATTTGCTAATGCTCCGATTTTATTTCCGATCGGATCATCTTGTCGTCTTGTGCCAACTTGTGTAGTTTCTAGTTTTATTTGTTGCGTCATTTCCATTCATTTTGTTACTTGACTGATACGCAACTCCTTACTTTTTTAAATTTCATTCTTTAAATCACAGTATTTCCTACCCAGCTCGAAAGAGAATTTTATATATATATATATATATATATATATTTCTCAGTTCTCGAGATATACTGGCTCAAAAGTGAAGTGGTTAAGTTGAAATACGGCCTGGACCAGAAGAAAAGAGAACTAATCGAGATATCACGAAAAATTGTCTTTACTTTCAATTTGTTTCGTGGAGTTACGTAATAATTCATCATCATATTGTGGCGCCACGGTAATGGTGGAACTGCCCTATGCAATCACCTTGCTGCCATACGTCAAAAGTCGCAAGATTAAAAATGGGAGTACCTTACATCGCGATACACCTGCCTCACTAACATGGTGCTCAATAAATTACTAATAACTAAAAGCAAATAAATAATTTATTCCTTATGCTATAAAAAGAATATTCTGCTACATGCTGCATTTCAACATAATCACAATTTGACTTAATATTGCCGCTAAAAAATCAAACGATGCAAACGCACCTAAACACATGAAACGTATCGCGAATTACATTTCGGATAACAACAAAATTGACTTCATTACGATTCCTCATTCGCATAGCACAAATTGTCACAACTAATTTCATCATACACTTTCAACATAAGTTACAACTGGACTAAAGCACGTAGAATAATGTATTCGCTGTATCGCGATGTAAACTTGATCCACTTACTTGTTTAAACATTCGTTTGCAATAAGGCTAACCTGTAAGTGAAAAATAGTAAGACACAATGGTCCTCTGCATCAACAAATATTTGATAACACCCCCGTTCTATTGATAATTGTGAATAAACTTTTTTAACAGGCCGTACTCTTGCAGACACCGCATTACAAACACTCCAAGAACAACAATTTCAACGTGGCTTACGTGTGAAACGTTATTCCAGGTTGTTTCTTATTTGTTCTGATTGTGTTACCATAGGCAACACAAGATGGCACTATAAAACACTTTGAAATATCAGAAAATGAAATGTTCCCAGCAGGAAACGTAATGAAAAGAGCGCAATGTTTTTCACTTACCAATATGGCCGCCGCGAATGCGCAGTCGGCTCCAGAGTTTACAGGAGGCTTCACAGTTTGAATGATACATTGCCTCTTTTCCTACCTCCATGGGTCCGGGGCTGGTTTCTTTCCTCTGTTAATCCAAAGAAGACTGTTAGCAAACAGAGATTGTAGCTTTGTTGCATGAGTTATTTTCTACGCCAACGAAGAATTATTTACTGACGTAGTTCAATCTTCGCATTTAGTACGGCCATCTGCGAGGCTCAATAACAGTTGTGTAACCAAAAATCCGCTGGACGTTATTTTTACGAAGTGTGTGAATTCGTTGAAGTGATGAAGTACGCAACTTGTAGTTGGTACTGGATCTGTGGTACGATACGTTCAGAATTTCGTTTACTGTTCTGGCGTATGTAATGTAGAAACATAAGACATACGTACTGCGTATTTAAAGTTTGATGCTAAGCTTTAAAACGGCGAAAACTCCATCAAAATATGCTCAATAGTTTTTGAGTTTTTCGGGAACAGGTATTGTAATGATAATGATCTCATGTCATTTAATTACTGATTAATCTTGTATATATATAAATAGACGTGTTTGTACCTATATTTCATCCTGCAGCCACCACTATCTAGTGCAAACCACTGGTGTTTGTGTGTGGAAGTAGCATGAAGTTTCCCATCGTGCACAGCGTTGGCCGAATGTCGGTAGCTGTGGGGGTGTGGGAGACATGGTGGTTGAAACTTGTTGATCAGCGACATTTTCGTATTGCGACCAAAGGCACGTTTGCCAGTACACAGTATATCACTTTGCAGCCACAGCCACGTAGCGCAGTCCACTGGTGTTTGCTTGTGGTAGTAGCATCGAGTCCCCCATCGTGCACTATGGTGGTTAGGTGTCGGCTGCTATGGGGGTGTGGGAGATATGGTGGTTTAAAATGGACAACCGAGGGCATTTTACTATTTCTACCAAAGACGTGTGTGACCCCATATTTCACCATGCTGGCAGAACTACCAAGCGCGTACCACTGGTGTTTGTGTGTGGTAGTAACCTGGAGTCTTCTATCGTGCGCTATTGTGATTGCGTGTCGGTAGCTGTGGGAGTGTGGTATATATGATGGTTTAATGTGGTCGTCCTGATGTAAAAATAGACATGAGTTTCCACATATTTCACTCTGCAGCCAAAACTACCCAGCGCAGTCCACTGGCGTTTGTGTGTGGTATTATCCCCGAGTCTCCCATCTTGCACTATGGTGGTTAGATGTCGGTAGCTGTCAATCAAAATTCTTTACAAACACGAACGAAGTCGCGGGTACCAGCTAGTTCACTGAAAAGGACAAACGCACCCAATGCTATGTAAGTTTCATTACCAGTCAGTGGCGTAGCTAGGTCAACAAGTGCCCCAGTGCAAAAAAAAATTATTTTGGGCCCTCAGCCCAGATGACCGACCTTTTTTTAGCTCTGCCAAGTTGCTGGTAGGGGCCCCCTGAGCTGTGCTTGGGGGCCCCCTGAGCTGTGCTTGGGGGCCCCCTGAGCAGTAGCGTATCTAGGTTCACAAGGCCCTCAGAGCTAGAAAGAAGAAAGGTCGCCCATTTGCCCTGAAGGACCATGGGCCCTCTGGCTGCGCTTGGGGGCCCCCTGGGCTGCGCTCACGGGCCCCCTGAGCGTGGGGGCCCCGGTGCACTGCACCGCCTAGCCCTATGGTGGCTACGCCCCTGCCTGTTAGCAGTGTTATTCACTATCGGACTGGCAGAAGCCTTCTGCGTCGGTTCGGGGGAATTCCCGGGCCTGGTACCTGCCCGAGCATTGTGTGAGGTGAGAGACCGCTTGCGTGTCGCGGAGTCGGGGACAATCTGTGACAGGTGCAACAAGGCCTCGTGAGAAGTAACCACCGTGATTTGATCGGACGCGCGGAATTTCCATATTGCGCTATAAACTATGTCGAACGGACGAGCGAGAGAGAAAATACAGAATCGAGTGCTGACGGAAGAAAACGAAAAACGAACCATCCCTCTGCCAAGTATAGGTCGCAAGGGTTTTTTCTTAGACACCAGCGTCTACACACACACATACTCTCGGGTGAGGCTGTGTGTGTGAAGCCGTGTCGCCACTACTCCTGTATACTTCTTGTCGATTATCACTCTGACACAGACAGAATCGAGACTCGTCTCTAAACACAAATGTACGCCATTGAAATCAGGTTAAAGCGGCTACAGACGACCCAATTTCGGTCCCAATCTCCAGGGGGAATTTCGGCTGGAACGCTACAGATTGGCACGTAAATTGGATCTGATACTCCCGATATCGGGAGATCGGTAGAGCGCGACAAACAATTCACAGATTGTCCCTGCAGACAGGGAGCAAATTGAGACGTGTGTAGCGCGATAGCAACGATTGGGACAATTTCGGCCGAGTCGGCTTGCAGCAGGGGGCGAGTGAGTTTCGTGCCACTAGTCGTGTGTGTAGTTAAAAATGTTTAAAGAGAAAGAGGAGTGGACTAATAGCTTCGAAATTTATAAGAATATGCCCGAATTGTGGGACAAACACAGCAAAAACTACATAAACCCCACAATGCGGAAGAAGGATTTCGAGTTTTGTTCGAAATTTACAAGGAATTGGACCGGCAATTAACAGTTGCGGTCTTTTTTTCTTCCTTTGTGTATATCCCTACATGTTTCAGGAATGATGTTTTGGAAAGATTTCTGATTAAATCGGCGAATTAAATTCGATATCTTCATAGCATAGTCTACTTATCCACAACTCAAAGTAACGAGTAATCGTTCTGTGGCGCTTATACTTTCACGTATTAGAGTATTTATATAAATAAGGAGTCACTAAGTGGAATATCTCTGCAATACTTTCAGAATCTACTCTCAGAAAATTTCTAAACCTGGTTTTAGGCTTCTCAAAAATGTTTGTGTAAGATAATTTTTTTCTAAATGAAATCCATTTCTTCACCGAATATCGTCTCCTTTTTCTCTCAGTACAAACTGCAGTATAGGTTACTCTTAAAACGATGTCTACTTTTTGTTGCTTTGACATAAAAGGAGCAACTAGCAGTCACGTGATCACAATGTAAACTGAAATTGGAAGCGAAATTGCGATGTGTGGAGGAAAGCCTAATCCGTGCGCTTGAATGGATGTTTCGTTTTGAAAATGAATTTGTTGAAAATCATGTTATTGTACATTATAGAATTTTCAAAGTTGTGATACGAGATTCCGCTAATGTAGGAAAAGGGTGTTGGTTTTGCAAATTTTTGAAAATTTTTGAAAATTTTAATTGTTTATGATATATAAAAATAAATACACCCCATGTGTGTTGATCATGTTGACTTGTGAATAAAATACGTTATGGCGTATTTAGTTTTACCTATAATTAAAGAATTAGTTGTAACGCCCTTTTTCATTAATTATTATACTATTCTTGTTGGCAGATGCTGGCGGCTGCCGCCTGCGGCAACCCACCGCCTCCGGCCGGGGGCCTGGTGCCACCCCCGCCGCCCCCGGGGGCTCCCGAGCGCCGCCTCCAGTGGACGGCTCCCCTGCCGCCGCCAGTGCCCGCCGCCTACACGTGAGTAAAGGCAAACACGTCGACGACCCAAATCACAAAATATACGACGCGTGTGAGAAAAGTAATGAGGTTGATTTTTTACTAATCAAAGTTTCTATTTCTTTCAAACAACAGTATTATCCCCTTGAAAGTAGTTCCCTAGGGCAGCTATACACCGGCGGAGTCGTTGTTTCGACTCTTGGTAGCAGCACTGGAAGGCTTCAACTGGTAGGGCTGTTAACTGGTCGGTCACAGTCTTTTGAATGTTCTCCAGAGTTCCAAAATGACGTCCTTTTAGGACGTGTTTCAATTGCGAGAAAAGGAAAAACTCACAAGGACTTAAATCACGTGAATAGGGAGAGTTCAGGAACAACAGGAATGCGTTTTGAGGTTAAAGATTCACTGATGGAACAAGCCGTGTGACACGGGGCATTGTCATGATGAAGCATCCACTTGTCTGCAGTGTCTGGTCTCACACAAATCACTCTCTCCCTGAGCCTTTCAAGGACACCTTCGTAAAACACTTGGTTCACAGTTTGTCCTGCAGGAACAAATTCTTTATACACGATGCCACTACTGTCAAAAACGCAAATCAGCATTGTTTTGATCTTTGATTTGCTCATTTGACATTTTTTGGGTCGGGGAGATGACGGAGTGTGCCACTTTTCGCTTTGTTTCAGGATCGTACTCAGATATGCAGGATTCATCACCTGTGATCACATGATTGAGGAATACTTCATCATTGTCAATCCTCTTCGATTGTTCTTCTGTTCAGTTGTGGGGATTTTTAGCTACCATTTTAGCACAAACCTTTCGCATGTCCAAATCTACTGTCAAAATTTGATGTACGGTGAAAGTGTTTAAATTTAACTGTTCACTCATCATCCTTTTTGTTAAACGACGGTCTGATCTCACAAGAGCCCTCACACAGTCAAAGTTGTTGTCAGTTTTTGAAGTTGAAGGTCTCCCCGAGCGAGTTTGATTTTCAACGTGTTCTCAGCCTTCCAAAAAGGGTTTGTGCCAGCGTAAAATTTGTGCTCTTGATAAGGAATGTTCCCCATAGGCCTGTTTAAACTTTTCAAAAGTCACACTCCCAGATTCCCGAAGTTGAACACAAAACATGATTCCACAACGTTGCTCTAAATTCAGATGCTCCAATTTCGTACCACACAACAAAAACACAACTTCACTGATGGCGCTGTCAGAAATAATGTGTTGGCTGAACGGAGTTGAAACTCGGACTGAGCATGTGGAAGAGATGAACAAACCGGTCTAGCACAGACTGGTAGACACAGCGTTGCCAAATCTCTCGCAGTGTTAGCAATACCATTACTTTTCTCACACACCTCGTATGTACCAGATAAAACACATGACGTTATATTCACGCGTAAATATGCTTTACTAGCGTGTAGATGTTGGTGTCTTTATGGTTTTAGTCCGTTCCTGGAGTACGGGCCGCCGCCAGATCTGAAGGCAGCCAAGGTGATGACGACGTGGACGCCACCAAAGCCAGGGAGAACTTGGAAGTCCGAGGAGCCTGTGGAGGTGGTAAGCCAATCAGACACGAGTGACATCTCGAATTATCGATCTTGGTTCGTCAAAAGAGAGTAGAGTGTAGAGTAAGTTCAACAAAAGTGCAGAGTTTCAACTGGCCTCAACGACTTGGAAGCCATTTCAGTCTCCCCCGTTTCACACTCAGATCTCGTATCCGGAAGACCAAACGGGACAAAATCAGAAGTGGAATCAGTCGAGCTTCAGATAGGACTGCACACAGTGTCCTAGGCGTGTTGGGTGGATCAGGGCTGGAATGGAGCGGTAAAACGATGATAATGACACCAAATAAACTATCTAAGGGCGCGTTTACACGATGCGAGTTGACTGGAACGACAGTCGGCTGGAGCTCTGTGGTGGGGGTAAGACAGTCAACTAGCATTCCAAGACAGTCCACTAACAGGACCGTTCTCTAGTCTAACGTTGTGATCTTCTTGAAATTATCATCACATTACAAGAAGGAATTAGTATTGCAGCTGATTTATTAATTATAACGTCGTATATATATATAAAACATGACACTGTAATGAGGAAATTTTTTAATAGCAGAATCTCTAAAATCCTTGTTATTATATTTTTTTATTCTTAAAATTCCACGGAATTTCCTCACTTTCGTGCAGTTGTAGAGATTTTAATGCCTCTGCTTCACCCCGCTTACGCGACTTGTTAGTTGTCGCCATCTTGTTTGAACTCACACGGCAAAAGTTGGTCGTGAACAGAGTCCACTATCCTCAGTCAACTGTCTGTCTTGTCCCTGAGGAGAGTGGACTATCCAGTGCTGCGCGCGCACCAAGACAGTACACTCGTTCCAGTCAACTCGCGCCGTGTAAACGCGAGATAAGGCATATTAAAAAAAAACTGTAGGCGGTAAAGGTCAAGAAGACCACGAGATAGTCGAATGGAGCATGCATGACCTATCCAGTCTCAGAGCTGCAGGAGGGGAGTGGTGAGATTATGGAAATACGCTGGAGTCGACAATCAATGCTGGAGAGTGGTCTGCAGCGGCCTCCGCTTAGTGGTGCTTCTGGTTTCAGAACTGGAACTTTGTTGCTACCTCTAAAACTACCTCCCATTCCACTCATCTATGTCAATGCGCTTTCATATTGTGCTATGTAGGGAATACTCTGGGTAGACCCGACTAGGGTGGTTCCTCGACTGCGGTTGAAGTTGTGTCGCGGCACACAGACTGCAGTATGGGGCCTGTGCACCAGCACCCACCTCGCTGGCCAGAGAGTTTAAATCCACTGCACCAGTCACGTGAGGTGGCTGCGCAGTGTTACAGCTCCTCTGTGGCCTCCGCCTTGTGTTTGGTAGAAAGTATCATTTCTCTGGGTGAATTCGACTTGTTGACCAAATTTAAAGAATTGGTTAATGGTTTACCTCATTACCTATTTAACTCAAGAAACGTATTATTTTTTCAAAAATCCAACATTTACATTATGTATTTTGCATTTATAAAAACCAATTTAAATTTACCGCGAAAACGACTGTCATTGCCTCTTGAATGACGCAACGCCACCCTAAACAAAACAGTACAATCGTGTCTGTGTATGGTAGATGTTAGTTTCCTTTCCTTTTCTTTCATTAAAAATGAGTTCCTCAAGCAAGTTATTTATATGTGTTTCAAACAATGTTCAAATACCGGAAAAGTGGCTAAAACTTGCAAGGCGGAAGGATGCTCACAGTTTATCTGAAGATTCAAGAATTTGTTTTTTGTGAACATCATGTCTGCACACAATATATTTCTAAGTCTAAAGCAAAACTGATGAATTTAAAAAAAATCACTATTTCTCAAGTATTGTAAAATAATAATGTATGAATTGAGGTTGTTAAGTTGTTTTGGTTTTATGATTTAAAATATTTTTCTAGTGTTAAGTTTAATGTAATATACACACTCTGGCTGAACTATGGAGCCACAACTTGATGATAGATTCATATACAGCTCGACGAAATAAATCGAAAATAATTGTTTGCTATCTCGCTTGGTTCTCGAGATATCTTAACTGAAAGGTAATGTTGTTAGGTTCATATGCAGCCAGGATCAGAAGGGAAATTGGCAGTGGTGTAGCTTTAAAACTTACCACACCTGTTTTTAGGATATACTTTTCTAGAGAAATTGTATATGAAAACGAAAAGAAACATACGTTAACATTACGATACGGCACTGAATTAATAATACCGAACGACTACCATATTCCATGACATCGTTCTCGCCAAAGATAATATCGGAGTGAAGAAAAAAATCTTTTGATATCTCGCTGAGATCCCCCTTTTAGACCAGGATGCATATCATTCAAGATATCTCGACAACCAAGCGAGATATCAAAAAAAAATTGTTCTTTATTTTCGAACAATAGGTTATTGTTTTACGAAACTGAAATAATGCTGTTTATAATCTATATTTTACACTTGTCTATACTTACATCGAAGTTTTAATATTTCGGAATTCACTGTTTGACGCGAAAAATCTGCCAACTGTCACGGTGTCAATTTATGGGTAAATTACTACTGTCTGTGTTGCTAAATCCTTATTGCATAGCGAATAACACTTATATTTCAACATATAACTGAGAACAACCGTACTAATTTGCCAAAAAATTGCTACAAACGTAAGTTTTATCGATTAACCTGTTCTGTTCTGTTCTACAACAATGTCAACTACTACGGAGGTTCGCAGGGCGTGACGTAATGCTTTCTGATTGGCGTTCGCGGTCGCGTGACTGAATGCCTAATTTTGTCGAATTTATTTTAGAAGAAATAATAATCTTTATATTTTTTATTTTATAATAAATAGTTTTGTTTTATGTTATCTCCTTACCATGATTAATCATTAAAAACTGCAATCCATCCGATTTACTCTTAGTGGACACGAGCCTATTGTTAACGCACAAAGAAGTAGCAGTTGAAGTGAGTGGGTCATTACTTCCGGAATGATTTACTGTCCCACATAGTTGTTTCAAATCGAGGGCGAAAGACTTCTTCCCTCAGTAAGTAAAGTGTTCTAGCGCTTGGTCCTGAAACGATTAAATCGTCGCATCGAACAGCAAGGAATATTACCCAACCACCAGCTAGGGTTTCGCCGCGGGCATTCGACCACTCAACAGCTGATGAGGGTGGTTGAGACTGCCACTCGAGCGTTCAATTTCAAACACTACTGTGGACTGCTACTACTGGATATTTCCCGAGCCTTCGATTCGGTTTGGCACGCTGGCCTTCTGCTGAGACTGTATGAGCAGGGGTTTCCTGGCAAATTAATCAAGCTGATCAAGTCGTATCTAGAGGAACGAACATTCTGCGTACGAGTCGACAAAGTCACTTCAACCCGACGCAGAATAATGATTGGCGTACCCCAAGGATCGACCCTCGGCCCCTTGCTATACTGCCTGTATACTGCCAACGTGCCCACCCAAGAAAACGTCAACACAGCAACTTATGCAGACGCCACCGCCCTTTTTCACCAGCAGCCGCAGCAAGGCCATCGTCACTCATCGCCTGCAAAACGTGCTACAGAAAACCGAGGCCTGGGCGAGGCGTTGTAGAATTGAGATCAACCCCGCCAAAACCCAGGCCTTCCTATTAACAAGAAGGAGAGGACCACGCCTGCGTCTGCAGCCGGACCCTCAGCTGAAATTAAACAATAATCAGATACCTAGGTCCAAAACGGCACGATACCTGGGAGTCACGCTGGACTCAAGACTAACGTGGAGAGTCCATATAGAGGACCTGCGTAAACGTGCCAGCGCCAGGCTGCAAGCACTCTACCCGCTTATCAATAAGGACAGCAAGCTACCTGCGTCCACGGGCGTGCGGATCTACTGCTCCCTGATCAGGCCAATGCTCGAATACGCCTGCCCTGTATGGGGTTACGCTGCCAACACACATCTGCATCGTCTACAGACTGTGCAAAACAGAGCACTAAAGAGAGCCCTGCACGTAGATAGCAGGTTCCCCACTAATGCCACACATGAAGCTACAGGCCTCCAAACCCTAAGACATAGATTTCAAGAACTTTCTGTTAAGTTTTACAAACTAGCACAAAACTCAGCAAACCCCCTAATAAAAGAGCTAGGGAATTATCCAACTGCCCTAGGACCCCATGTCGGACCCATGGCTCTCATTACGAACTTTTAGACACAACGAATCTAGGATAGACAAGTTAGAACGCCGAAACTGAAGACACTCCTACAGCCAGGATATGACTTATCTAACAAACTTGGAGGAAATGTCTAACGACAAAGCCTTCAAAACCCTCTGCCGGAAACTAATAGGCAGTAAATTGCGTGGCTGCTGTGCTACGCTTTTCAAGGTGACTTTTTTTCGTTGCTAGAGGATAATTCGTATCCGCACTATAGATGAAAATTAAAACCAACAGTGGAAATATACTTGCAGTTTGTGTGCTGTCAGTCTTAATTTATTTCACTGCGCTGTGTCTTGATTACTCCTGACAGTGGCGTAATCCAATGGAATGTGCAGGAGGAGCGGTGCGATCACATTGCGGGTGTTGTGTCCACAGACAGTGCTGTGGCCTCCGGCGGCGGCGACTGGCCACTACGAGCCACCTCCCGCGCCGCCCCCCGCGCCGCCCCCGCCGCCCCCCGCGGCCGCAGCGCCGCGCTACGGACCCAGCGGGCTGCCTCAGGTAATATACATACATCACAACATCTGCATCATTTACTGATGAAAATAAGGATAGTATTCCCGTTTTCCCACGTCGTGTCGAGTTGGTGATGGAATCATTACGAATGGATACTGCAGGTATCATAAAGCAATTAGAGCTCCTGAGGTGGGGGAAACCACCGGGCCCGGATGGAATTCCAGTAAGAGTATTTTCAGAGTATGCGGCGGAAATCGGGCCATTTCTGTCTGATATATTCAGTAAATCGTTAGAAGAGCGAAAAGTACCTTCAGACTGGAAAATCGCGCAAGTAACTCCGATTTTCAAAAAAGGTGATCGAAGTGATCCTGGGAACTATCGTCCCATATCTATAACATTTGTTTGTAGTAGAGTTATGGAGCATATTATATGCTCGAACATTATGAATTTTCTAGATGATAATAATTTGCTTACAACAAGTCAACACGGATTTAGGAAGAAAACATCGTGTGAAACACAGCTGGCCCTATTTACACACGACGTAATCAAAGTTATTGATGCAGGTTCACAAGTACATGCATTTTTTTTTTAGATTTTCAGAAATCCTTTGACTCTGTGCCACACAACCGCCTTTTAGCGAAGCTTCGAGCGTACGGTATATCGGATCAGCTTTGTGAATGGATCAAAGATTTTCTAACCGGTCCACACAGGGGTATTTGACACAAAAAGTCGATCAAACTTATTTCTACGTAACTTTGATTTTTGTTTCGCTTCTTTTGTGTATTAGAACTTATAACTGTGAAGTAGGAGTAATAATAAAGAACACGTACTGTGTTCATACACGTTATAATATATTAAGCGAATATTTACAAAATACCTAAACAATAATCACATATGTACACTGAAAAATCATTCTGACGAACCGTCCCATCCTTCGTCGTTGGAACCTTCTCCTTATGCCTCGTTCTCTTCTTGAGTACTAGGGTCCTATTAAATCAATATTTTAATAGTTTCTGGATTGAATGATTTAGATGTTTTGGGAGTTTTGTGCCTGATAAAGCTCAAATACGGATCCTAAGTTAATGAAAGCCTATTAATGAAATCTGTGTTGCACTAAACCCAACTAAGTTTTCTGGAGTATGTCTCCCTAAATCGTCGAAAATATTTGTTTCTAGCTTCTTCTGATGCTTCTGACAGATTTCCTATAGGCAAAAGTGCATACTCTATTATAAGTGGGCCCTTAATAAATACTTCTTGTATAAGTGACATTGGATGCCACGAGTACAGTTCAATGTACAGTACATCTTAAATTTTTCGTGGCGGTGGTGAATAATTTTTTTTTATGTCTATCTTGTGCCCACTATATATCATTCACATAATAGTATAAAATCTGTCAATTAATGTTTTGTTAATACCTATTATCTCTGTGGACATCATTGGCCAAAATCGGTCAAATCATCGAAAGATTTTCTAGGCCGACCCACATTGGTCGGATTGGATTTTATGGGGATTTCGATACATTTTTTGAACCAATCATGGTATTTCTTTAAAAATACACTCTCAGTACTCTTAGCAGCCTGCCATTTTCTTTTAATTTCCAATTTAAGCCTTGTAAACTTTTGTTCGAACTGTTGCGTTTGTTTGGCCGTGAATGTTGGTTGATTTAAAATATTTTCCTCGACTAATTCCAACTTTTGCACGAAATCATTTCCTTCCTCATGTTTACTCATATCATAAATAACTTTTCGGGTCATGAGCATGATACCAGAAGAGCCCATAACAAAGAAAATCTTAGATGAATTAATGTGACGGAAAAAAAGTAAGTTTGTTTCATTGTAAATATTCTAGAATGTTTTCGAATAAATAGACGTTTGGCACTTTTTGGCACCTAATTTTCAATGAAACACCAAGATAGTACACTAAACTAATACCATACAAGAAATCAGACTCGGGAAAGGTCCGGAAACATAACAAAATCACTCTTTAATACTATCCATAATAAAAAAAAATCAGTTCAAAATGAGTCAGTTTACAAAAATGTTCAGAAATAAAGTTGTGCGATACCTTTGGATGTATGTTACTATTATTTCAATTCTAGGTACCTGGCTCAACAATATCCATGATTAAAATCACCCCTACTCACTTAACATCACTCACAAATTAAATTGGTACAACTTATAATATTCTTGTATTTGCTTGGTAACATTACGTGGGTCTTGGAATGTGCTCAGAAGATGACTGTTCACCGGGTGGGGAATGAAGCTTTCCTAAAAAACATAGCTGATTGTTATTCTATAGACATTTGTCTCGAGTCAGGTAGACAAAAGTTCTTGGAATTTGCTTAAAATTTTTTTTTGACTTTTGATCGGCTTTTTGTGTCAAATACCCCTGTGTGCGGTCGTTCGCAGTATATTGTCGTTGAAGGAGAAAGTTCTTCTAATGTAGTTGTTACATCAGGGGTACCTCAAGGAAGTGTAATAGGACCACTTCTTTTCTTAATTTTTATAAACGATCTCGAAGACAGAGTAAAAAGCCTTTTTAGATTATTTGCTGATGATGCGGTTACTTATAGGGAAGTAAGGAATTTGGCCGATTGCTTAGAAATTCAGCGCGATCTGGATGTTATTTTGGCATGGTGCGCTGAGTGTCAACTTACGCTAAATTGTAAAAAAGTGCAAGACAATGAGCATAACTAACAAAAAGAATCCAATTGTTCAGAAATACGAGTTAAACAATTCAGTCATTGATATGGTCGATTCTATTAAATATTTGGGAGTAACAGTACAAAGGAACATGAAATGGGACATACTCATTAATTCGTTAGTAGGTAGAGCTAATTCTAGGCTGCGATTCACAGGTCGAATCTTAAAAAATTGTAATGAACAAACAAAGAAGATAGCGTACAAATCTCTTGTGCGTCCACATTTGGACTATTGTTGTGCCATTTGGACCCGTTTCGTAAGGGGTTGATCGAAAGTATAGAGAAAGTACAGAGAAGAGCCGCTCGATTCGTGACCGCTTGCTACAGTCCTCATCAAAGGGTCACAGAACTGATTAGTAGACTAGGCTGGGAGTCTCTGGTAGATAGACGAAGCACGTTTCGTTTAAACTTATTGGTAAACATGTGTACTCCCACTTTCACTTACGAGTGTAGTGAAATATTCTTCCACCAACCTATTTGAGTCGGAAGGACAGGAAAGATAAAATTAGAGAAATAAGGTGCCACACTGATTCTTATATGAATTCTTTTTTCCCTCGTACCATTAGGGATTGGAATGCACAACAAAGAGATTAGCTTTGGTGCTGAGCACCCTCTGCCACCCACAATTTTGTGAATTGCAGAGTATATATGTAGATGTAGATGTAGATGTAGGTCTCCACCTGTGTGATCCTAGATGTGAGAGTTGGAAAAAGAAACCAGAGTTTAGTAAAATAAAAGAAATATGTTTTCATCAACCTGTCAGGATGTGAAAGCAATTTATGTCATCCAAAGATTTGCGATTCCTTGTTAAAATAAATTTGTCACGATACAATTAATTTTTGATAAATTAACAATTAATAAAATGCGATCGAGCGCAACCTCCGGTGGCAATCTCCCGACTCACCCGTCTTTCTCCTTTCCTCTTCTAACCTAATTTTGCACCCTCTCTAAATCCTGTATTGGATATTCAAAATGTGGGTTCCATACTGCACCACCATATTCCAGCAGTGGTCTGACCAAAGTTTTGTAACCCAGTTCTCTTACTTCTCCAGTGCATCCCCTCATCACTCTCTCCAACAGGTGAAGGATTTTGAAACCTTTCCCTACCACCTGTCCAATGTGTCCTGCCCAGTTAAGCTTGTTATCAAATGTTATGCCAAGGTATTTACATTTCTAGTCTTCAATAAGCAGCTCCTTTCCCACTTTATAATCATAATCAACATTTAGCTTTTTATCTTTTTTTTGCGCTGTTATTGTCTACTTTTCGGATCCAACCTGGGGGGTTCTCTTTATATATCCGCCTGGTTTGTGGATACACTTGATTCACGGTTCACTGTTTATTTTCACCGGCAGGGATGAGAAATAAAAGGTGTAAATCAAGAGTATCTGCAAACCTGGCGGATAGGTAAAGGGAAGCTCTGATGAAGGCACCAAGTTGGATCCGAAACGTAGACAATAACAAAAATACGCAATTTTAAGAAACTATCAGCCGTTTCTAGCTTTATACCGATCTTTAACATTAAATGAAATATGAAATGGCGCTGGCTAATGGCCTTGCAGTACCAGGACCGCTTCCCGTAGCGTAGGAAGCCCAATCAGGCCAGGTGCACCAAGTCTCGAGCACATCTCAAGTAAACGATTTGAGAATCGTTTCAGGAGTAATTAACATCGCAACAGGTTACATTACAGCATGCAGTGCAAACATGGAAAAAACTCTAGACGAATGGTCCTGCTTTCAAACAGCAAATAATTATGAGTTTAAATAATAAATTCCGTACTGTATCGAAATTAACTGTCATATCCTGGTTGCATTTTCCCCAAATTACTGCAGGTAATTGCCGGTATAGTTGCTTCAGAAGGCTATGGCCTAATCCCCTCCCTGTTGAGCCGTGAACAACAACTGAACAGCTTCCTAACACGAACACACTAGCTCTGTAGGTACGTGCTTGTCGAGTGTGTTGACAAGCTGGAAGACGCTTCAGTTTCCCCGGGATGTCAGCAGAGTTTGTTGTTTTGTGTTCCACAGGAGCTGGACCGACGACAGACTGTACCGCCCCCGCCGCCCCCGCCGCCCCCGCCGCCTCCGCCGCCGCACAGGTCGCCCGCACCGCCCGCCCCCGAGAGGCTGCACGTAGTGTACGCGCCGGCCCCGGTCGCCTACGCGCCGCCCCCGCCGCCTACGGCGGTGCCGCCCCCGGACTACCCGCCCCCGCCGGCGCCTCCCGCACCCAGACCACCACCGCCCCCGAGACCACACCTGCAGTACGGACCACCTGACGAGGTATAGAGCCAGGCGTCCAGACCAGCCTTCATTAACCTCTCCCTACGGCGGAGATAACCTACAATCACCATCCGACCCCAGAGTAATAATCACAATACACTGAACAGCCAAAGGAACTGGTTCACCTGCGTAATACCGGTGTAGGGCCCCCGCGAGCACGCAGAAGCACCGCAACACAACGTGGCATGGACTCGACTAATGTCTGAAGTAGTGCTGGAGGGAATTGACACCATGCATCCTGCAGGGCTATCCATAAATCCCTAAGAGTACGAGGGGGTGGAGATCTCTTCTGGACTGCACGTGCTCAATAATGTTCATGTCTGGGGTGTTTGGTGGCCAGCGAAGGTGTTTAAACTCAGAAGAGCGTTCCTGGAGCCACTCTGTAGCAATTCTGGACGTGTGGGGTGTCGCATTGTCCTGCTGGAATTGCCCAAGTCCATCAGTGCACAGTGGACATGAATGGATGCAGGTGATCAGCCAGGATGCGTACGTATGTACGTGTCACCTGTCAGAGTCGTATCTAGACGTATCAGGAGTCCTATGTCACTCCAACTGCACGCGCCCCACACCATTACAGAGCCTCCACCAGCTTGAACATTTCTCTGCTGACATGCAGGGTCCATGAATTCATGAGGATGTCTCCATACCCATACATGTACATCCACTCAACACAATTGGAAACGAGACTCGTCAGACCAGGAAACATGTTTCCAATCATCAACAGTCCAATGACGGTGTTGACGGGCCCAGGCGAGGCGTGTCGTGCACTTAGCAAGGGTACACGAGTGGGCCTTCGGCTCCGAAAGCCCATATCGACGATGTTTCGTTGTATGGTTCGCACTCTGACACTTGTTGATGGGCCAGCATTAAATCCGCCACAATTTGCGGAAGGGTTGCACTTCAGTCACGTTGAACGATTCTCTTCAGTCGTCGTTGATCCCGTTCCTGTACGATCTTTCCGGCCGCAGCGATGTCGCAGATTTGATGTTTTACCGGATTCCCGATATTTACGGTGTACTCGTGAAATGGTCGTATATGAAAATCCCCACCTCATCGCTACCTCGGAGATGCTGTGCCCCATCTCTCGTGCGCCCACTATAACACCACGTTCATACTCACTTAAATATTGATAAGCTGCCATTGTAGCAGCAGTAACCGATCTAACGCCTGCTCCGGACACCTGTTGTCTTATATAGGCGTTGCCGACTGCAGCGCCGTACTCTGAGTGTTTACATATCTCTGTGTTTGCATAGGCATGCCTATACCAATTTCTTTGGCTCTTCAGTGTAATAATCATAGGTTAACGCTCTGGCCTCGCATTCGGGAGGACGCCGGTTTGAAACCCCGTCCGGCCATCCCGACTTAGGTTTTAAATGATTTCCCCAAATCACTCCACGCGAATGCCGGGATACTTCCATCAAAAAGCATTGCTGAATTCCTTCCCGTTCCTTGTCCCCAGTCCCATTCCGCCTCTAATGACCTCGACGTCGATGAGGTGTAAAAAAAAAAATAATCATAATAATAATTGTAAACTTGCTAGACTGGAACTGCCGTTTGACATTTCGAGTCTCATCCCACACATTGTGACCACAGTTCGTGGGTTCTCACGCTCTATTTGTGCTTATTTTTGTTTTTCCCCGCAATCGTAAACCCGGGTCCAGGTTGGTAAACCCTGGTATACGCAATCGTATAATATGTTTTATATTACTTTGTGCAACGAAAATAATTTGTAACAGCCGAGTATGTAGCTGAGGAAGACGCCCATATTCAATGCAAAAATTGTAACTGCGATACTGGGTCTGCTAACGAAATTTTCTCAGGTTGCTACCAAAGCGCATAGCAGCGACACACACATTTTCGTTCCCTTTTTGGTTTACATGAAGCAAATTTTAACCATAAACTGTTATTTGCAAACGTATGTGTATTTTGAACCTTAACCATTTACAATAAATTGAGCAATGAGCATAGTTGTTGCATAAACGTATTAAATTAAACACCATCTATTAATAAGTGTTTTATTAATATTTTTATCAGTCGTGTTTCACCCTTTTGGCGTTGGGCATCATCAGGAGGAAAATTGTGGTAGCTTTCACATGTCAGTTAGGAACAGCACTTTCTGCAATTCTGTGGACTAGTATTCAGTTTCAATATATTTCAAAGAAACTTGGAACAACCTGCCCACGAAACATTCATGTAGAGGCATGCAAAAGTGAAAAATGGCTAAACAACACGTGAAACGTTTTCTAACTTCAGTCCTTGGCGAACATGTAACAAATGAAAAGATCCTATTGTTGTGTGATTCCTCGTCTTGTCATACAGATCCTACACTTCTAGATGCAACTTTTCCATACAAAGATGTTATGCTGAAGATATTACCACCGAAAACAGCAAAATATTGCCAACCTCTTGGTGTTTAGTACTTTCGGCATCTGGCACATTATTTCAAACAGACGTACCAACTTACAGACCACTGGCGCGCCGTTTGGTTTTTTGTTACAGTTTTTAAGGTTTTTATTTGACTGTCCCTCGCAGTTGCTGTTTAACTGACACGTGTGTGCTCATGTGTGTGTGTACAGGGCGAGACGGGGCCGCGCAGTCCACCTCCGCACCGCTTCCGCAGGGCGGCCGCAGACAAGGACTCCATCACCAGCTTCGTCTACCAGTGAGTACGCAGTGTCGCCATCTCTCTGTCAAGCGTCTAACCCATGTTCAGGGTGATAAGTGTGTGCGGGCAAACATTACCTTAAAAACGGGTAAATAACAAAATATGACAAAACTTTTAAATTTACTATACATCAAAACATGCTCAATTACATCGCTTTCATGATTTGCTTTTGTGGACTCACTACACCATTGGGATTAAATTTTAAATCGCTTTACTGAAGTCACTTTAATTTCATTCGATTTATAGAAAGGAACTCTCTCGTCTGTACTAAAACTCTTCTCTCCAAATTCTTTTATGTAACTCCTAATTTCACACTTTCAGAAAATTTTAGTTTTTGTCATGGCGGAACTAACTGGTCCACTGCAGGTTTAACTCTGACTGAGGAATTATTTTCAAAAGTACTGGGGCGACAGCGAGACATTGAAAGACGCGTCTTGACACAGGCATGATGCCGCTGCATTGTAGAGATTAAAATGCGGGCGGAACATTAACGTTTAGAGAGTGACAATGAAGTACAACTTCAACTCTGACCAGTTCAGCGACAGTTAGCTTTGTTTGTTTCCTCCAATATACAAGAGCAGTATAGTTCCGTGAGTAATCAGCTTAATGTCTTCTCATCTTCCTAACTTATAATGAATTCCCGGTACTATTAAAAAAATTACCGTATTTTTCCTGAAAATATGACCATAAATATAATCCTAAAATGACCAAAAGTAGGAAAATGCCCTGAATATGCATTTATGTGCTATGTAAAATCAGGGGCATAGCTACTATGGGGCTAGGCGGTGCAGTCCACCGGGGCCCCTACGCTCAGGAGGCCCCCAAGCATACCTCAGGGGGCCCCCAAGCGCATATCAAAGGGCCCACGGGCCTTAATGGCAAACTGGCGATCTTTTATTTTTTTTAGGTCTACCGTCGTCTAAGGGGGGCCCCTGAGAAACAGGGAGCCTCCTCACAAAGGACCCTCACTGCTCAGGGGGCCCCAACCACTGCTCAGTGGGCCCCCAAGCACAACTCAGGGGCCCCCAACCACTGCTCAGGGGACCCCTACCAGCAACACAAAGCAAAAAAAAAGATCGCCCATCTTGTCTGAGGGCCCAAAATATATTTTTTGCGCAGGGGCCCTTGTTGACCTAGCTACACCACTGTGTAAAATACGATCAGAAACGTTTAATCAGTGTTTAATTCAGCATTACAACTCAAAAAGAAGGCAGTGAAAAAATATGGTTGTCATAGAGATCCGAACCCTACTCATCAGTTTGCGAATTTCCATAACTATCGCTAATGACCCCGCTGTCGACGCGCCCTAAAGCAACAACATCCATAACTGTCGTGTGTGTCTATTTTGGAAGTATATTTCGCTTACAAGTTTCATGCTAGCCTAAAATCTATCAGTGAAAGTTGTTTTCAGAAGGCAGTGCTTTGTTTGACAGGATCGTGGACGACGGCAGCGCCTTCGACCTGCGCGGCCAGCTGGGGAAGCACCAGCACGACCCGAGACAGAGCCGCTTCCGGTACGAGTACGTCGGGGAGGACGGCGTGCCCGTGTCGGTGGCCAGAATCCCCGCCGTCTAGAGACTAGCTCTCACTGTAACCTAGTGCAAGTAAAGATACTCTCAACAGCTATCAGCGTTATTATCCTACACAGTAGGGATGGCGATTCTTTCAGAAAAAGATCGATTCTTGAATCGATTCGAATCGAAATTTGATAAATCGATTCACAAAAAAATCTAGGCCTAAAAGAACGATCTTCTAAAAATCGATCTTTTTTCGATTTGCTTTTCGTGTTCGTGTTTTCAATATAATTCTAATAATGGAAAACAAATAGGACACCATATAATCGATCTTTTAACATTTTAAAACTAATAAATGTTTTTTTTACAACTAAATCAAAGTATCAGTTACACAAAAACACATTTATTTCACAAATTTGTTGGTTACATAAAACAGTTTTGAAATGATATAGTTTACAGTTCCCTGTGCTTACTGTCCAAGCTTTTCAGGAACAACAGTCTTTCCAGACTACTAGGATCCAAGCGGTTCCGCTCATCACTTGCGATGTTGCCGGCAATAAAAAAAAAAAAAAAAGAAAGGCGCTCGCAAGGTGCTGTTGAGTAAACGTGATGATAAATTGATTTTTTGTGTTCTTGCCAGTAAATTACATGATCATATTTCAGGTGCACAACTGCTTGCGATAAATGGTATTTAAATTCTTCATTTTAACCCTGACTTTCATGGTCAAGTGCATTACATGTAGAAACTGCTTTTTCATGGGTGAAATATCGATTCACTACATCGATTCATTACTACAAATCGATTTTTTCTGTCCAAAAGATCGATTCTTCGATCTCAGATTGCCATCCCTACTACAGAGTGATCCTACCCATATTAGAGGGTAGGCAGTCAGCACGGGGGATGTTTACCCCTCCACAGGAACGTGCCAGGGGTACTTTCTGTGTGACAGTTTCTGAAATATTACCGTCACTCACTTTCAGAAGCTTCTGGTCTGTGCAGTTACCAAAAAACAAAGCTCTCGCCTTGGCTCTTGTTCTCGTGAGTTCTACCTGGAAAGCATCAAGTAATTAACAACATATAAGGCTCTTTCTCTTCGATCGTAGTCACTTCAAACCTTCTCTGAAATATATAAAAGGTTAGAAGGGAATCTCAAAAGTTCTAAATCATAGATTAAATGATTTTTCACTTTAGTCTTTAATCCACAGCTTTTCCTTAAATTTTGTTAGGCCCACCGACCTTTATATTATTCAAATTTGTATCAGAAAATTCCTTACACAACATATTTTTTCACCTTCTCAAAAAAAAAAAAAAAAAAAAAAAAAAAAAAAAAAAAAAAAAAAAAAAAAAAATCCCTTGAATTTCTTAATACTTTTCGATAACAATCCCTAACCATTTCTTTCAATATCACACATATTGCGTTACATTGAAAATTTACGATTTCAAATTACTAAAGTTCCTATCAATTTCTTGTACACTCGTTGCACAATTATAACTTATAAAATCAATACTTGATGGCTGATTCACAACTTCTAAACTGGAACAGAATTTAAAATAGCAGAATAGACGTGGCAATTTTAAACAATTGTGCAATCGCCAAGTGTCTACTAATAATTAATTTCGTTGGTATTATTATTGCTTCGCTAACCTGACACACTTATCTAAACTTAGATCCTGCTAGTTTCGACGAAAACACTTAATTTGAATGATTATACCAAAATCCTCATTTTCGATGAATAACTGCAATAAAATACCAGACAACTCAGTTCCTCCCGGAACAAGGCAAAAGACCAACTCAGACGGTACCGCAAACAACTAGAGGCACACGCTAATCTCACTCACTGCCGCAAAAATTAAAACTTCGCTCTGGACCGAAGGTCCGACACCGACGAAGACTAGTGATGGAAAAGCCGCGCCTCACACAGCACAGCACAGCGTCATCTGGCTAGAATTTCTACTATGATGATACAGCTCCAGGGGGTCTCCTTCTGCTGATGTCGGTTTTGAGTTTTCTGACATGGCTTTTGTTTTTGTCATGTCTTGTGGTTATAGACTGGTTGGCAAAAGCTGCCTGTCATGTTAGCCAGGGTACCTAAACAATTTTTAAAATCTAATTCTAATTTTTAATAACTATGATGTGCCCTAAGCTTATTATTTTTTTGTTTTGTTTTATAGGTTTTTTTTTTTTTTTTTTGTTCTAAAACTATTGGAGGGGTCTCATAGAGTTACATGTTTACATGGGGGCCTAAAGCTATATTTACATCTGAAATCTACTTAACCTAATGGAGGCAAAAAAAAATTTTTACAATTACTATGACCTACTTAGTCTAATGGAGGATTTATATATAATTTTATGTACATGATTGGGACCTACACCTTCTGATGTGGGGCCTAATTACTGTCTATGGGTGGTCTTGGGGTTGTGGAGGGGGTGGTGGTGGATATATATTATAATGCCTAGTTAGTGTTAAGCTTTGGACGCTTGACATTGCGCATTTCTTCTGTTTCGTCGCCGATTTCAGAGATTAAGTCATATTTAGAAATTGAGCATCTTTGAAAGAAAATTTCTGACTTATGTTTGATGGTTTCTGCCAACGTGGGAAAGCAGAGTGCTTTTCTAACTGTTACATTGTTGACATATCTGGGTGCGTCCAAGATGATGCGCAGCGCTCTGTTCTCCAGTGCTTGCATTTTTTTAACGTGACAGTCGGCCGCCATGCTCCATATTTCCGACCCATACAGGAAGGTGGGCTGGATAATCGCACGGTACAGGAGGAGTTTAGTCGCCGTGGATAGGCCGTCGCCTCTCAGGAGAGGGTAGAGGCCGGCTAGCTTTGCTCTAGATAAGTTTTTTGTGTCAGTTATGTGACTACTCCACGTGAGTCTTTTGTCTAGCCGCAGTCCCAGGTACTTCACCTGGTCAACCCAATTTAGTTCAACATCCTTGATATGTAGCTTCATATCTGGAATTTTAATTCTGTTTGAAAAAATTATTGCCTGACACTTAGTTTCATTAATTTTTATCCGCCATAAGTTACACCATTGTGTCAGTTTTTCTAGATGTTTTTGCGTCTTTCGTATGGCGTAGCTCAAATTTCTGTTGCTGGCGTAAATTGTCGTGTCGTCTGCATAAAGAGAAACATAACTCTCTGTGGACTGTGGGATGTTGTTTACGTATATATTGAACAGCAGAGGACCAAGTATGCTCCCCTGCGGGACTCCTGCTTCGATGTTCTTGTACGTGCTATTTCCATTTTCATGAGACACAAAAAATTTTCTGTCGGTTAGATAGGAATGCAGTAGATGTATTAAGTTATCTGGCATATTGTATTCATGCAGTCTGTAGAGTAGGCCTTCATGCCATACTCTGTCAAAAGCTTTCTCAATATCAATGAAAATTGCAGCTGTACCACTGCCTGCCTGCTTTTCTTTGCAGATATGCTCCACAAGCCTTGTACATTGTTGAACAGTACTATGTTCTTTTCTGAAGCCAAACTGTTGTGCTATTATTATGTTGTTTGTTTCTAAAATTTTGTTGAGACGAGTTTGAATTACTCTCTCAAAGACTTTTCCAAGAATTGTAAGCAGTGAAATTGGCCTGTAGTTTCCCGGTATGAGCCTGCTCTTTCCTGCTTTGGGAATAGCCACTACTTTGGCTATTTTCCAAGCCCTTGGAAAGTAACTCAGTGCCAGGCATGCATTATATATCGTAGTTATATATCTAATGGCTTGTGGAGGCAGATTTTTGACTTGGAGAGCGGAAATCTTGTCATACCCAGCAGCCTTTTTGGGTTTCAGACTGTGTACGATAGACTCCACCTCCTCGTCATTTGTTTTTTGCACATAATTCTGCGGTCCGATGTGGATCAAGCGGTTTACTACACTCAGAACATGTTCTTTTGTGAGATTCGCTTACATCGTCAGCTATTTCATTCGGTCTGAAATGAGTTTCTAGCGTGTCCGCAAGGAGCTGAGCCTTCCCAGCAGGGTCGTACACAAGCCCTTGCGGGCCACGAAGAGGCCGAATAGGTTGTGATGTTTTGCTGACTGACTTCGCAAGTGCCCATATCTTTTTATTGTTGTTCTGTACTTGTGATAATTTCCTTTGCCAGTCCTGATGTCTATGTACTTTCAGATTCTCTCTGATTTCATCTACTAGGTGGTTGACCATCCCTCTGTCAGCCGGATCACGCCATCGCTGCCACCTCTTCCTGATCCTGTTTTTTAGAAGAATTAGATTTTTGATGTGGTCTGGAATTGTTGATCTGTCATATGTTGTGGTGATTTTTATTGTTGCTTGCTTTGTGCATTCTTGCATCACCACGTTAAGCTTTGTGACAGCGTCATCTATTTTATGTCTGGAGTCTAGAATAGGTAGGTTCTTGAGGTGCAGCGAGACATCCTCTTTAAAATACTCCCAGTTTGTCTGAAAGGTGTTATATGTCTTCTGGCGTTGTTGTTCCAGTAGCTTGACTGACAGAAGAATCGGATTGTGATCGGAGCTAAGTTCGCATTGGGTTGATAATTCCCTCCGCCAGCCTAGTCCTTTCACAACGAATACATCCAAGACATCCGGTTGATATCTTGCCGTAGTCGGGAAGTAAGTCGGTGCGTCGGGCGCTAGCACTTCAACATTTCTGTTGGCGTGCAGCACCCTAAGCAGACCCCTTCCATTCCGATTGGTAAGTCTACTATGCCAGATCTGGCTCTTGGCATTCAAGTCACCACCTAGTATTACTGTTTCATTCCTATCTAACAGTGCTTGCACGTTCTCTTCCTTCAATTCCTTCTTTGGTGGGTTGTAGACTGCGACTAGATGCAAAGGTTTCCCATTTACTAAGAGTTCGACGGCCGTATGCTCTAGGTCACCTGTTCGTGCGTCAGGCAGGTCTCTGTGGACCAGCCTGTTTTTGATCAGGACAGCAGTGCCGCCCCCCTGCGTCTGTCGGTCAGTACGAGTCACAACATAGTTCCTCATCCTGAAGTCGTCACCCGGATTCAGGTGGGTTTCCCCTATGAGGGCTATGTCAATGTCATTTTCGTCTAGGTAATTTAGTAGTTCTAGTCTTTTGTTGGCTATGCCATTAGCATTCCAAGCTAGTATGTTCAGTGTCGTCTTATTTTGTCTCGCCATTGCAGAAGTATTCACTGGCGGCCTGTACCAGAATTAATCCCTTTTCCAAGATATTGTCGGCTGTTCGGAATTTGGTAAGCACGGTTTTCATCGTGTCTACCATCTTCCTGAAATCGAATTCTTTAAGGAAAGAGACCAACTCGGCAAGGTCGGAACCGAATCCTCCTGCTTTGTCTTGATTTTCAGTCTTGTCTTTGTCCTGTTTGCGGTCTGTTTTGTCATTTTTGTCTTTTTCATTGTTGTCGGTCTGCTTGTCCCAAGCGTTTGTCTTTGGCGGGAGGGAGGGAAACTGCTGCCTGTCTGAGACGTTGGGAGTCTCGTTGGTTCCTGCCTTCTCCTTCTCCTCGTCTTGCTTTTGTTTTAGGAGCCTGGCATTTCTAGCCTGCACAATTTTCTTGTATTGGGGGCACCCGCGGTAGCTCGCGGGATGCTGTCCCAAACAATTTGAACACTTAGGTGGTTCATCTTTTGTTTTGTTACATGTTTTAGTTAAGTGTTCCCCAGAGCATTTTACACAACGAGGATTGACTCTGCAATGTTTCTGCCCATGTCCGAATCTCTGACAGCGATGACACTGAGAGGGACCTTCTGGTGTTCTGTAAACTTCCACCTTAACCCTGAGATGCATGAAAGCTTGCAGGTCGTAGATTTTTTTCCCTTCTTCGGAGTTTTCCAATGTGATCATGTATAGGGGCATTGGTACCCGTTCATTCTTGTCCTTGTCAAATTTGGTAAGCTGTGATACACTATTTGCAGGGAAATTTAGTCTGACCAGTTCGTCCCTCATCTCAGCGACATCCATGTCTATGGGCAGTTGTCTCATTACCACTTTCAGTGGCTTCTTCTGGCCGTCTAACTCGTAAGTATGGTGCTGTATCTTATTTTCCTTGAAGTAAGATACCATGGCTAAGTAATCTATTTGGTTGTAGGTCTGATACTTGATGCTCGATGCTTTGTAAGCAACGTTCAGATGCCCAGTTAATTTCTTCTTAAATTCATTTACAATGTGTGAATATCCTGCAGTCTCATACACAATTATGGGAGGAACCTTTGGCTCACGCGGTTGTTGGGGCCTTTGACTGTCCGTTCCTGAATCTTGTGCAGCAGTTTCAAGGTCTTGTAGGGGATCATAGCGGTTCCCCGTGGGTACATTCGGCACAAAGGTCGAATCTTCGGCCTCCATGTCGAGTGCACCCTGATCTTCAGAGCGCTGACGCTTTGGGGCTGGGGGCTGTTGGGAGGTCATGGCCTCGGTGGCCCTAAGCCGCGCCTGGTGGCGACTCGTCCCTTTATACCGACGCTTCTTTTTGATGCAACGCTTACCCAGACACCAGAACTGTGTCGCAATGCTTGCCGCTACGCGTGGATCCTAATATTACACCCAGGGGCGTAGCTACTATGGTGCTAGGCAATGCAGTGCACCGGGGCCCCTCCACTCAGGGGGCCCCAAGCATACCTCAGGGGGCCCCAAGCGCAGTTCAGAGGGCCCACGGGCCTTCACGGCAAACGGGAGACTTTTTTTTTTTTTTAGTTCTTCCGTCGTCTAAGGGAGCCCCCTCACTAAGAGGCCCTCACTGCTCAGGGGGGGGACCCTAACCACTGCTCAGGGGCCCCTACCAACAACACAAAGCAAAAAAAAAAAAAACCATCTGGCCTGAGGGCCCGAAATAATTTTTTTTTTGCACCGGGCCCTTTGTTGACCTAGCTACGCCACTGAATACATCACGCTCGCAATTCATCATTTTTACAATAAAACTCATACTAATGTGTTAAAATATATCGAGTGTGGTGGTGTAACAGATAGCGTTCTGGCCTCGCATTCGGGAGGACGGCGGTTCGAATCCCCGTCCGGGCATCCAGATTTGGGTTTTTCATGGTTTCCCAAATCACTTCAGGCAAATGCCGGGATGCTTCCTTTAAAAGGCCATGGCCGAATTCCTTCCCATTCGTTGCCCCCCATCCTTTCCCGTCTCTAAAGACCTCGCTGTTGAGAGACATAAAGCAGTTAAAAAAAAAAAGTCTTAAAATACACTTTGCAAAGCCCTAGAACCATCACAAGTTCTATCAAGCGGTTTTTATTGGTGTTTGTGCGTGTATGTGCTACACATGGTTCAAAAATGTCTCCGTACCTCCGTTCTTTCCCCTATTGGGCTTTGAAGTCCCCCACCAGGAGCTTGACGTAGTGACTGGGGTCTTGCTGACCTCGTCTTAGAGTATCTGCCAGAATATTTGAACCTTCTCAGGGTTCTGTCATCATTTACAGGAGCATGTGCATTTACAATAGAGTATTCTTTTTTTCCACATCTGAAGGAAACCAGAGACAGGCATGCACTAGATGATATGAAATCCATAACGGATTCGCTAAATCTGAAGAAGGCCGTTCCAGAGATGCTCGAGCCTTGTGTGTTCTTAGACACTGGTTTCTCTTTAGTTATTATCTTCTTACTTTAAAACCATATCTGCAGGAAATCTGGATTCTTGGATCACCACTATTAAAATTTTGCGTTTGTGCATCTCATCTGTTAGTTGCTTGAGTTTTCCAGTCTTACAGAGAGTTTGTCGATAGTTTGTGATGGTTTCGGGTTTCACTTTCGAGCTGGTGATATCAGGGAACTCTGACTTTCCCTGCATGACGAGTGCAGGCTTCCCAGAATCCAAAGACCTCACTGCACCAGCATTCGGTACTCCCTGGTGTAGTGTCATCTGTGTCATTGTTTATCACTGTAAAAAGAACCAGTAAAGGAATTAATAAGGAGTTTAGACCTGGGGTCTTCAAGGTCTCCCACTCTGAATCTTATTCAGGAGTGTTGGTAATAGAAGAGGCAGCGGCTAACCACAGCTGGGCAGAAAACTGTTTATTTTTAATTAAAAGAGTTAGGAAAATCATGAACAGTATTCTTAACTTTTGTTAAATTGAACTTGCATTAATTTTAGTCGGTTACATTGGTAGTTGAAGCCATTTCGTTTACTTGAATTGCGCACCACACTCTTACATTCAGATAGTTGAATGACGAACGAATTAGGTGTGAGTCTGAGCATAATGCATATATATTTTTTATGCTAGGGGGCGTCCGTAAATTACGTAAGGTGAAATGGGTGGGGGGGCCGGTGAAATCTCACCAAGGGGGAGGGGGGTCAACGGAAATCTGACATGAGGTTTTGGAAATTTTTGTTGGACTGTAGAGCTAAAAAAAAAAGTCTACAAATGACTGGAAAGTCGATTTTAGGGGGGGTTTTTCGTCGAAAAGTGGGGCTGTAACTGGCTTTGATAGGGTGAGACGTAAAACAAAGATCTCAACAAGTTGCAGGGGTGTTTTCTAGGGGGGTCTCATGGACCACATCTCAACAGGGGGGTGGGGGGGGGGGAGGGGCCAGAAATCCGTAAAAACACCTCGTGTAATTTATGGATGCCCCCCGAGGCATAGTGTGGTGTGTGAACAGTAACAGTAGAGTTATGAGTGTTTGTATCTGATGTCTGCAAACCAGTGCTCACTTAGATTTGTGATTGATTTTGATATTTCATATCCGCACTTTTTTACAAGAAAAATGTGTCACTTTTTAGTTTGTGTTGGTTTGGCATTTGTGACTGCAATACATTAAATTGACACTCATTATATGATTACATCATGGAAACTAAAGATCCATAATCTATTAGTGAAAGAAGCAACACCAGTAATAGCAAGGAGAAGATAAAATATTGTTGGCTATATTTATGTGATCATGTTGCATTTTCATCATGATTGGGAGAACAATTTATTTATTAATGCAAACTGTGTTTTTCTAAACATTGTACAATCAGGACTCATGTTTCTAAGCATAATAATATTAAACAACATGTGAAGAAGATGCATATATATAAATTTGTATTCTCTAAAAAAGTAAAAGCAGGATCAACTCATGGGAAAAAGGAAAACAATTCAAAGCCTTCTGTAAGTGCGAGACTAGTTTGTTAGTTTTCATAAAGAAATCCATACTGGCGTCATGCATCACATTATATAACACCCTGATACAATGTACAGGCATGCAGTAATACCTATTATAATACTTACAGGTAACAATGAAAGGAAAGAAATGCCGTGAAGCAATATTTACATGGATAGGACAAGTAAAATACACCCAACACTCACCAAAGTTGAAGGGAGAAGGGCAGCAGCAACACAAACCAACACACAAACAAAGAAAATACAATTTTTCAGGTGAAACCCCTTTTTCAAGTTAACAGAGGTAGGTGGCTGGCCTTGCGCAAGACTTGCATTCGACGCAGCCCCTAACTGTCCTTTGCATGTAAATATTATAATACTTAGACACATCAGTACAATTTTTGGATAGTTGACTTTTGACAGATAACGTTAACTTGTGTTAAATTTGCAAGTATAGTAAAATCACCTGGCCAGGCATCCAAAGAAAATATTATCTTCAACATGAATAATAAATATTCTATTTGAGCAACTGAGAGTAAATCGTACAAAATTTGATAAAACTAAAAAAAAAATATGATTGGTTCAGTCATTCCTTTCATGGCTGAAATATGTTACAAATGTGTACCAGGATAATACTCTAATGTTTCCTTAAGACACTGTAGATATCAAGATGTCCAGTTAATTGTCACAGTGGGAAATGGCCTTATGATTATAAACAAGTAATAGTGATGCAACTAAGGAAAATGGAAGCGGCTTCTAGGCGATATAAATAAGAAAAGAAAGGGAAATTAACCCACCACATACCAAAGTGGACGGATGCGCATGAGAGAACACTAATGCTGACAAACAAACAACACAATATTTCGGCATATGCCTTGCTCACAAATAGAAAAAACGGGCCATTAGGCTCGGAACGTGTGTGCACCACCGAACGTTACCTAATGACTAACCGTGTTGTGGTGAGGGGGGGGGGGGTGACGGAGAAGGAGGTAAACTATCGATATCGGTATACAATGTCTGAGATAATATATTTTAATATTTGGCAGGCGATGGTAAGAGAAAATGTAGTAATAGTACGGTATAAACATAGCAAAAAAAAAAAAAAAAAAAAAAAACAGGTAGTGATGGGTTAATTGGAATTAACGGGTGGTTAAGTCCAGGTGGGTGTCTTGTATCCAGGATATTCTGGTGCTACCTGGTACGCTAGTTCCCATCTCCGGAGTTCTGCTGCAGTGGTGCTGTCAGGGAAAACTCTGACTGCTCTCACAGTGAAACAGTCGTTGAGGTTGTTGGAATCATGGCTATTGGCATGTTCTGGTACTGGAAGGTACAGGTTACGAGTATGGACTGTTTGTCTGTGGCCATTCATTCTAACAGAGAGTTGCTGAGTGGTGAGGCCTATGTAAGAACTGGTGCAAAAGCGGCAAGTTAGTTGGTATATCAGATGAGTGGTTGAACAGGTGGCATGTCCAATAATGGGGAAAGTTCTCCTGTGGTGGGGTTGGAATATGTAGTGGTGGGGTGGAAGCATGCTGCAGGTTTTACAGCGCGGTCTATTACAAGGATAAGATCCATATGGTGCTTTTGGAGAGTCTAACGGAGGGTATTTGTGGACTAAGATGTTCTTAAGGTTGGGTGGTCTGCTAAAACATGCACGAGGGACATTGGGTAGAATTTTGGGTAGGAGAGTACGCATTTCCGGAAATGAGCGAAGGAAGTCATACCCCTGTCGCAAAATATGGTTGATGGACTCGAGGCCAGGAGAGAACTGAGTGACAAAGGCAGGGCTACGGTTGGTTTTTGTAGGAGACAAGTGAGAGTGGTTACGTGGAGTGGTTGATCGCGCGGGAGATCTGTTTATGTACAAGATCCCTGGGGTAACAACGGGAAATAAGGGCTTGGGATAGGTTTTGTGAGTATTGATGGAGAGAATGAGCGTCAGAGCAAATGCGACTTCCACGGATGGCAAGGCTGTATGGGAGGGAACGTTTCGTATGGAATGGATGGCAGCTATCAAAGTGTAGATACTGCTGTAAATTAGTGGTTTGATGTGGACTGCGGTATGAAGGACACCGTGCCTGAGCATGATGTCAACATCGAGGAATGTGATGTGTGAGTGGGAGTAAGTCCAGGTGAAATTGATGGAATTGTTGCTATTGTTAAGGGAGTGGAGGAATTCAAGGAGGTGGTTTTCGCTGTGGGTCCAGATCATAAATATGTCATCTATGTATCTGAACCACACAGTGGGTTTAAAGGGAGTGTTGTTCAGGAAACGTTCCTCCTGACGACCAAGGAATAAGTTGGCATAGGATGGGGCCATGCGGGTGCCCATGGCGGTACCGCGGATTTGGTGATATACTACAGAATTAAAGGTAAAGAAATTTTTGGAGAGAACTATATGGCCAAGGTTGAAATGAAGTATGTACTAGGCAGGCTATGTGGTGGTCGTAGGTCTAGGTAGTATTCTAGGGCACTGAGGCCCTGGCTATGTGGAATGTTGGTATAAAGGGAAGTTACATCAATTGAGACCAGGAAGGAGTCTGGAGGTAGAGGTGTGTGGATTGTGGATAGGCGTTCAAGGAAATGTGGAGTGTCTTTCACGTAGGAGGAAGATTTAGGACAAAGGGTTGGAGATGTTGATCCACAAAAGCTGAAATCCTTTCAGTAGGCGATCCATATGCCGCAACTATAGGTCGGCCAGGATTACCAGTCTTGTGGATCTTAGGAAGAAGATATAGTGTGGGAGTGCGGGGATTCTGGGGAGTCAGGAGGGAGATGGACTGAGGAGAGAGGCCTTGCAGGGGGCCTTGTAGGTCAAGAAGATTTTTTATTTCCTGGCATATGGAGGTAGTGGGATCTGTAGCTTGTGGAAGGTAGGTGTTAGTGTCCGACATTGCCTTAGGGCCTCAGCCACATAGTCATTGCGGTCCATCACTACTGTGTTGAGCCTTTGTCGGCAGGGAGATGATGATGTTCTGGTTTTTGGACAGTTCTCTCATAGCTCGAGTTTCCATATTGCTGAGGTTTTTAGAGTGTGGGATGGAGTTTAGGAAAAGGTGAGGAAAGAGAGGATGTGAGAAATTCCTGGAATAGAATAAGGGGATGGTTTTGTGGGAGCCGGGGAGGATCCAGAGAAGATGCAGGTTTAAACCCCCCCTCACCACAACACGGTTAGTCATTAGGTAACGTTCGGTGTGCACACACGTTCCGAGCCTAATGGCCCGTTTTTTCTATTTGTGGAGCAAGGCATATGCCGAAATATTGTGTTGTTTGTTTGTCAGCATTAGTGTTCTCTCAT
>CM061914.1:198111279-198135802 GCA_031002005.1 Vandiemenella viatica | reverse complement strand
GGGGCCATGCGGGTGCCCATGGCGGTACCGCGGATTTGGTGATATACTACAGAATTAAAGGTAAAGAAATTTTTGGAGAGAACCTATATGGGCCAAGGTTGAAATGAAGTATGTACTAGGCAGGCTATGTGGTGGTCGTAGGTCTAGGTAGTATTCTAGGGCACTGAGGCCCTGGCTATGTGGAATGTTGGTATAAAGGGAAGTTACATCAATTGAGACCAGGAAGGAGTCTGGAGGTAGAGGTGTGTGGATTGTGGATAGGCGTTCAAGGAAATGTGGAGTGTCTTTCACGTAGGAGGGAAGATTTAGGACAAAGGGTTGGAGATGTTGATCCACAAAAGCTGAAATCCTTTCAGTAGGCGATCCATATGCCGCAACTATAGGTCGGCCAGGATTACCAGTCTTGTGGATCTTAGGAAGAAGATATAGTGTGGAGTGCGGGGATTCTGGGAGTCAGGAGGGAGATGGACTGAGGAGAGAGGCCTTGCAGGGGCCTTGTAGGTCAAGAAGAATTTTTTATTTCCTGGCATATGGAGGTAGTGGGATCTGTAGCTTGTGGAAGGTAGGTGTTAGTGTCCGACAGTTGCCTTAGGGCCTCAGCACATAGTCATTGCGGTCCATCACTACTGTGGTTGAGCCTTTGTCGGCAGGGAGGATGATGATGTTCTGGTTTTTGGACAGTTCTCTCATAGCTCGAGTTTCCATATTGCTGAGGTTTTTAGAGTGTGGGATGGAGTTTAGGAAAGAAGGTGAGGAAAGAGAGGATGTGAGAAATTCCTGGAATAGAATAAGGGGATGGTTTTGTGGGAGCCGGGGAGGATCCAGAGAAGATGCAGGTTTAAACCCCCCCTCACCACAACACGGTTAGTCATTAGGTAACGTTCGGTGTGCACACACGTTCCGAGCCTAATGGCCCGTTTTTTCTATTTGTGAGCAAGGCATATGCCGAAATATTGTGTTGTTTGTTTGTCAGCATTAGTGTTCTCTCATCGCATCCGTCCACTTTGGTATGTGGTGGGTTAATTTCCCTTTCTTTTCTTATTTAAACAAGTAATAGGTATGTTTTACATTGCATTTCCATATAAATATTGCCTCATGGAATTTCTTCATATTCTGATGTTGCTGAAGTTGAAATAAGGAACAACAGGGAAAGTAAACTCATTATCGCCACAGACGAAAGCAGGAGAACTATGACGGGCACAAAAACATGAATAAACTTTAAAATATTAAACAAGTAAATGGTTTAAAAATTAGTTACATTAGCAAACCTAATAAACAATCATCTTTTTGTATTTCTCAATTTCTTTTGAATCATGGCAGGTTTATATTTCTTATTTAATATATTGTACAGCACTTGTTCACTCAGTATTTTATTTAAAACAATAAATAAGATTGAGTCAGTAGAGGAACTAGAGGTGTCTCCTTATCCAGCCGGTGTAGGAAGAAACCCTTGAATATACACCTGGGAAGGCCTTGGAGCCACATCCAATGCCAGACGACACAACTCCTACCACGGTGTGGACGTTATTGTTCCTCACGATCAGTGGGCCACCTGAATCTCCCTGGAAACAACAAAAAAACATATAGTTATACATGTTAGTCAAAACATTATCTACACATAATATTTAATACTACTTAGTATAAATACAAATCATAAAAATAAATACATTTACATGATGAATAAAAGCAATGCCAATTCATTAAATCGTCAAGTATTATAATAATTTGACACTAAAATAAATTTATAGTTAATGATGGAGTAATACTGATTTAAAAAGAAAAAACATGCCACAATTATCCAGCAGGCTGAGAGACAAATATTGTGTGATCATAATGGCCTAATGACAAACTTTAAGCTCATCTCATTCCTCCTCTATCACATTTAAGGTAACCAAACAGACCTTTTTGATAAAATATTACATATTTCAAATGATTTTTACAAATGTTATTGTTACCTTCCAGAAATACAACAAATTTGCATATTTGGAAAGAATGTTTATCATTAGGATTCGGATCTTTACGACCGAAAAAACAGAGAAATATGCAGGCAAATATGACCTTAAAAAAGAGTAAATATGACCTAAAAATGACAAAATATGACCAAACATTTGAATTTACAATACTTCATAACATACTCAATTCTTCATCATTATTTTATGTAGTAGTGTCACTTTCACATAGACAGCATAATCTGCTACCGCGCACTCACTGCACCACTGGGAAGATAAATTTTGAGACATTCTGTTGAAGTCACTTTAATTTCACATAATTTACAGATAAGAACTCTTTGATCTGTATTAAAATACTCTTCTCCAAATTCGTTTACATAATTACAGAACTTTAGTTTTCGGGATGGGGGCACTCTTTGCAGATTTAACAATGACTATTATTTTCAAAACTATTGGTAACAATGAGACACTGATTGATATGGATGCTACTGAGATTAAAAGGTGGGCGGAAGATCTAGTTCTAGAGAGTGACATTAATAAATAATTCACTGGTGAATTATTACCAATTTAGTAACAATTTTTTAAATTTTTTCCTCCAATGTGCAATAGGAGTACAGTTCTGTTAATAATTATCTTAATTTCTTCTCGTCTATAACTACTGGTGAATTCCTGATACTATTAAAAAATTATGAGACTTTTTCTCAAAATATGACCATAAATATTATTGTAATATGACCAAAACTAGTAAATGGTCTCAATATGCATTTATATGCTGCATAAAATACATTTAACTACAATGAGAAACATTCAATCAGTGTTTAATTCATCATTACAGCTCAAAAAGAAAGGAAAAAACTATGTCCTAAGGTCTGAACCCTACTCATTATTAACTAACCTGACAAGCGTCTTTTCCACCGTCTTCGTCCCCAGCACACAACTGCGAACTTATTATGCCGTGGGGATACTTCTGTTTTGGAACAGATGGATGGGAGTACAGCTCATCACATCGTGAGTTATTATAAATGGTAACACTGACTTCTTGAAGCTGAGGGGTTCTTTCTCCACCTAAACAAGAAAAACATTGGATAATAGCAACAATAAAACTGCTGTTAAGAATGGAAAATAAATGAAGGCAGAAAGGCCAGGTGATGTATGGTAAAACTGAGAAATTCTTGCAGACAACTCTTTAATAAACTCTATATTCTTACAATGACTTCTCAGTGTATATATATATATTCTCTCGTGCGCTTTGTCATAGAAAATATTAACCTGTTTACATCTAATTCACAGGCACAGAATTTCAATACAAGAAACAGAAAAAACTTACACAAACATCTCTGTCATTGGTACAAAGAGGAGTTAATTATTCTGGGATACATGTTTGTAATAAACTTCACAAGAATAAAAAAACAGTTTGCAGTTAATAAAGATATATTTTTAAAAAATCTGAGAGATTTAATTTAATTTAATTTAATTGCAATGGAGCACAGGCTCCGGTGGCAATTTCCCTACACCCCCCTCTTCTCCCTTTCCTGCAACCACCTACATTTGTCCTCTAAAAATTTTAACTTTAAATTCTTTCAACATTTTCAGTAAATTATTCATCATTTCTCTTGGTAACTTATTCCAATCCCTGACACCCTTACCTAAAAAAGAGAATCTTCCCACACCCTTGTGCCTGAAATCGAGTGCCAGCTTGTGGTCATGGTCATCTTTTCCCTTCCATGCACTACTTTTCATACCTACTGCAATATCTATCCATGCCTCATCGCCAGTATACGCCCTGTACACTCCCATCACCCTCTTCACCCTCCTCCTGTCTTGCAATGAATCCCATTTGCCTACACATCCATTTCCTCCCCCTCTTTCCTACACCCACCTACTTTTTGCCTCTACAAATTTTGAATTTATATTCTTTCAACATTTTTTGGTAAACTGTTCATCCTTTCTCTGACTCCCTTACCAACATCCTTGTTCCTGAAATCGAATGCCAGCTTCTGGTTACGGTCATCTATTCCCCGCCAGGAATTACTTTTTATTCTTACACCAATATCTTTCCACACTTCTTCACCAATGTACACCTTCTGCACTCCCATGACTCTCTTCACCCTCCTCCTGTCTTCAAATGAAACCCATTTCAGCTCTTTTAACATATCTATCATATCTGTTACTGATTGCGTTCTGTATTAATTTCCAGAGACAAATCTAGCAGCCCTTTTTTGCACCCTCTCCAACTCCTGTATTTGATACTCAAATTGTGGGTCCCATACTACACTACCATATTCGAGCAATGGTCTGACCAAAGATTTATAACCCAATTCCTTTACTTCTCTCGTACATCCCCTCATCACTCTCTCCAACAAGTGCAGAATTTTGAAACCTTTTCCTACCACCTGTCCAATGTGTCCTGCCCAGTTAAGCTTGTTATCAAATGTAATGCCAAGATATTTACATTTCAAATCTTCAATAAGCAATTCTTTCCCCACCCTATATTCATAATTAACCTTTTTATTTTATTTGTGTATCTAATAAGCTGACTCTTCTTTGCATTTATCTTCATCCCATGTTTACCAACCCACCTAGATATCCTGTCCAGATCACCCTGCAACTGTTTACAGTCCTCTATCGTTTTGATTCTTTTATACAGCATTATGTCATCTGCGAACAATCTAATTTCAGATAGTAAACAATCAACACAATTATTCATTAGAATAATGAATAGCAATGGTCCCAATACGCTACCCTGCGGCACTCCCATTTTTACTTCCACTTCTTTTGATACTGCATTTCCTAACCTAACTTTCTGTTTTCTACCTTTTAAAAATTTCTTCTACCCAGCAAATCACTTTCTCATCCACTCCAATAGTTTTTACCTTATTTACTACCATTTTATGGCTCACTCTGTCAAAGATCTAGCGCTACACTATCAATTTCGCCTCCCTTGTCCATTTCATCTGAAATTTCTTACATATATCCCACGAACCGAGAGACGCATGAATA
The DNA here is from genome assembly GCA_031002005.1 of Vandiemenella viatica. Lineage (NCBI taxonomy): Eukaryota > Metazoa > Arthropoda > Insecta > Orthoptera > Morabidae > Vandiemenella > Vandiemenella viatica. The sequence goes on along the minus strand of CM061914.1, from coordinate 198,130,853 downwards.
GATTATCTTATTGGCAACTCCTTCCACTCCATTCAAGAAGTTGAACAAAATAATTAATTGTATTACCTTTTGCAAAACTAAGTTGTAAAAAATTAATGTTAACTTATATTCTCTTTATTTGTCTTTGTAACATATGATTGTTTTTACTATGATTATGCCTCATATGTATGTGTATTAACCATGACATGTTTCACATCCCAGAGGTCCTTCCTCAGCAGGGATCCATGAAACAAGATTGATAAATAAAATAAATAAACACAAGAAAACACTCATATAAAAAAACTTCACAGTATTTGAGTTTGTAACACATCAGGATGTACCATATGAATGAATATGATTCACACGGTGTATTCCAGTGTACACACTTCTTCGTCCTGCCATATGTATTGTCTCCTTCATTATTAACGTTATGAACTGAAGTATTGTGAAGTGTGTCTGTTTATTTTTTCTTGTGTTATCTTGCCCTCCTTTCTTTATCTTCACTAAGTGACAGGATAGTTTTCTCTGCCTTCTTTTAAATATCAAAACAGAAATGAAATGTTCTAAAACAAATACTAATATTGAAAAAAATAAACATTTCTTAAGTGAAAATGTATGATAAAATAATGTACTGAAAATTTTTGATGACACTGCTGAAAACAAAATATTTGCAACTGCCATCAGTGTTTTCCTTAGAAGTTAGTCTAATGTCTCAGCTTTGAGTGATGAAATGTTCAGTTTGCATTAGTTAATATAGCTCCACCAAGATAATCAAGAAAATTTCCACATGGGCGCTACATTCTTTCTGTAGTATATTCGGTTTTTTTCTGTTAATTTTTTCAAAAATGTATTGTAATTTTGAAATACAAATTAAGAATGCCCTAGTATCTGAAAGCTCTTTAGCACTGGCTACCCATGATTACTGACTATCATGATGGCTCACTTCAAGACCCCTTTAATTCACGTATTCTTTCTGTTTTTTATCACTGATGTTCTTATATATGCCTCAAATAAAATAACTGACTGACTTTAGGACAGATTAAACCTTTTTTGCTCTCAGACAAAAGACACTGTTAAAATAAATGACTGAAGTGCAGATGGTGGTTAGTGAGAAGAGCTGAATTAATGTTTTGTAATTTAAGGCGTGGACATGATATCAGTAAATGGAAGGGTTCTTACAGTGTTAGGCAAAATATATATCAACCATTCTATTGCTAAATAAAAGCATTTCCTATTTTGTTTGACTGTACTATCTTCAGTATTTAAATATTTTGAAGGCAAGGCACCTGTAAATGAAAACAGTGTTTCCACAGTTGTTTGGACAAGCTTAATTTTGTACAGAGCATTTTGCTGATGTACTACAACATTCTTCAGAGTAACACAGCCTTCCATCAGCCAATCAGTAAAGTCATCTAATCATTGTAGTGGGAACACTTATCACAGGAGAACAACCCCCTCATTCAGCTGCCCTTATTAACATTTTTTTTTAAATTATTATGATTATTCCTGGAAATACTATCAACCCATTGGTCCTTCTAGGGCACCATCATCAAGAATCTTGTATCTTCAAAGTTTATTGTATGCCTGGTTCTGACTGTTAGTGAAATACAGTGTAACAAAGCCCTTACATATGTTTTATTTTTAAGAGCTTGGTTATTTTTCAACAAGCAAGTTCTCATGTTAGAGGAAATATCAGCTGTTTCTAGCTTACAAAGTTGGCAAAGGCTCTGTTATAGGATGGTAGGGATTATAAAACATTAAGGAAGGCAGAAGTCAGCCTGGCTTCAGAAAGGATTAGGAGCACTGAGGACAGAGGATAAATTCGGGATACTTAAGAGTTAGGACAGACAGAGAAAGACAAGGAAGATTGTGCAAGGGTGCAATTACAGACGGCACACGCAATGGGATGTAATGGAAGAATCTATGGGGCAAGCAGTATGATTTACAAGTTATGAGAGATAGTATATATTGAGTTAAGAATTGCATGCAATCAGTTTTGAGGAGTTAATGGTTAGGCAGTCAATGATATCATTCTGGAAGATATAAAGTTGAGCAGTTTGAAGCAGTTAAACAGCTAAAGAGAATATTTAAATAAATGCAGAATGATTTTCTTTATGACAAATATGTTTATTGAACATTTCTTATGTTTTAAAGAGACTGATAGTATATTTTGGCAGAAGAATTGCAATAAAAATAATTACTCAATCAGATCATTTATTTTTAAAGAGCATATACAACCCAATTATTACCAGAAAATATATTAAAGTCATTTATTTTCTTTATGATGGATATGTTCTGAAAATCTGTTCGTCACATTACAAGCAGCATCCTAAATTTAAATGCAGCCAAAACTGCAGTGTATTTCATGGTTTTGTGGGTGTGCAAATAACATTTCATTCTAGTCAGTGATTGGCAAAGCTTATTGCTAGTAATGTGATTGAAAGAAAATAGACAACTGACATTCTGGTTTAACTGGAAAGTACGTGTGATGTTGGAAGCGTGCATCTTGTTTTGCATCAAGAAGAGAATTTTAATGCTGTGAGCTGTAGCATAGCTAGGTCAACAAGCAGAGGCGTAGCTACTATGGGGCTAGGCGGTGCAGTGCACTGGGGCCCCTACGCTCAGGGGGCCCCCAAGCATACCTTTGGGGCAACCCAAGCACAGTTCTGAGGGCCCACGAGCCTTCATGGCAAACTGGTGACCTTTTCTTTTTAGCTCTACCGTCATCTAAGGGAGCCCCTGAGACACAGGAAACCCCTCACTAAGGGCCCTCACTGTTCAGGGGGCCCCTAAGCACAACTCAAGGGCCCCCATTCTCAGCTCGGGGGTCCCTACCAGCAACACAAAGCAAAAAACAGGTCGCCCATCTGGCCTGAGGGCCCAAAAAATTTTTTGCACCGGGGCCCTTGTTGACCTAGCTAGGCCACTGTCAACAAGGACCCCAGCGCAAAAAAAAAAAAAAAAAAAAAAAAAAATAATGGGGCCCTCAGGCTAGATGGGTGACCCTTTTCTTTCTTTTATTTAGCTCTACCAAGTCATAGCTCAGCTGAGCTTGGGGATCCCGCCTAGCCCTCCGATAGCTACGCCACTGGCTGTGAGTGTACGAGGCATACAATGTTGATGAGACTTGGAAAGGTATTGGTGGAAAAATTAGTACTGTATTAAAGCTGACCCACACTACAGTTTTCACTCATGTGATTAATTTCAGTGTGTGCACACCTCCCAAACCACATGACTCATTTCCTACACCACGAATAAAGTGTAAAACAGAAATATTGTGTTTTTTAGTGTTCGTCATATATGTTTTTCACTTGTCGCAGCCTTCAACTTTGGTGAGTGATGAGTCATTTTCCCTTTCCTTTTTATCTATAATACCTCAACTAATATTGTTATTGTCTGCTTAAGCAGTGTGTTCAGTCTGAAAAACTCACCAAACATGAGGTGACCCCAGCCGACGAGAGTGGCAGTTCTTCCCTGCAGTTCCTCACTGCTGCCATCTGGTGGGAGGCAAGCGGGAGTAACGTAGCGGCCGAGTCCGACAGGTCGACACAGGCGTAGGACGGCGACGTCGTGGTAGTACGCGGGGGGCTGGTAGTCGGGGTGTACGTCCACACTACACACGTCCACATCTTGCGGAGCGGCTCGCTCGCGCTCGCTACTGAAGTCCAGTTCACCCACACGAACGATGTGTGGCACCCTGAAAACAATATGACAAGTAGCACAGAGTCTGCATTCAGTTCCTGGGAATACCAAGAAAAGTCAGCCTATTAGGTACACAGATAAAAAACTAAAGGTTAATTACGATTATAGGGTGGGGTCAGAATTACTTGTTAAAAGTTTAACATTTCATAACAAACTCAATTGGTCAGAGCACATTGAGCAAATGTTAGGAAAAGGTTACAAAATCCTTCATTCACTGGAGAGGGTGATGAGAAGATGTACCAGAGAAGTTAGGGAGTTGGGTTACAAAATTTTGGTAAGACCACTGGTTGAATATGGTGGTGTAGTTTGGGACCCAGATTTTGGTTATCAAATACAGTTGGGGGGTGTGCAAAGAAGAGCAGCTAGATTTGTTTGTGGAATTTATAGCAGGACCCAGTCAGTAACTGATATGATACAGGAGCTGGATTGGGACTCATTGGAGGAAAAGAGGAGGGTGAAGAGAGTGCTGGGAATGTACAGGGCATATGTTGGTGATGGGACTTGGAGGGATATTGGTCAAAGAATTAGTAATAGTGCATGGAAGGGGAAAGGTGACCATGACCACAAGCTGGCGCTCGATTTCATGGATTAGGGAATGGGAAAATTTTCTTTAGTTGATAAGGGTGTCAGGGATTGGAACAAATTACCAAGTGAAATGATGAATAATTTAACAAAAACACTTAAAAAATTTAAAATTAAAATTTGTAAGATGGGAAAATAAATGGGGGAGGAATTTACCTTTACAATTATAAAAGAAAATTTAAAACAATACGTACATAAAAAGGGGTAGCTAGATGACTAGGGGAATAGCCTCCATCACAATAGAAAATTGAGCTTGGGAAAGGTTGTTCATATGAGTCTGAGTTTTTCAGTATTGCTATTGGTCAAGAATATTTACCTCTTAACAGTGCAGTGAGCTGCTGTTAGGACTCCATCTTTCTGGACGAGAGTTCCGCCACAGTACCAGTCCACAGAGCCATTCCTAGTTCGTTCACCGACTGCCACCTGGTGATTAAAAATAATTCCTTGACACAAAACGATAAAAAAAAAGTAAGATATAGCATATAAAATTGACCCGGGTGCACGCCCGAGAAATCTTCCGGCAACAGTTCCGCTGGGAAAACTTACGATCACACAAAACATAGCATTGTTTTAGCACAAGAGGTTTTATAAATGCATTTAAATGCTACTGAACTTTGCACTGTACTGTAACTTCATTAGTAATTAAAATAGCTTACAGAAGAAAGTTTTATTTATGATTGCTGAAGCATCTAATGTCAGAATGGTTTGACATTAGTTGTGTGCGTTCTTCTTATTTTCTTTACCTAGCAGCAGTTTCATTGTATCACTGTTGCGATGTTCCACTTATGTTCATTAAACTTGTCCATCACAAAGAGAACACTGCACAATTTTGTGAAGGTAAAGGTCACGGGGTTCCGACGGCTCCAGCCGCATCCCGTAGGATTCGCGGAGGTAGAGCTCCACACTTCCTGTACAACCTTCGGCACTATAATGGAGGTGACGTGGTCGGCGCCACGCTCCGGCCGTTTTTTCCCTTCCGGCGAAGTTTCGTCCACGGTACTCTTTGGACAGCAGGCCGGGTGGGCCTGGACAGCCGTTCTGGACGTTCGACTCTGTTGGGGATCGAACCCAGGTCATCCGGGCCGCAGTCAGCTGCTCACCTCCTGAGCTACGCAGCCACCTGCACAATTTTGTATTTTGTCCTATTTCGAAGATCTCACTTAAGATATTCAGAAATATTAATCTTAAGACTTACAACCCAAATTTATAAAGGCAAACCACTTTTTTCACATGGATTTCCTTTAGCGCCTCTGTGGTGATTATGGATATATACTGTCAAAAGTTATAGCAATTTGAGATAAGTTATTTGGTTTATTTTGCACTTTTTATGTGCCTTCATTTATTTGGTACAAAAAAAAAAGAAATGTGGCAGTTGTTGCAGAGTTGTTATAAAATTTAAAAGCTAGACTTTTTCTTATATAAATGAAAAACAGAAGTTTTCCTGTTGACAGTTTATATATTATACTTTAGTAAGGGAAGGAGGTTTTACACAAAGGTATGTAACATGTTAGATATCTTCTTAATAAAGTCAGATAATAACCTTGTGAGGTATCAAGTAACTAAAGGAGTAAGTGATTATGAAGCAGTTCTGATGTATTTTAGAGGATTAAACCAGTGACCAAACTTAAAGGAAGAAATAGATACAATTATAAAAAGGCACATATATTGAAATTGAATTGATATATCAGGGGAAGATTCAGCAAATGGAAGTATGGTTCAAGTACAGTGGAGTTGAAATGGAAAAAGTTCAAGGAAATAAAAAGAAAAAAAGGTAAAGAGATATTTATTCGAAAACAGAAAATATAGAAAAGTAGAGAACGTATATACTATAATACGGCCTGAGGCGCTTAAAGAAGTTGCTGAGAAGAAATAAGAAACAGTAGAGAATTATTATTTTACTCTGCGATTCTCTAAAAGTGTGTGGCGGAGGGTGCATTGCACCCATCCAAAAGGGTAATAGTCTGGAAGGGATATACAGGATATGGCAGGAGGTGCCCATGGGCTATTGTGAGGAACCATCCCAGCATTCGCCTGGAGCGATCTGGGATAACCCAGATCAGGATACTTGAAACAACTAAATGAGGAATTAATAATAGCAAAGAAGGTTGCTAAGAATGGGTATATGAAGAATATTACTGGTGCAGGAGAACCACTGATGGATGCATCTGGAAATTTATGTGACTGTGTTATAAAACTGAGGGGAAGAAAGAGTCTTGAAGCATTTATAGATAAGGATGAAGAAGAAGTTACTGAGGGTTTGAGAAAGGCAGAGATTTTAAGTAACGGTTTAGTGATAGCAATAGGGACAATGATTCTTGAATGGGAGCATATAAATTATGGAACAAGCTTATCCCCACAATTAGAAATGAGTTGATGAAAAATATGAAATCAATTCTGAGGATACCGGTATTGTGAAAGAATCTAAAAAAAAGCTGAAAAAGCATAAAGGGTTCTCTGCAGATAACATTACTATGGATGTCTTTAAGATAACAGGATGTAACATTACACATTATCTTGAAACATTATTTAAACTGAGTCTGGATACTTGCTGCTTACCAAATTACTTGAAAGTGTGATAGCAGTATTGATGGATAAAGGATAGGTGACAAATAGGGTTCAAAATTATAGGAAAACCAGTTTGACATCAGTGGTAGGTAAATAAATATAGAGAATGATATGCAAACACATCAGAAATGTATGTAAGGAACATAAGTGGTTTTCAAATCAAGAAGTTGCCTTTAGACAAAAATATCCATATAAATCTCAGTTAGTAAGCTATATCCAAGATATTTTGGATTAATGGACAAGGGAGGCCAATAGGATAGAGCAGTGTTAGATCTTTCATTGGCTTTTGACAGATTGAGCCATAAATTGGTGCTAAATAAGGTAAAAACTATTGGAGTGGATGAAAAAGTAATTTTATGGGTAGAAGAATTCTTGAAAGGTAGAAAGAAAAAAGTCAGGATATGAAATAAAGTACCAAAAAAATGGAAGTGTAAATGGGAGTGACGCAAGATAGTGTATTGGGACAATTGTGAATTATCATTCTAATGAATGTTTTAATACGAAGTTAAGTTATTTGCAGATGACATAATGTTATGTAATAGGAAAGAGACAGAGAAGGGTGATTTGGAAAGAATATCTACCTGGGTAGGTCAACATCGGATGAAGATAAATGGAAAGAAGATTCAGCTTATTAGGTTCACACAAAAAACTGTTGATTATAAGGAGGGGAAAGAATTGCTGGTTAAGACTTGAAATGTAAATACCTCAGCATGACATGTGTTAACAAACTCGACTGGACAGGGCACATTAGATAGGTAGTAGGAAAAAATGTTTCAGAATCCTTGTTGGAGTAGGTTATGAGCGGATGTACCAGAGAAGTAAGGGAACTGGATTACAAAACATTGGTCAGACCATTGCTTGAATATGGTGGTGTAGTATGGGACCCACATTATGGGTATCAAATACAGGAGTTGGAGAGGGTGCAAAAAAGGGCTGCTAGATTTGTTTCGGGAAATTACCGCAGAATGCAATCAGTGATGGATATGATAAAGGAGCTGGAATGGGATTCATTGCAAGACAGGAGTAGAATGAGGAGGGTCATGGGAGTGTACAGGGCATATACTAGCGATGAGGCATGGAAATATATTGCAATAGGTATGAAAGGTAGTGCATGGAAGGGAAAAGACGACCATGACCACAAGCTGGCACTCGATTTCAGGCACAAGGGTGTGGGAAGATTCTCTTTCATAGGTAAGAGGGTCAAAGAGTTACTAGGGGAAATGATGAATGATTTATCAAAAACACTGAAGGAATTTGAAGAGGATAAAAGTAGGCAGGGATAAGAAAGGGGAAAAGTGAATGTGTAGGGAAATTGCCACTGGACCGTGCACTCGATCACAATTAAATTAAATAATATTATAAATAATCTACACTAAGTGAGAGGGAGAGAGATTCACCATCAGCATACATGTCCTGGGGGCTTATTGTTATTGTACGTTGCATAATTACTAAATCTGCAGTTATGATTTCTGTTCTGCTGCTCATTAGATTTGAACTCAGTTTTATCATCTCTCTATTGTTACTAACTTAATGCCTTCATTTATTGAGTGATACGTGCAGTCTCCTTTCCTTGGATATGTTTGCAAAAAAAGTAAACAACAAAAACATATCAGTCACCAAACTATGCTAAACAACAGAGGGAAGCATTGGAATTTAGGATGAGGTGAAAGCAGAATGGAAGAGAAATTGTAAAAATTCGCTTACACTTAAATGTGGATATATTTTTTTTTTAATGTTAAATGTTCTAAATAAGGAAGGACAGAGAATCTAATCTATCACTCAGCACAGATGTAGACAGCAGGGCTGAGGTGAACACATAAACAATAACACCTTTACAACACCAATCACGTATAGAGGTGACGGATATGACAAGGGGAATAGATGTGTACACAGTAAGACTAACCACACGAAGTCCCAGACTAACATAATGTGGAAATAAAACTGGTGGCAATGTCAATCTAAATAATGTCAGCTCTTTTGTGTGGGAAACAGGAAGAAGTAGAAGTGAGTACATTGCCAATCATCTGGTGGACAGCATCATAGTTATATTGATGAGAATCTTGCAGCCACCACACCTTCCTGCATGAATGATTTCCAAAGACTATGTTTGAATTTATTTTATTAAAATTGAATAATACTTCCAATCATTAACAAAGAAGATATAATAAAAAATCAATAAACTCTGGAAATGGAGTTTTTTCACTAGAATACGAAAATGACAGTAACTGACTGAGTGTAATGGTTGAGCAGTAACCCCCTGGCATTACACTCTGGAGGACATGACTTCTAATCCAGGGGCGGCTCCAGGCGTAGTGACACAGTGACATGTCACTACCTTCTAATCAAGAATAAAAAAATAACTGCAGTGAAAGAATAATACATAGTTAGAAAAGCATTCTCTAATATATGATAACTTATGACTCAGGGAAATATTGAACACCATCTGTCTGTTGTGGAGGCACAAATCACACATGTGCCCTGGCATTTTCATGGAAATATTAAAGGCTTTGCTAGTGGCAACTGGTGACAATTCCGTTCTGTCTCAGGCTGCTCCCAGACAGGCGACAGTCACACAGGCTCCACAATGTTACGGATCTCATAACAGTTAGTAACATTATCAGCAGGGTGCAAAAGCAGTTGCAATTTTTATCTCATTCATTCTCTAGAAGCCTTCTTAGTGAGAGGAGGAAATATTTCTTCTATTTCCTTTGAAGAAGTATTACACAAATTTATAAATGTACATACCAGAAAATTAAAGTGGAAGCGATGTACACTGTCATTGTTGTTGATGGCAGTGACTCAGCCATGTAGGCGGTGGCAGGTTAAGAAACTATGAGGCCCTAAGCATTAAAATTTTTTCTAGGACCATCTGTTTTTGAAAAAAATTATCTGTATTTTATAAGTATAAAGAAAAACTTTCACAGATGATTAATTGATTAAATCATATTTCGTATGGATTTACATAAAAAATTCCACAATTTATGATATTTTTAAGTTTTTTATTTATCATAAATTACATTGAAACCAAAAAATTTAATTTTTATGCTTTTCATATTACTTTGGATGATTTTGTTCATTTTTTATTATTTTTGTTTGATGAAAAAACTATTAACTCTAAGAGAGTAATTAAAGATCAGGGGCTCTGGGCTACTACCTATACGGTAACCCAACACATCATATAGATCATCTCTCAGGTTTAATTTAATTGCAATGGAGCACAGGCTCCAGTGGCAATTTCCCTACACACCCATCTTCCCCCTATCCTGCACCTACCTACATTTGCCCTCTACAAATTTTATCTTTAAATTCTTTCAAAGTTTTCGGTAAATTATTCATCATTTCTCTTGGTAACTCATTCCAATCCCTGACACCCTTACCTAAAAAAGAGAATCTTCCTACACCCTTGTGCCTGAAATCGAGTGCCAGCTTATGGTCATGGTCATCTTTTCCCTTCCATGCACTACTTTTCATACCTATTGCAATATCTTTCCATGCCTCATCACCAGTATATGCCCTGTACACTCCCATGACCCTCCTCACCCTCCTCCTGTCTTGCAATGAATCCCATTCCAGCTCCTTTATCATATCCGTCACTGATTGCATTCTGCGATAATTTCCAGAAACAAATCTAGCAGCCCTTTTTTTGCACCCTCTCCAACTCCTGTATTTGATACGTAAAATGAGGGTCCCATACTACACTACCATATTCGAGCAATGGTCTGACCAAAGTTTTGTAACCCAATTCCTTGACTTCTCTCAGGTTTTGGTTAATCAGTCATTTTTTACATTTTGGCCAACTTCAAAGCATTAATCATTGATTTTTTCACTTTCAGTGTCATTACTTTAATCTGGCAGCACATGCAAGTAATGAGGCATTGACATGTTGCAAATTTTTATGTTGCGAGATTCTTAGTCAATTCTGAGCTGTTATTCCAGGCTCGTTTCACTTCAAGAATAAAGATCAGTAATAGTCAGAAAATTTCATTACTCTTATTGCCTGAGCAAATCACTTTGGCTGCCATTGTTCTAATCCCCATTCAGCTATCCAGACCTCAGTTTTCCAAGGTTTCCCAATATCACTCCATGTGAGTTGTGGGATGGTTCCGTCAAAAGGCTTTGGTGAGTGATGAGTTTTTTCCCTTTCCTTGTAATTTATACACACTATTACAATGACACAGTAACTAAAGCCTTTGTGGAAGGCCATTAGGATACTAACACTGCAGGTAGGAAACGGTACTGATTCAAAAAATTTAAATGAAGTGAGCTAAATTAACTTTCATTTCCTAGAGACTATATTACCAAGCCAAGATATGTTGAGATCCTAATTACAATCAAATTATTTGGTGCAAAGATTTCTTTGGCATAAGGATGTTACATCTTCCAATAGGTTGCAATCAACTGAAATTCCAATGTTGTTACAGTCTGAATTTTTTTCTTGTTATCATCTGCCACTGAAATGAAAACAGCCTCGATTCGTAATACCAACCATCCAAGGTGACGACGAAGCGGCTCGTAACGGTACACCACCAACTACAGCTGCTCTCAGTTGACTGCTTCGTAACAAATTTGAATTTAAGCGGCCACATTCTGCAAGCAGTAAAATAAAGTCAGTTAAGGACATGAAAGTAGATTTCTGACACATGCATTATAATTGTAATGATCATAATTCTCTTCACTAAAATTGTATAAAATAAATCTGTATCGTCTGCCAACCCCAGGCCACGAAGCAGTCCACCAGCACATTTGAATTTACACACTGACGGCAGCAATCTAGAATATGCTAGCTCAAAAACCTTTTCCCTGACACCACAACCTCCTCTGAACTGCATAGATGGGAACTAGCCTACCAGAATATCCTGGACGCCAGAAATCCTCCAGGCCTCAATCTCCAATAAGTCCCTCCCACTAGGCCCAGCACTTATTATTTATTATGGCTTATATTTTATTTTTAATACTTAAACTTTTTCATAATATGTTTTATAATATTTATATCCTCACCCAGCAATTATATTGATGTTCCCTCACCTCCAAAGATAATAGACCTTCAGCATTATCGATGTAGTATTTGTTCCTCTCTTTCTATATTAGAATTTTTGCCGGTCATGCAGTGCTATCTTCATTCACCAGACAGACCTCGGCTTGTGCACATAATACCCTGCCTGGTGTCTCACTCCTGGCAAGAGTAAGGCTAACTGCCGAAATATTGCATATATATATACACACACAAAAAGGGGGATAGCGAAATGAACCACCACTTACCTCAGATTGGGTGAACACATAAATAAGCACAAAACACAGGAAAAACAATGAATATTTGGAAACTTGGCTCTTCCTCAACAGGAGAAAATCAAGGAGGGAGGGTGGTGTAGGAGACCGTTTCACAGATCCTGTGAACAAGTCTCAAAATATTCATTGTTTTTCCCGTGTTTTGTGCTTATTTACGTGTTCACCCCATGATACCATCATCTAAGGTAAGTGGTCATTCATTTTGCTATCCCTTTTTTGTAAATCCATACGCAAATTAACTCCTATTATTTCCTGGTAACTATATATATACACTTTACATTGTACAGGAATCCCAAACTTCTTTGTCAATTTCTTTCAAAATTGAATTGCAGTTTTTAAGAATAATAAGTTTACTATTACTAAACACAGGCACCTAGTGTACAGGGTCTAAACATTAGGAGAGAATTACGAAACTTACTGCTTCCCTGCTGTGTGGGTGATGGGCAGCAAACCAAAGACTCGTCACCGTGGCGACCACAGAAGTGAACACTGGAGCGCGCTCTCAGAGTTTCACACCTGTTGCTAGGAACGCAGTTGTATCGCTCGTCTCTGTCGCTGGGGCAGGGAGGTGGGTACAGCTCCACATCTCTGTGTCTCTGACCATCTGTCAGCAAAAATTAAAATACATTCGAGATACAGTTTTCATAATTATGAATATTAATCATGGAGACTTTTACGAATATCTTGAATTTCTGGTGTTATGTGCACTCCTACAGTAGAAATCTTGACGTCCCAGAAAAAACAATCTATCATTATAATTATGGTTTAAAGAAAAAATGTAGAATGCAGAGACTGTTTAGTGTATTAAGCATGGAAAAAAATTAAAAAGTGGGAGAGGGTGGGGGACAAGCAGTGATGGAAAGAAAACAAAGCCAAGTAACCTCAGATTAAAAAATGCAAGATTGGAATAAATGCTGGGATATATGACAGTAAAGGAATCAAAAAATATATATCATCTCTGTTCTGAACTCTCAGTTGAATGACAGTTTCTTTCTGTAACTTCATAGTAGTGGTATTCCACAAGGTTCTGTCCTAGGGCCCATTCTGTTTTTATTATACATCAGCAATTTTCCTGGAAACTTATATGACATTAAGAGCATTTTATATGCAGACAATACTAACTTGAATGTAAGAAAAACACCAAAAAGTAATCTAGAATGTAATGCTAATGTACTTAGTAAAGTAGCATACTAGTTTAAGACAAACTCATTAAAATTAAATTTTGCAAAAACACATCATATTAGGTTTAAAACAAAAAATTGTCTGCAGCAGGATCTAAATCTAAAGTACAAAAATAACACAATCTTGGAAACAAAGGATGTAAAATTCCCTGGCTTTCAAATAGAAGAGAGTTGGCAAGAACATACCGCATTACTACTGAAGAAGTTAAGTAGTGGCACCTTTGCAATAAGAACACTTAGCCTTAAAGACAATCTAGAATTAACAAAACAGGTGCAATCCTCTTACTTTCATTCAGTCATGCTGTATGGCATAACTCTTCAGATACTAGGATGCTGTATAGGGTAAAACCAAGAACTCCTTGCAGACAACTCTTTACAAAGCTCAGTATTCTTACAATGACTTCTCAGTTTATATATTCTCTTGTGTGTTTTGTAATAAAACATTTATACCTCTTTACATCTATTTCAAAAGTACACAATTTCAATACAAGAAACAATTTATTTTAGTAAAAGTAGCCATTTTCGAGATATTGATTTTTTTATGACTTTGTTCAGGTTATTCTATGCCAATTCTACAAGTTAAGACTTTCTGAAACATTTTTTTTTTTTTAAAACTTACTCAAGGATATTTGAGTAATCTAAAACAATGTTCTTTTTTTCTTAAAATGTTAGGGAAAAAACTTAAAAAATCTTTTTTTAAATAATTATCATTATTTTTTAATACATGTTTAAAATGCACAATGGTCTCTTTAGCAGATTGAACTATCATAAAACAATCATTTTAAAAGAAGTATAAAATAATTATACCATTTGGCACAGAAGCAAGGAGGCCGTTGTAGGTCACTGGTGGGAGTTGGCACCACATGTACACACACAAGTCACTTAATTCCCAGTGATGAGCTCTGACGCCACCTTCAACCACATCCCAGACGAGTTTGAACGGGTTCAGATCTGGTGCGTTGGCGGCGTGCAGCACATCAATTGCAACTCGCCACTGTGTTCCTCGAACCATTCCATCACACTCCTGGCCTTGTGACATGGCACATTATCTTGTTGAAAAATGCCACTGCCGTTGGGAAACATGGTCGTCATGAAGGGGTGTACGTGGTCTGCAACCAGTGAACGATACTTATTGATCGTCATGGTGCCTTGCATGAGCTCCAATGGACCCATGGATGCCCACGTGAATATTCTCCAGAGCATAATCAAGCCACCGCCAGCTTGTCTCTGTCCCGCAGTGCAGGTGTCAAGAAGCTGTTCCCCTGGAAAACGACAGATTCCCACCCTCCCATTGGCATGATGAAGAAGGTATCGGGATTCATCAGACCATGCAACGCTCTGCCACTGCGCCAACGTCCAGTGACGATGGTCACGTGCCCATTTCAGTCGTAGTTTACGATGTCGAGGTGTTAACATTGGCACATGTACGGGTAGTCGGCTGCGGAGGCCCATCGTTAGAAGTGTTCGGTGCACTGTGTATTGACATACTTGTACTCTGCCCAGCATTAAAGTCTGATGTCAGTTCCGCCGCAGTTCGCTGCCTGTCCTGTTTTACCAGTCTGCACAGCCTATGATGTCCGACATCTGTAATGAAGGGTGGCCGCCCAACCCCTCGACATTTGGACGTGGTTTCCCCTTGGTTTCGTCACTTGTTGAAGACACTCACCACAGCACTCCTCGAACACCCGACAAGTGGTGCAGTTTCAGAAAGGCTCATGCCATGCCTCCGAGCCATCACAATCTGCCCTCAGTCAAACTTGGGATAGATCGCGCGCCTTCCCCATTCCAAACACGGGTAGCACGCTCACTGATACTACACGCACCATGCGTGTGTCTGACTAGCAGTCATTCCTCGTCAGGTGACGCTGCTATCGCACGGATGGTACTATATCGATAGCACGTAGGTGGTCATACTGTTCTGGCTGATCACTGTATTTACTACAGCTGCTGTTTCAGAATCACAATCTCCACTAGACTCAGAGTTGGGAGTAAGGAAGCCGCATCAATGAAATTTATGACTGGTGAGAAAAAACAGAATGATGGAATCAGACATTTGTATAGATGTGTTATGTAATAATTGAGTGGATGAAGAGGCTATCAAATGACAGGAAACAGATCCTGATGATTTTCTGAGGAGACAATTTAAATTTTAAAAAACTATCTGGTGTGGTTAATATTAGCACTTATGACCAATTACTGATTTATTAAGACTGGGGAATAAATAGGAACCAGCAGTACAGACTGGTTCGTTTCACTTTAGTAGTTCGCAAATAGATGGAGAGTTTTATACCCAATCACATCAGGAATATCTGTGAGAAAAGTAAGTATCTGTAAATTATCAAAAGATTTAGAGGAAATTATTCATGCGAATCTCTTTTAGCAGGCTACTTTTGATGAAGCGGACAAGGAAGCCAAGTTGAATAATATGTTGGCCTTGCCACAAATCAGTTATCCAGACAAATAACCACAGACAAACATTTTACTCCAAAAATTTTCATATAGGCTATTATTTTTCCCCTCCACTACCACCACCATTCATGTGGCTGGATTTAGTGTAGACACAGGTGCAACCTAGTCATGTACATTCAAGTTCTGTCTTCTGCATGAGCAATGTTATTTTGCCACTTCAGTCCTTCTGTCTTCAACTTTGGTACGAGTTTATGTTCCTTCCATATCAAATAACATATTAATGTAGACTTGCTTAAGTTTTGATTTTTACAAGGAACTTAACTACCAAATGTGGTATGTCTTCTACATTAGAAAGTTATTGTTAAACATTTTTTTAAAAAGTTCAGTAGTTTATTGTGAGCTGAACATTAAGTAGCAGCAGTTGGTTTACGGTATTTGTAAGTTTCAAAAATTAATGCACTCATTAATATAGGCCTATGTTAGATTAAATGTGACATTATCAGTCAGAGATATGTTAACAAAAAGCTGATGTCTTTTTCTTGTTTGAAGAATATATATTTACCTAAATGCAAAATATTTATAAAGACAATGAAAGATAGGTTATTTATCTAAATATATTTTTCAGCGATCTATTTGCTTGTTACATTCATTAATTTGACATTTTTTTATATAATTATAGAACTTTAAAAATTTAGTTCCAATTATTGAATAAAAGAAAACACAAATAACATCATTTAGCACCAGCACAGATTAACTTCTCTACTCTCAGAACCTAATGGCAGTAACATCAAGCACTAATCATAAGAATAGTTATGTAATATACAAGTTCAGTTAACAACATCCACTTTTATATAAGCAGTTCGTTATAAATTACCAAACCCAAATTGGAATTTAATATTAAAATTTTTATGATCATTATTCTTTCTGGGTTCACACATCAAATATGGAACAGTAAAAATTAGCAAACCAATATTAGTGACTTGAGTTCCATTGCATCAAAATAATCCAGCAGCAATAAAGGACATAGTTTGTTTCTATGAGTTTTACATTCAGGGCTGAAGGATCAGTACCCGTATCCTATACTTATTACTTCAACATATTTAGTCATCTATGGAAGTGATGGGGGAAACATACCAATTGTGTGAATGGCACAAATGAGAAAGTTCTCTGAAACATAAACTTATCAAAGCTTCCACAAAAGTATCAGTGCATGCATTTCCTACTACAATGAATGAAAAGATTTGTGCCTTTAACATTTGATGTTGCAGGGAGACACTGCAACAAATTCAGGTTTTGTTTCCTTTTTTAGGTAAGACAATTAACTTTTTACTGCTGCTTAATACTGCACCTAAATGCTTCATTTGTGCTATATTGAGATTATGATATAAATGAAAAATGATTAATTGATTGGTTGATTAACAGATACAATAATAAGAGCAGTGTACATTTCAGATGTCCCAAATAGAGAGAGAAACTACTTACAGGAGCATGAAACCAGTACTACCAACACAGCAAAACTGTGCCTCATCTTCCCTGCTCAGCAGCTGAGCTGCAACTGAGCTCTTGCTCCAGTGAGAGGCTGGCAGTGGGGGGAAAAACAACAAATCCCTGCACTCACCAAACAACCTGTCCAGCCAACAGTACTGCGAGGAGGCAACAGACGACACAATTTCGGTCCCAATCTAAGGGGCAATCCGGCAGCGGCCCTGCAGATTGCTACGTAAATGGACAAATTGGGTCAGCTACTCCCGATATCTGGAGATTGGTAGAGCCCGACAACAATTTACAGATTGTTCCTGTAGAGAGGGAGCAGATTGAGACGTGCGTTGTGCGATTGAAGCGATTGGGACAATTTCTGCTGAGTGCTTGGAGTAGGGAGCGAGTGCGTTTAGTGCCATTAGTCGTCTGAGTCTAGAGATAAAGAGGCAAGGACGAATATTTTCGAAAGTTATAAGAACATACCCCAGTTGTGGGATAAACACAACAAAAACTACAGAAACCGCAAAATGCGGAAGAAGGATTTGGTTTTGCTCTAAATTTGCAAGGAATTGGACCAGGGAGTGACACTTGCAGTCTGTTTTTCTTCCTTAATGTAGTGATTTATACATTTGTAGATAACCCAACATGTTTGAGGAATGATCTGAAAGCATTTGTGGTGAAATCGGCAAACTAAATTTTATACGTTCATAGCTTTGTACACAATTTCAGAGTAACGACTAATCGTCCTCTGGGTTTTATACGTTCATGCATTAAGATATATATATATATATATATATATATATATATATATATATATATATAATGGGTTTATAAATGGTGTATCTTTGCAAAACTTTAAGAATCTACTCTCAGAAAATTTTAAAAATCGTCTCGCTCTAGGCTTATCAAAAATGTTTATACAAGATAAATTATTTTAATAAAATCCATTTCTTCGCTGAATATCTTCATTTTCTCTCAGTACAGGTTATTGTTAAAATTATCTCTATTTTTTGTTGCTTTTCTAAAAGGGCAGGATAGGGGGAAGATGGGTGTGTAGGGAAATTGCCACCGGAGCCTGTGCTCCATTGCAATTAAATTCAATTAAATTAAATTGTTAAGTGCTTGCAACTAGCAGTTATGCGATCACAATACGCCTCGTCGACGTCGAGGTCATTAGAGGTGGATCGGGAAACGAAAGAATATGTTTTAATAATTATGAAGATAGATATTTCAGTTTATGCTCCAAATATTATAAGAAAAACATTATCCAGATAGTTAAATATCCGCCTATTCGCAAAGAAAAACATGCTAAGAGCTTAAAAAACTATAGGGTCACAAAAACTTCGTTTAGATTAAAATATTTCATCACAATACTTGTACGACCCAGTCGACCAATTAATATAAAAATTATTCGTGGTATATTGCCTATAATAACCCGAGAATTTGCAACACTGATCATTATATTAAAAAAACTTACCATAACAAACAAAAGAGCGACGGCAAAGCGAGCGATCGGTCTGTTTCGATGTGGTTTAGAGTAAGGTTATTGATGAACAAAATGAATTGTGTCTGAAGGTGTCCCTCCTGACTGTACAGATGCTACTTCACAAACTGCGCATGCATTGTACTATACACACCTGGTTGGAATGCCTTTTCTGTATGAATTGTAAATGCATGTCACGCGCATCTTGAGACACATCTTTTACACATTTCAACAATGTGTTGTGCATATTGATTATGAATAGTAAGCATCCCTAGCATTGTGACCCTGCCTATTGGCGTCATGATCAGCATGTTACTGCAATGCAGTATCGTAATCTATAATTGACAGATCAGCGTGGTGTTAATCCCTCTGAGGATACAAACTTCCACCAAGTGATACACTTCACGTAATTTAAAGCAAATGGATCTGCGGTAGGAATATGGACAGAGTCCATCCCTACAGAGAGAAATGCATTATTAAATCAATTGACTTCTTGGAGGTAGTTTTTAGAAGTGGATTATTTTTCTTAATGAGTATTTGTAGCTCTTCGCAAACAGTAATAGTAGTATATGTAAGCTTCCCTCGTGACAACAGAGGAAAGCTTACATACTGTTACTGAACTAACCAGAATATAATTAAGCTGAACAAAACACACACAACTTATCCATATCTCCAACACTAACACGGGACACCTTTGACTGCGAACGCTCGGGTCCGCACGAAAGCATGCTTAGAACAATAAGCGATCATAAACAAAACAGTGGTGTGTGTCATTTCCATGCAAAACGTAGCATTCTGCCTCAAGTAACATTTCAATAGAGTGAAACAAAGTAACAAGATATCAATACTGTATGAAGGAAATTACACGTAATTCACTGACGTGAGTGTATCATTACATTTTCAATCAA
>CM061914.1:198093332-198110279 GCA_031002005.1 Vandiemenella viatica | reverse complement strand
CCACGAGTGGGCTGCTCCACCCACCAGAGCGTGGGTCGACTGCACGAGCAAACAACACGTCTGTCAACGTGTGTAGTCCCGGACCAACAATTCTGCTACTTACTTCAGAGTATACGTATATATATATACAAAAGCAATACCGATTACTTATTATTAAAGTAGATAGACCTTTGAATGAAAAATATTGATTAATGTAATGGTAGTAACAATACACGGGGTTTAACTTGCTGAAGAATCGAAATTTCGTAACGTGCTTTGTGCATCGTTTCCGAGACTGAAGTGCACTGGATTAGCGAGAGATGCCCGCACGTACAATTTGTCGACTTATGGTCGATAGGTAAGGTGCTGCTGATTGTAGTGCTGTTATTGCTACCAAACACACTCAGCAGAAGCCCGCGGAATAATAAACCCAATATGAAACACTAGGCCTGCATATTAAGATAAAACAAACGAAAAAAGATGATTAACAGCACCAAAGAACGAAATAGAGAAATATTAAAAAGACATTATTGATTATATTCATACACGTATTTCAACAAGATGAAAGGAACTATAATATTTAAATATTTTGCATATGGTGCAGGCGCCTAGGCTACAGCCTAATTAGCCTATGTCTAAATGCAGCCCTGTGGCTAATATTAAAGAGAATCATATATATTATTTCTATAAGGTATTTTTTTGTCACAAGCCTGTATCTTCCTTCATACTTAACCGAAATCAATGAATGAGGTGTCACAATAAAGCTTATGGTCTTCCCTTTGGTCACATCATATTTTAAGAAATGAAGTTTTCGGAATTCGACCCTTAAAGGGCGAAAATGTTAATATTTCTAAAATGCTGTTTTCTGTGTTATGAGTCAAATATCTCCTTGGATACCTCTCTGAGATCGTTTAATGAAGTATCATTTTAAAGATTAAGATATCCGCTTTAGTGGCGTCATATATTAAGACAGAAATTTTTCGGAATTCAACTCTTAAAGGGCAAAAGTATCAATATTTTTGCAATTCGTTTTTGTGTCACGAGCCATTTGTCTCCCTTAATATCTAACTGATATATATAAATGAGGTATCATATTAAATATTAAGGTCTCCGCCGTGGTAACATTATATTTTAAGAAAGGAATTTTTCGTAATTCGACCCTTAAAGGGCAAAAATGTCAATTTTTCTAAAATGGGTTTTTTCTATCTTGAACCATTTATCTCCCAGGATATCTAACCAAAAAGAATAAATGAGGTCGGATTATTAGGAGTATTGTCTCAGCTCTGTGACATCATATTTTAAGAAAGAATGTTTTTGGAATTCTACCCTTAATGGGAAAAAGTATACATTTTTCCATAACGCATTTTTGTGTCACGAGCGATATATCTCCCATAATATCTAACCGATACAGATAAATAAGGTATCATATTAAAGAATAAGGTCTGCGCCGTGGTTACATTATATTTTAAGAAAGGAATTTTTCGTAATTCGACCCTCAAAGGGCAAAAATGTCAATTTTCCTAAAATGCGTTTTTTGTATCTCGAGCCATTTATCTCCCAGGATATCTAACTAAAATCGATAAATGAAGCAGAATTATAAGGAGTAATGTATCAGCTTTGTGAAATCATATTTTAAGAAAGATTGTTTTTTGGAATTCAACCCTTAGAGGAAAAAAGTATAAATTTTTCTATTACTGATTTTTGTGTCACGGGCGATTTATCTCCCTTGATATCTAACCGATATAGATAAATGAGGCATCATATTAAAGAATAAGATCTCCGCCGTGGTAACATTATATTTTAACAAAGGAATTTTTCGTAATTCTACCCTTAAAAGGAAAAAATGTAAATTTTTCTAAAATGCGTTTTTTGTATCTCGAGCCATTTATCTCCCAGGATATCTAACCAAAATCGATAAATCAAGTAGGAATATAAGGAGTAATGTATCAGCTTTGTGAAACCATATTTTAAGAAAGAATGTTTTTGGAATTCAACCCTTAAAGGAAAAAAGTATAAATTTTTCTATAACCGATTTTTGTGTCACGAGCGATTTATCTCCCTTAATATCTAACGGATATAGATAAATGAGGTATCATATTAAAAAATAAGGTCTCCGCCGTGGTAACGTTATATTTTAAGAAAGGAATTTTTCGTAATTCGAACCATAAAAGGCAAAAAAGTCAATTTTTCTTAAATGCGTTTTTTGTGTCACGAGCCACTTATCTCCCTGGATATCTATCCAAAATCGATAAATTAAGTACGATTGTGAGGAATAATGTCTCAGCTTTGCTGACATCATATTTTAAGAAAGAAGTGTTTGGAATTCAACTATTAAAGGGAAAAAGTATAAATTGTTCAGATATGTGCAGAAATGTGAGTGGAGAGTTAATACGATAATCCCACAGACTAGTTCTCGATTATTTTCTTCCGCTTGGACATCTGCCACCTCGTCCCTACATACAGGACCTACTTTTCGAAATTTTTCCAGTCACCGCGATCAACAGTTCTTTTGTATCTTGTTTCGCAATACCCATCTCCATCCTGTGAAAGATGGTATATTTGGCCGAGTTGTTTCCATATTGGTATCGTCACTGAAGTAGCCGTGAGGCTTGACGAATGAACTCGTAACTGTGAGAGGCTGCATCGTTGCTTGCTGCTGATAATGATGTCTCCAGGCAGTAATTTAGAAACTGTATATATAAGTAAGTAATTGTTCAGTTTGATGCAAACAGCACTTTAGTAATGAAAACAGAATCACTCCATGATCCTCCTTAGAGGCCCCTTTAGACGACCCGACCTGGTCTCCCTAAGTCGTGGCCAGGCAGGGGTATCGGGAGGGGGTAAGGTGGGCCCCCCGCCACTCTGGCCGTGTCAAGCCTCGCAATGCCCGGTTCTCCGTTTTGTTTTTCTGCTGTGTAGTACATTGCTATTATTTTGAGATCGGTGCAAGCGATAATCAAGAAAAAGAAGTATTGACAGATTTTCTTGAGGTGCACAAGACCCACAAATTTTTATGGGACACCTCACATGCCCTCTAGCGTTACAAAGACGCGAGAAATCAGGCATTGCATTTTATAAGAGTCTAATGTGACTGAACCTGTGCCTTTGTAAATATAGTTGCTTGGACCAAGTCTTTCTCTTTTTCCTAAGCTTTTCGCGTCAGAGCAGTCAGGGTTACACCGAGAATTTGTTGTTTTGATAGGTATGGGGCCGTAGTTATTTAATTTAAATATTGGAACATTAACAAAATTTGTAACTATATGAGAGTGGAGGCTTTCTCGGTGTTGTATATACATAAAATGTTCTCGAGAAGATCGCCGAGTGAGAACGTTTGTATAGCTCGACGTTTCGGCGGTAATGGGCTCTGCCGCCATTGCCAAGTGACGTTGCCAGTGGGTGATGGCGTTGCTTATATACAGCGCGGAACTGTTAAATACTGGCAGGATTATTGGTAATGATTGTAGGCGGGGCAGATAGAGAGGCTATTCACACTTGCGATGTAATCTCATTTTCTGTATCAATGGTCTCCAGGCTTCACTTAATTGAAAACCAGCATCTGAAAAAATGCTAGCCCATGTCGAAATCCGTGTGTCGGTTAATCTAGTAATAGAGAAGCTGGGTTTGAATTAAGTGAAGCCTGGAGACCATTGATACAGAACATGAGATTACATCGCAAGTGTGAATAGCCTCTCTATCTGCCCCGCCTACAATCAGCGCCAATAATCCCGCCAGTATTTAACAGTTCCGCGCTGTATATAAGCAACCCCATCACCCACTGGCAGCAGCACTTGATGATGGCGGCAGAGTACATGACCGCCGAAACGTCGAGCTATACAAACATTCTCACTCGGCTAGTCCCCCAGAACATTTCATCTGAAATTTGTAAATAACTAATTTCATTACTGGTATTATTATCAAATGGAACGTAGAAATTTCAGAGCAAGACGGAATTATTCACCGACATTTCAACGACCACAGGAATAAGCGATCACAAAGCGGTAATTGCGACTATCAAATTAATGACCAAGCGAAAAAGGAAGAAAGGGCGGATTGTATACAGATTCAGTAAGGCCTCAAAGGAGTGTTTTAGAACCTACCTGAGGAATAATTACCATAACTTCAAGTCAACAAAGGACACCGTTGAAGAGATGTGGCATCATTTTATACATATAGTCAGGGAAGGAATGGAAATACATATACCAAAACGGACAATAAAGGGGGAGAATGATCCACCGTGGTACACATGCGAAGTCAAAAGATTACTCAAAAAACAAAGGCAAATACACGCACGCTCAAGAAGGAAGGGGTGTCGCAGTGATTTAGAAACCTTAGCTGATTTAAGAGGACGTATTAAGAATGTAATGCGCGAGGCCTTTAACGATTTTCACTCCAACTCTCTCTCTAAGAGTCTCACAGAAAACCCAAAGAAATTTTGGTCGTATGTACGAAAAGTCAATTGTACCAATAGCAATATTCCAGCACTAATTCGTGAAGGTTCCGAGGTTAATGAAAGCCGCGATAAAGCTAACGTACTAAATACTGTATTCAAAAATTCATTTACAAATGAACTTAAGGATAGTATTCCCGTTTTCCCACGCCGTGGCGAGTCGGTGATGGAATCATTACGAATAGATACTGCAGGTATTATTAAGCAATTAGAGCTCCTGAAGTGGGGGAAAGCACCGGGCCCGGATGGAATTCCAGTAAGAGTATTTTCAGAATATGCGGCGGAAATCGGGCCATTTCTGTCTGATATATTCAGTAAATCATTAGAAGAGCGAAAAGTACCTTCAGACTGGAAAATCACGCAAGTAACTCCGATTTTCAAAAAAGGTGATCGAAGTGATCCTGGAAACTATCGTCCCATATCTATAACATCTGTTTGTAGTAGAGTTATGGAGCATATTATATGCTCGAACATTATGAATTTTCTAGATGATAATAATCTGCTTACAACAAATCAACATGGATTTCGGAAGAAAGGATCATGTGAAACACAGCTGGCCCTATTTACACACGACGTAATGAAAGTTATCGATGCAGGTTCACAAGTAGATGCAATTTTTTAGATTTCCAGGAAGCCTTTGACTCTGTGCCACACAACCGCCTTTTAGCGAAGCTTCGAGCGTACGGTATATCGGATCAGCTTTGTGAATGGATAAAGGATTTTCTAACTGGTCGGTCGCAGTATGTTGTCGTTGAAGGAGAAAGTTGTTCTAATCTAGATGTTACATCGGGTGTACCTCAAGGAAGTGTAATAGGACCACTTCTTTTCTTAATTTTTATAAGCGATCTCGCAGACAAAGTGAAAAGCCTTTTTAGATTGTTTGCTGATGATGCGGTTATTTATAGGGAAGTAAGAAATTTGGCCGATTGCTTAGAAATTCAGCGCAATCTGGATGTTATTTTGGCTTGGTGCGCTGAGTGGCAACTTACTCTAAATTGTAAAAAGTGCAAGACAATGAGCATAACTAACAAAAAGAATCCGATTGTTCAGAAATACGTGGTAAACAGTTCAGTTATTGATATGGTCGATTCTATGAAATATTTGGGAGTAACAGTACAAAGGAACATGAAATGGGACTTACACATTAATTCGTTAGTAGGTAGAGCAAATTCTAGGCTGCGATTCATAGGTCGAATCTTGAAAAATTGTAATGAACAAACAAAGGAGATAGCGTACAAATCTCTTGTGCGTCCACACTTGGATTACTGTTGTGCCATCTGGAATCCATTTCGTAAGGGGTTGATTGACAGTATAGAGAAAGTAGTCTACAGAAAAGAGCCGCTCGTTTCGTGACCGCTTGCTACAGTCCTTATGAAAGCGTCACAGAACTGATTAGTAGACTAGGTTGGGAGTCTCTGGTAGATAGACGACGCACGTTTCGTTTAAACTTATTGCTAAACATGCGTACTCCAATTTCCACTTACGAGTATATTGAAATACTTCGTCCACCAACCTATTTGAGTCGGAATGATAGGAAAGATAAAATTAGAGAAATAAGGTGCCGGAGTGATTCTTATATGAATTCTTTTTTCCCTCGTACCATTGGGGATTGGAATGCACAGCAAAGAGATTAGCTTTGGTGCTGAGCACCCTCTGCCACCCACAATTTTGTGAATTGCAGAGTATATATGTAGATGTAGATGTAGATATACGCGTGGTGGTAGGATGCTAGTGCGCTAGCAACCAGATCTGGTCGCCGACGGGCCGTCTGAATACAAATTAAGAACAAACCGAGAACTATATTTGGAAATAGAAAAATTAAAAATTATAATGAAGAAAAGACGACAGCAATTTTACGCGCACATATACAGAATGGATACTAATAGACTAACGAAACAGATCTTCACCTTACCAGACAGATACATATTCATCCTGGAAATGAAAAATGCTGGAGTGAAAACAGATATAATATACATCAGAACACTCTATAGAGAAGTAATTCAAAAGGTAGGTTTTCACGAAAGACAGAAATACACAAAGAAAAAGAAAATGGACCCAGGAAGAAAAGGAACAACTCTCTCAAAGAATGAAGGAAGTTTGGCAGCAAAGAAAATTAAGTCAAAGAAACATAGCCAAAGTTGGTTTATCGTACCCTCCAAATGGGTTATTGGGAACAAGAAGAAGAAATCACAAACGATGTATATAGTATGATTTTGTACTACTCCATTAGACAATGATAGTATACTTTCATAAATAGAATTATAAATACAAACAAATAGAATTATAAATAAATTTAAATAAAATATATTAGTCAGCTATGTAGTTCATCTGAAACTTATGTTTGTGCATAACTCACACATAAATCAGCATTTCCGAGTGTCTGTTACGAAAGAAAGACAAAAGTCATGAAATGCAGCAAAAATGATACCAATAATAGTACATTAAACATAAAAATAGGGTCGGATGCGATTGAAGAAGTTAGTGAATTTTTTCTACTTAGGAAGTAAAATTACAATCGATGGTCGAAGCAAGAATGATGTTAAAGACGGAATATCAGTAGCAAAAAAAAAAAAACGTTCATGAAAGAGAGAAACGTTTTAGTTTCAATTATTGATTTAGGACTAAGAAAGAACTTTTTAAGAAGACTATGTGTGGAGCACAGCACTTTACGATAGCGAAGCATGGACTTTAGGAATACCAAAAAGAGGGGAAATTGAAGCATTTGAAATGTGGTACAATAGAAGGATGCTTAAAATTAAGTGGACGGATAAGATACGAAACGAACGAGTTTTGGAAATGATGGGTGAGGAAAGAAGTTTGTGGAAGAAGCTTACAGAAAGAAGAGACAGGCTGGTAGGTTATATTTTGAGACATGCTGGATTGGTTAATTTGTTAGTGGAGGGAACAGTCGAAGATGAAGAGGTTAACATAAGACAGGAAGGGATGGAGGATTGCATCAAACCAGTCGAGAGACTGACGACAGCAAAACATGTTTAGTAGTCAGTGTGTCACCTGACTGAACTGCGATGATGACGTCACCTCCCTAGCGCCGTGCGGCGTGGAAACACCGACGCGACCGTAGACTGCTTCCAGCGTGTGACACACTGTCACCAGTGGGCCGTTGGGAAACGCGGGTGTGCCAGTCGCTGCAACCAGAGTTTAATCTGAAAGGACTCGTGTTTACTCCGAGCGTGGTGGTGTAACGGTTAGTGCTCTGGCCTCGCATTCGGGAGGACGCCGGTTCGAATCCCCGTCCGGGCATCCAGATTTAGGTTTTCCATGGTTTACCAAATCACTACAGGCAAATGCCAGGATCTTTCTTTCAAAAGGCCATGGCAGAATTCCTTCCCGTTCCTTATCTTCAATTCTATCCCGCCTCTAATGACCTTGACGTCGACGAGGCGTAAAGCCGGGTAGTAAGTCGTGGTTACATGCAACACGCCACTGACTGTAAGTATTGAGGTTCTGATCTTTATGAGAAAAAAAAGAAGAGAGGCAACTGTCACCCTCACGAAGGTAAATATGACCTAAAAATTGCAAAATATAACCACACTTTAAATTTACTAGTCATCAGAACATGCTCAATTACACATTATTTATTTTATCTATTAGTGTCGCTTTCATGTAGACAGCATAATTTGCTAGGTCATTATAGGCGGGATGGGACTAGGGACAAGTAACGGGAAGGAATTCGGCCATGGCCTTTTGAAGGAAGCATCCTGGCATTCGCCTGGATGGTTTTGTTGAAGTCGCTTTAGTTTCACGTGATTTACAGAATAGAACTCTTTCATCTGTACTAAAATACTGCTCTCTAAATTCCCTTACGTAACTTTGTACTTTCAGAAAATTTTGTTTTCTGCATGGCGGCAGGTCTACTCACTGATCCACTGCAGATTTAACGATGACTGAGGATATTTCATTGAGATATTGATTGACGCGGCTCGACACAGGCATGCTGCTGCTGCATTGTCGAGATTAAAAGGCGGACGGAGCATTAACGTTTAGAGAGTGACAATAATATATAACTTTTTACTGGTGAATTGTGACCACAGTGAAAATTAGTTTTTTTCCGCCACCTGTATAGATAGCACAAGTACAGTTCTGTGAATAATCATGTTAATTTATTCTGATGTATATCTGGTGAATTCCTGGAACTTTTTAAAAATTACCAAATTTTTCCTCCAAATATGACCATAAATATTATCATAATACGACCAAAACTAGGAAATATGCATTTATAAGCTATGTAAAATACACTTAAATAAAATCATAAACGTTTCTTCAATGTTTAATTCAGCATTACAGCTCAAAAGGAAGGCAGGGAAAAAATATGACTTGTGATAAACATCCGAAACGTAGTGATTCCATCCGCCGGTAGTGGTGTAGCGAGGGGACGAGTAGTCACCAGGGAAGAGAACTCATTAAAAAGTCTCATCAGCCACGAGCATTCATACTTACAAATATTTTTTGATGCACATATCTAGGGTCGCTATCCGGAAATATTTAATGGCGCATTTGCCAGAACAAAAGAAAAGAAAGGGCGTAGGGCACTATTGGCCGGAAGACACGAAACGGTAGTTCGGCCATATATATACAACAAATACATAAAATTTAAAAAATGTAAAAAAAAAAAAAAAAAAAAAAAAAAAAAAAAAAAAAAAAATAGAAAATAAAATTAAAAAATCGTTAAACAGAAATGAAACATATAAAATCATAACAAATGCTTATTCTGAAACACGAAATAAAAGAAGGCAGTGCCAAGACGGCTAGTACTTCTGGCAAGAGTCCCTTAACCTAAGGGCTAAGGAAACAGCCTCCTAAGCTCCTACCTCGTACAGACGACCTACGCTGTATCGCGAAATCCGAAGGACGGAAGCGTTGTGGCGTACTTCACATTACACAGCAAGCTGTGCCAGAGGTGAAGGTCAGGTTAAGGGTCTGCGAACATCCCCGCCCAGACAGGGAGTCGAGCCGAGGACCACTGGACACCCGGGCAGCCTGCTTAACCACTGCGGCACGACGCGATGACAGCAACTCGCTGCTGACCCGAGGTAAGGTTTACGGTTGATACTGCCGACACCGGACAGATGTCAGATCCAAAGGTGCATTAAAGAGCATGTTCTGCAGCGTTAAGATATTTCTCTTGTTAGATCCTACTGGTCCTTGACGAGAGCTTCTCAAGCCAACAATGGAAATTTGATGTTGACGTCACAGATAATTTCGGTTCTGTACTAGAGTGAAAGTATGAGTTCGTATTAAGGGAATATGTGTTATCCCTATAATGCCGTATGTGAAACTAGTGAAGTTAGGATAGACAAAATGTGGTTGAGCACGTTGATGAAGCTTGCGCTATCGACAGACAAATGACTGCGGTAACTCGTAGTACAGTCAGTGTCTAATCACTTATTGTCAACGAAACGTAGAAATTTACAGCAAAAATAATGCCATGATCCCGTTAGGTTTTTGAATATATAGCAGGTAGTATTGTGCAGGTTCTTGTTCCCGAGGTGGGGATGTTATTAATAACAGATTACGCTTGTTGACACGTGTTGAAGAGAGTGATGAGGGGGTGTAGGAGAGAAGTCAAGGAATTGGGTTACAAAACTTTGGTCAGACCATTGCTCGAATATGGTAGTGTAGTATGGGACCCACATTTTGAGTATCAAATACAGGAGTTGGAGAAGGTGCAAAGAAGGGCTGCTAGATTTGTTTCTGGAAATTATCGCAGAATGCAATCAGTAACAGATATGATAAAAGAGCTGGAATGGAATTCATCGAAGACAGGAGGAGGGTGAAGAAGGTCATGGGAGTGTACAAGGCGTATACTGGCTATGAGGCATGGAAAGATATTGCAGTACGTATGAAAAGTAATGCATGGAAGGGAAAAGATGAACATGACCACAAGCTGGCACACGATTTCAGGCACAAGGGTGTAGGAAAATTCTCTTTTATAGGTAAGGGTGTCAGGGATTGAAATAAGTTACCAAGGGAAATGATAAATAATTTAGAAAAAACGTTAAATTAATTTAAAGTTAAAATTTGTAGAGGTAAAATGTAGGAGGGTGCAGGAAAGGGGGAAGATGTGTGTGTAGAGAAATTGCCACAGGAGCAAGCAGTCTATAGCAATTTTATTTAAATATTATATTTCTTCACTGCAATTAAATTATATACTATGTTCGAGATAATATGCAAGAGCAGCTCCAGCTATGAAAATGACATCTTCAACGCTGCTTGTCAGCTTTGTAATGTTTGCTGCGCATTTAGTAGCAGGCTGCTAAAACATCGCGCATAATGTAGGTGACAGTAACTCCTGTCAGTCTTCTTCTGGCAGCTTGTTCCCTAAAGCCTAATGTTTCTTTAACAACGTTCAGTATTTCTGTCTTCAATGTATTGCATTCGTCCTCGGTTGAGGACCTTACTTCTTAGACCCAAGTCTACCATTTCTGCAAATTTTTCTCTTGTGCCAAATTGTTTCAGTTTATTCACATCCAGTTTGTTCTGCTTACATTGCTTCCTTATTCGCTTGAATTTCAGCCTGCACTTCATTACTATCAAATTATGGCCAGAGTCCACAGGGTGATTATAATTAAAGTTTAAGTTTCAAAACGCTCTAAAAAACG
The DNA here is from genome assembly GCA_031002005.1 of Vandiemenella viatica. NCBI lineage: Eukaryota > Metazoa > Arthropoda > Insecta > Orthoptera > Morabidae > Vandiemenella > Vandiemenella viatica. Next base: position 198,099,233 of record CM061914.1, on the reverse strand, counting down.
AACCACTGATTAGAATCACGTCAAAATTGAGCGTCGTATTATTGAAGAAGGGGGAAAGAACATGAACCAAAAAAAACTTCCAAATTTTAGCGACAGCTGGCGCTGTAAGCATCAGAATTTCGTCTACAGATGACAAATCGTAAAACATATCCCGTCAGATGGAAATGGGCTTCGTCTGTCCACAGAATTTTCTACGGCCAATCGCTGTCCACTTCCATGCGAGCGAGAAATTCCAAAGCAAAACCCTCTCTTGCTGGCAGGTCAAAAGGAAACAACTCCTGTACATGGCGAATTTTGTACGGATAGCATTGCAGGATGTTATGCAGCGTGCTCACAGGCCTGTCCAATGTTCGGGCAATTCGTGCACTGCATGGCTGCACACCACCGCTCAACGCCTCCTCAACTGCTGTGGCCACTTCTTCAACTACCACCGAATCACATCTTTTCCTTCCTCTACCAGACTGCACATCAAACGAACCTGAATTTTCGAATTTTTTCATCATTTTCACCAGACCCATGACAGTCATCGGTCTAATGCCTTTTTTCATACCCTTGAGGGTCCTGAACTTCTGCAGAGCTACTGGTGCAGAATCACCGTTCATGGTCTTTCCCCCTTCTTCAATAATACGCCGTTCAATTTTGACGTCATTCTAATCAGTGGTTCCTTTTTTAGAGCGTTTTGAAACTTAAACCTTAATTATAATCACCCTGTATGTTTGCTTCTGGGTACGCTTTACAGTCTAGAACGTGATTCCTGAATCTCTGTTTGATCATGATATAATCTAGTTGATATCTGCCTGTATCCCCTGGACGTTTCAAGGAGTATATCCATCTTTCATGATTTTTAAACAGTGTGTTTGCCACTACTAGCTTATATCTTTCACAAAAGTCTAACAGCCAGCTTCATCGTTCATTTCTTTCTCCTAGACCAAAACTTCCTACAGTATTCCCCTCTTTTCCTTCTCCCACTATCGCATTCCAATCACCCATGATTATTAGATTTTCCTCCCCCTTCACATATTGGATTAATTCTTCAATTTCGGCGTATATTTTCTCTGTTTCTTCGTTATCTTCCTGTGACGTTGGCATATACACTTTATAAGATGTTTTTTTCTAGTTTTATATAACTCCTCGTCTCTGTCCGGGGCGTCGCGAATAATATTTTTACTTTACTAACCTTTCCTGTTAGTATTAAAGATTAACATTTCTTTATTATTCTTAATAAAAAATAAACAAATAAAAACTCCACTTGGTTTTTATTTTGAATTCCTTTAATTTTACTGCTTCTTCGCGTACAGATACAGTTCACAGTTATTCTCAACGTACGTCTATTTTTTCTTCTGTCAAAGATCTTCTTCTGGCACTCACCGTTCACTGTTAAGAGATTATCATACACATTTCCACAGAGATAACTTTCGTCCAAATTGAATAAATAGAAAACTTATTACACCATAAAATAATAAACTAAACAAGAAGCACATAATAAACTGAAAAGAACGTTAATCATTAATGCTTTAAATGTTAGGAGCCTGTGTATCCTTACAACTTGTACTAATGTGGTTGGGACGGGCTTAGTTTCTAACCTCATCGAAATAATCCTGTCACTAAACTGTTCATAATAACTCACCCGCTTCCCTACTCCATTATTCATTACAAATCCTACACAGTGACTCCATTGACAGCTTGTGTGCTAATTATCCTGTGTTCCCCAGACCAGAAATCCTGTGCGTCCTTCAACTTAATCTCACTAATCCGAACAACATCTAACTTAAGTCGTTCCATTTCCCTTTTTAAGTTTTGTAACCTACCTGCCCTATTCAGACTTCTAACATTCCACGCTCCGACTCGTAGAATGTTTCTATCCATTCTGATGACTCCTCCCTGAGCAGTCCCCACCCGGAGATCCGATTGGGGGACTATTTTACCTCCGGAATATTTTACCCAGGAAGAAGCCATCATAATATAAGTAATTTGAGAGGATTACATGTCCTCGGATACCCTTTGGGTCTTTAATGCAGTGGTTTCCCGTTGCCTTCTGCATCCCCATGCCGTTGATCATTTCTGATTCATCCGCCTTTAGGGGCCGTTTCCAAACCCAAGAGCAAGAGTGCCCTGGACCACTCCCCGGTCTTCCACTCTCCTTTCGGAGGCCGTTGGCAAGCAGTGGGTGACTCCTTATACCGGGAATATTTCAGTCGCCAGAGCCTCGTCCGTGCCAACAGGGGGCACCACGTGAAGGAGAGGTTGACATTTGGTTGGAAGCCCCTTACTACCTGTGTCGTGATTACGCTGTGAGGTCACAGAGACGCTGTTTGACACTGACTTAATTCCGCGTGGGCCCGCCAGTGGGCGGCCCAATGGCAAGGCGAGCAGGCGACCTTCACGCAGAACAATGCCTCTCATCTGCAACCCAGATCCGCCCCAGCCGAGACCTCTCTAACTCCAATATGGCCGCCGAAATGTGGTATTCCCAACTTCCGGTTCCGCTCTAGCACTGCGTTAATATGTACTATGGTCGCTACGAGGCTTATTAGAAACGGAGTTAAGCTGGTTAATCGTTGCATCTATGGTTGTTCGGCGATTTAGGCGAAAAATAAGGGTCTCCGTTATCAAGATCAGAGAAAGCGGTGCGTTATACAATCGTGGCATCGAAAAAACGCCCTCGAAGTGCACCCGAGTATGAAGTCATTTTGCTGAATTAGATTTTGATTCATCGCTTGACAGCTGTGCTAAGTGGTTGCTTGAATTAAGAGTATGAAGTGAGTGTATGTGCCTCGTATGCGCCTCGCATAGAAGTCAATTATTGATGTTGTAGTTGTGCCTAGATTACGGCAACATAGCATTGATTAGCTGTGGATTGTTTACCCTTTTCTGATATGTTCTGCGACAGAATTAACCTTTAGAAATATCTACTTTTTTCCAATCCATAATGTGAACAACGTTTTACAGGAAGATAAAAAATTAGCAGTTAAAATCTCAAGCGCTTTCAACTCTAAAATTACCGTAAATCGACCCATATTTTGCGTACGACGAGCAACATGGACCGATCTTTTAAACTCATGAAAGGAATAAAACAACTAATGGTTAACACTATCTTCGTGAAAGATCGAACAATTACTTTTTGGGGCAGGCGAGCAATTCGTTAAGCCAATTTAGGGGAAAGAACAATCTTAACTCCAAATAATGTTTGACTGATGTTCAGTAGGTTTTCTCTCCAAATTACCTAAAAACTCTTCTAAAACAGTGATAAAAACAGTTTGGCCTAAAATCAGACATATATAGTTTTAAAATGATTTCCAGCAGTTCAAAACGAGCAGTGAAACGCCGGCTAGAAGCCAAAATTAAACGGTAAATTCAAGACTTAATTGGCCTCGATGTTGTGAATTCTTACACGTTAGTCAATTCTTGCTTAGTGTACTTCAACATATTACATGATCCCTTTTTGAAAAGTAATTACTTCAGGGTTTTCACTGCTAAATTCTGTATCGCTCACGAAAAGAAACGCACAGTATTCACCCGGAAGTTAACAATACCACATTTTGGGTGGTGGCGCTACAGGCGGCGAAAAGATGAACTAATAACTTACAGAGCTCTCTACCTCTTCTCAACCGAGTCACAGGGAACAAAAAAAAAACAGAAGTTGTAACCGGGAAAAATTTCCTTAGGAGACGTGTTGAACATTTTCACAAGAATTATTTGAAGGTATGTTTGTTTAGTGAACAGTAATAAGAAACATATACGTGTTAAACTTTTGTACCAAACTAACAATACTAGCGAAAAATATTGGTAGTCTCCAATACTATGACGTATTATTAATTCAGGGATTTGACTTTTCCAAGTCCACACGCGCAGACGAGCCAAGTCACTCCATACTCGGACAGCAGACAGACAGGAGTATCAACGAGTTTTACTAAGAATTAATGACACAAGGCAACTGAATTCGTTTATTTCCATTCGTACTCTCAAGCATTTTCAGCGGTTCTATATGTTGGGTGCATATACATGTAACTATTTTTAATGAATAATCGCACCATTAGTCTAACATCACATGCTTAAAAGTTACAGACCAGAGTAATATATAGAAGAATGGATAGGGTTGCAGAAGATATAGTAGGTAAAGATCAGTTTGGATTTAGGAAAAGCCGCGGTACGAGGGAAGCAATTGTGGCTTTAAGATTAAAACTTGAAAGGCAGATCGTGAAAAACAAAGATACTTTTTTAGCGTTTGTTGATTTACAAAAAGCTTTTCATAATGTTGAGTGGGGTCAGGTCTAAAATATCGGTATCGAAGAATATATACTATATAACAATCAAGTAGCTATAATAAAATTAGAGACTCATGAGTGACATGCATCAGTTAAAAAGGGTGTGAGAGAAGGTTGTATTTTGTCCCCGTTAATATTCAAATCGTATTTACAGGAAGAAGTAAAGAAAATGAATGAAAAATGTTGCTGCGGCTTAAGTGTTCAGGGAGAAGAAATCAGTATGCTACGATTTGCTTGTGACATTGTCTTGTAGCAGAGAGGGCTGAGGTTATTCAGAAGTTACTGAATGGCATCAACAAAATACTAATGGAAGATTTTGCACTGAATATAAATCAAAGCAAAACAAAAGTGAAGAAATTTATCAGAAATGATACTAGTAACAGTAGATTAAATATAAAAACAGGATTGGATGCATTAACAGAAGCTAGTGAATTTAATACTTAGGAAGTAAAATTACAACTGATGGCCGAAGCAGGAATGATGTTAATAACACTAGCAAAAAGAGCCTTCATGAAAAAGAGAAATCTTTAGTTTCAAATATTAATCTAGGACTCAGATAATACTTTTTAAAACTCTATGTGTGGAATACAGCGCTTTATGGACTGTGGGAATACCAGAAAAAAGGAAAATTGAAGCATTAGAAGCATACTTAAAAATAAGTGGACAGATAAAGTACCAAACGAAACAGTTTTGGAAATGATGGGCGAGAAAAGAAGATTGGGAAGAGTATTACAGAAAGAAGAGACAGGCTGGTAGGTGATATTTTGAGACATGCTGGATTGGCTAATTTCTTAGTGGAGGGAACAGTCGAAGGTAAGAACTATAGAGAAAGACAGAGATTAGAATATATGAAGCAGATAATTGAGGACGTGGGTTGTAAGGGGTATGTAGAGATGAAGAGGTTAGCAGAAGATAGGAAGGGATGGAGGATTACATCAACCCAGTCGAAAGACATGTCGAAATCTGGTTGTTTGATTCAGAAAAAATTATGAAAGAGCCCGTAATCCAATTCAGCTTTAAGATCAGGCGTTGATTTTGTGCCCCTGCAGCCCTTCCTACCATTGAAAAGAAGGTCATCAACCAGCGTCGTTTTCTCTTCTTTCTGTAATCAGGTATTTAGTGTTTAGTGCTGCAGATGTGACAAGTGCCAAAACGTCTTCTTCCCTCAAAATATCGGCCGATTAAATTCCAACTAAAAGTCACTTATAAATTTATAACATACAATGAACAGCATAAGGAACTGGCACACCTGCCTAATATCGTGTAGGGCCCCCGCGAGCACGCAGACGTGGCATGGACTCGACTAATGTCTGAAGTAGTGCTGGAGGGAATTGACACCATGCATCCTGCAGGGCTGTCCATAAATCCCTAAGAGTACGAGGGGGTGGAGATCTCTTCTGAACGGCACGTTGCAAGGCATCCCAGATATGCTCAATAATGTATTGGGAGTTTGGTGGCCAGCGGAGGTGTTTAAACTTAGAAGAGTGTTCCTGGAGCCACTCTGTAGCAATTCTGGACGTCTGGGCTGTCGTATTGTCCTGCTGGAATTGTCCAAGTCCGTCTGAATGCACAATGGATATGAATGTGTGCAGGTGATCAGCCAGGATGCGTACGTACGTGTCACCTGCTATAGTCG